>JARHVA010001901.1:602500-1087500 GCA_037957365.1 Torreya grandis | reverse complement strand
GGTATTTACCTACAAAGATCTTCTCCTTAATATTCCTCTAAGTGTGTGTTAATGGATGATGTGATATTCTCCCTGAATATGAAAAATATAGTGGCTTTTGTGGTCAGGCTAGTATTCAATAGTTATTATAAGCTGCTTACTCTAGCATTCACATATAATTAGGTTGCCTCCACTAAATCGATGAGACATAATGATTTAATGGAAGTTTAAAAATATTGGACTATGCACATAGATAATTGGATCAAGAAAAGCAATTTTTAATGCTAAATTATTATTATTTTTAGACCCAATGTTAGATTGGGAATGTTATTGATGAATATAATAAAAGGAGCTTCAAACATTGATCAAGTAAATTTTGGATACCCATGTTCACTATGGTTATCAATGAGGACAAAAATCCCACCTTAAGATAATTTATTGTATTCAATCTCTAAAAAAAATTATAAGGTGTCAGAGAAGGTTGTAGCTTCTATATGATATCTTATTTTGTGGATGTTGTTGGTGTGAGTTATTATTTGCATTATTTATGTGTACAACATTATTTAAGTGGTAGCTATCCTCACATGTGTGATAAGGGTGAGTTGTAGCTTGGAGAATGATCTTATCCCACATTTCACTTGACTAGTAATAAACCTCACTCACCTCTTGATTTTACTATATAAGAATCCTTTGTGTCATTGAATAAAGTTAGATTAGATCTTGGAGTCATCCCCAGATCTTGTGGAGATGTAGTCTCTTAGAGAGCCATGTTTTATTACAACCATTATTGGTTGCACATACATGTAAATTATATATTTAGCTAGAGTAATACAATGTGTTATTTGTTGGTGAATATATTTCGATGATTTGAGCACTACTATTTGCATGAATGTTCATTGTGGAGTTTTTTTAGCCCTCTGCAGTTCCTATATGGTATCAGAGAAAGATATGAAATCTCCATCTCCCACTTGTCTTAGATCTAGATTTTTTTTTAGAGTTGTTTTGATCATTAGTTGTAGATCTAAATGGAGAAGAGCTTATGTGATGATATTTGTACATTTTTCAATTTTCAAGTGTTTTTGGTGGATCTAAAACTTTATTTGGAGTTATTTTAAGTTTTAGGGTTTTTTATATTCATCAATCCCAATATTCCCATGCTACTTACGAAGCCCCTAATCATTTTTTTAGCTAGTTCATTTTTTGGGTATCCAAATTACCAAATGGGTAATTTTTGTTTGTGCCAAAAATTATTATTTTACTGTCATTTTTCTATTTTTATAATTTTTTTAAAAATTATTTAATTTTGGGTATCATCCAATTTTTTTCTTGAATTATACTAAAAAAATCATATTTATTGGAGCTTATGGTGATTTTATACGATTTTTTTTAAGTTCGGATATGTAAGACAAATAAGGAGAAACAAAGATGATAGTGGATTTTTCACACTTCTTTTACAAAAAAGTGGATCAAGGTTCATAACATAATATTCATATTTTTGAAAACTTTCCAAAAATTCATCATTTGTGTGAATTGGAATTATAATGCTCTTGTGGTGTGCATTTAAAGTTGTTCTGTGTGATGGAGTACCAAAGAGCTCACACTAATTGCATTCCTAGTAACCACCATCTAGACTACAACATGTGACCATTGCACTTAACCACCAACTACTAAATTTTAGTGGTTTTTTATAGTGACAACCAATATTTTCCATGTGAGTAGGCGGATTTATCACCTAGGTGCTAACCCTGCACCATTGGGTCTAGTTTTTTAATTCATGTACATCTTTCGCTCATAAATATTGATTCATATAGCCTCGAGAAGTGATTCTATTTTTAACTCAACTATTTTTTGAAGACAAAAATATTTTTTAGGTTAATTTTGCATTTTGATAACATAGATTTCCATAATTTATAGTTTTTATCTAATTTTCTAACCATATCATGTATTTTGGACCTTTTAGAGGCCACAACATTGACTGGTAACTCAAATTTGCATGTTATTTTTTAAAGTGCATGTTTTTTTCTTTATATATGTATTTTTAACATATAATTAGTTTGATGTTAAATTAGATTTGAATTTTTTAGCATAATGGCCTATTTTATAACTGTGAATCACATTGCTTAACGTTGAGTACAGGTGCCACCTCTTTTTCAGAGGGGATCACTCTTTAGTGATTTATAAAACTTCTCGATGGGGTTTTTTGATGTATTTTTTTACTCACAATAATTTATAAAATTTCATCTAGGATGTTCTAGCTTTGTCTACCTGCATGCAATGTGTGTGTTTCTACACTCCCTTTTCACATTTCAGTTGTAAAGTACTTTTATGTGGTGTAGTGGGCATTCTCACTTGAGGATATTGTAGTGATTTTTATACACACCTAATGCACTGACACTTTTGAATATATTGAATTTCTCTATCTTCACTCCCTAGTCAAAAATTTGGGGGGGGGGGGGGGGGGGGGGGGGGGGGAGTTGAAGAAGGGGTGTTGTGTACTACTAATGCTTACTTGTTTATTGGAGTAATCATTAGTAAAGTGTGTTTATTCATAGAAGATGTAAAGGCTGGCTATTTTTTCATGCCAAATCATATTTATGTCAACCCTTATGGGGTTTCCAAAATCATTATGTATTTTATTTGATGTCAAAATTGTAATTAAGCCAAACCTTCTAGGGTTTTAAAAATTCAAAAAAATAAAAAAATGAGCCAATCCTCTTTGGTTTTCATCATGCATTTTGCTCAAATGGAACATATATCAATAGTTAATCTTATTCACACAACCAAATTCAAGGATGAAATTTTTGATTCATTTTATTAGAAGCTTCATCATATTCTCTAGTCATCTACATCATTACCTTCATTATTATTTTGATCTAGTATTTTACATAGGTACCTCATCAGGCCTAGTTTCTAATATTTATAATTTGATCTTAAGATATATTCTTTTTTACCACATTACCTAAGTTGATCTTCATGGAGAGTGTCAGTGTGTGTTATTTTCACACTTGATGTGAAGTCCACCTTAGGCGATGTGTTACCAAGGTGTGACTTATTATGTGCATAACATTATTTAAGTGGTAGTTATCCTCACATGTGTGATAAGGTGATTTTTAACTTGGGGAATGATCATATCCACCATTTCACTCAACCAATAAAAATATCTCACTCACCTCTTTCTTTCCCTATATAAGTATCCTTTGTGTTCTTGTGGAAAGTTAGATTGGAGCTTAAAGTCATCTCTAGAGGTTGTGGAGATGAAGTCTCTTAGATATTCATGTTCTAGTGTAATCATTTTTGGTTTCACACGCATGCATTGTATATTTAGTTAGTTTAATACAACAAGTTCTTTGTTGGTGAATCTCTTTCTATGATTTGAGTATTGTTGTGTGGATAGATGTTCACTACAAAGTTTTTGTTGGCCCTCCTCAACTTATATAGATGCCTATTATGCCATTATATATTTCAAACATATTGATTTCCCCATATGGAAAAATCCCTCGAATTCACATATTTGTGTGTTATATTAGAAATTGTATGTGTGTGTTTGTTTATCAAAAGTGTATGCAAAAAATATAGTATCACTCTTATCCACCAATGTATTTTTAAATTAATAAACATCCCATGCCATAATTTTTGAGGAAATGAAGGAAAAAATTAAGAATATTTGAGCCTAATTGTACCATGAAAAATATATTGTATTGATAATTAAATGAAATAGGGTACCACCATTTAAATTTCCCTATTACATCCATGATAAAATTGCTATGCAAGAATTGGTATTCCAACATTTTTCAATGAGTGAGAGGACTATACAAAAAAAGGAGTCAAATATTATGATTTGTTACACACTTATAACTTGAAGGTTTACTATATAGATGGCCTTTTATATAACATTGTGCATTGCTTTGACTTGTAGTCAATAAATTTGAGAGAGATATAGAAGTAAATTGGGACCCTCGCTAAATAATGGCCAAACACTTGGAGAGTTTGTAGGTTAAGTTAAGTTTATACTATCCACATCAAGGCCACCCAAATGAATTATATCATCTAATTCCACATAATGATTTGGAGTAATTATAAATCTTCAAGCAACATGACAATATAAGCCATAACCACAAGTGTAAAAAAAAGTCATATTCTTAGTGATCCATTGGTCAGGGAAAGAGTGGAACCAAAGGGGATTGACCCAATCCTATTGAATAAATTGCTACATTGAATTCACCTAATTAAATAAGCAATCATTCAGGTAATAATATCTCTCTTTACTCCTCTCACTATAGTAATTTTTACTCCTTCATTTAATACCTTGCTTTTTATTGGTTCGATTAAATTTATGCCTCATGTTTCTTCCAATATTCCATTTCCATTAAGTGTTCCATGTGTGCCTATTTAACCCACAAAAATTTTAAACTATTTTTTTGATCTCGGTATGATATTAGTGTTCAGGGTGTTGATTTTGTTTGAAGACAAGTATTGGAAGTCCCTTAGGTCACCAATGTGTGAAGCCTCACTAAACGTTAAAAAAGAACAAGTCTTATAGGACCCACTAATGACCCATCATATCAATTGTTGAAAAAATGTTTCAATTTATGTTGTGCCAATGATCACTTTATCTTCTAATGTATTTTCCACTCCTAGCCCTTTGACTAGTATAATTCCTATTATTGGATATTTTTCCCAAACACCCTTTATTTCTCTAGTTTCTACTATGGTCACAAGTATAATGGAAGGTAATTATATAGGATCCACTTTTTCCATTTCACCCTCATGGAGTCTACTGTGGAAACTCCAATACCCAATTCCACTTCTATTGCTACAACCATTCCATCTACTCCACCATATATTGTTCTTACTTCTATTTAGATCACCCTAATTCCATTGGTACCACAAGGATTATCTACACCTATTAGAATGATAAATGTGGCTCCAAAAATTGAATGAGAAAAATCCTAGATGGATTGGATGTAGAGTATGCTTTTGATCGAAGCTTACATGACTAATATGATTATGCATAAGCAACTAAAAGATAAATTGAAATTTGAGAAGTCCAATGGTAAACTAAAGAGAATCACTGCTAGAACGATCTCCTTAAAGTTTTGAAATATAAGAATATTTATTCTCACTTACCAAAAGAGGAAAAGACCAAACAATGACAATGTTATGACCTTAGAATATTCTAGTAGTGAGGATGAATATGCAAATTATCTTGAATCCATTGTTAAGTCTACCAACATGATGAGCGAGAATTTTATCCAGATAAGGAAGAATAAAGTTAAATGTTTGGAAATTCAGGCTAAATCTAAGGTAGCAGAGAACATTGCAACAGATATTGAAGTTTATTTGGAATTAATTTTCAAGTCACTAATGGAGATACATAAGGATAAATTAAAGAGTGGTCAATTAAAAAATGTTTAGAGTTATTTACTAGAAATTTCTAAGATGGAAAAGAATTGGAAAGTGATTACTACAACTTAGTCAATTAGGATTTGCTTCCAAACACTTGTATTATACACTTGTTTAAAATTGGTTTACATGAATTTTTTTTATCGACACCAGGACATCTCTTGATTATTTTTCATATCTCCTTACATCCACGATGTCATAGCTAAAATATTATATCCTAGCATTACACAATTGTATAATGAGGATAACAACTTGATAATTACAAATGAGTTCAAGATGATATTGAATAGTTTTATAGTTGAATTCAAATGGCAATTGATAACTCCCAACAAGAAGATCAGTCAAAATGTTTTAGATTTCATGATACATGTAGTGAAGAGAAGTGAGAAGGCTGCCATAGTAAGATAATATCATAAGATACTTGTGGATCATTTTACATAGGCCAAAGCTCTAACATGGAACAAAAGTCTCTGGTGGAATAACTTGCCTTTAGATAAATAATCTCCAATCCTCTATCTAATTTGAAGGTTTTGACAAATTTTTGAGTATGTTCTGGAGGTCATTAGGAATAAGACCTCAATTGAAGAAATTTTTATCACTTTTTGTTATTTACCCCTAGATTAATTTAAGTATGTTATTACTCTTGAGGATGATTGAACCTTTGTATATTTGTAACTATAAATTATGAAATACTTTGATATTGGCAAGGTAATTATTCTTATCATCTGTAAATCCTAGATTGGCCAAAAATAATATGCAATCCAATATCTTTGAAATGACCCATTAATGATTTATGAACTTGGTCATCATGAATTAGACCTCCAAAAATATTTTATAGAATCTACCATGAAGGATTAAGGGTGAAAACTAATAAAGTTGTGTGATTAAAATTACCTTATTATTTTAAATGATACAAACCACTTTCCTAAATTTAGAGGCTTTTTTTTTCCTTATTCTAGTGGAGTAAGTGTAGTAAGTTATATGATTTATTATGAATATTATTTTTTTAGTATCTTTGATCTTTAGGTTTTGGATTCCATCCCACATCTTAAAGAACATACACCATTTTCCAAACCTAGTTTAGGTTATGCCCCTGGGTTCTCTCCACATTATGCTTATATGAATTTTGACCAGGAATATGATGATATTAACACTAATATTATTAAGATTGATTTTACTTGTTTTGGATTTAATGATCTAAAAAAGTAAAAAAACTATAAATATGTAGATTACATAAGATATAGAATAAACCACATAGGTTTAAATGCTAATAAAGGAATTATTACATTTACTATTAATATAAATAATAAGAGGATAATGTACTTAAATTTTCTAGTTCTATTATGTTCTTTGTCTATGTCAAGTCATGAAAAACAATTAGAAATGGACATGTGATCACTTAACCCATGAAATAGAGTATCAAAATCTATCATAATGCTACTAGTATGGCCCAAAGACATGCAAGAATTATATGTGTTCATCATCTACCAAAATTATCTCTATAGTTTTCTCTAATATTTTTTTCCACACATCCTTATGTCTTAATATCAATAGTTTTTTTAGTAATTTTCTACCCTCGATCCTATTTGCATATTCAAATTTTGCCCTCTTTTGATTTTTAATCTTATCTCCACTATCTACACTTGTTTAAGTTAGAAAAAGGGGTTATAAATATAATTTGGGTAACCCCAACAACACCCCACTGAATGGTTGAGCATTTATTACATTTCAACACTCCACAGAGGGATCAAACTGCACATAGATCTCAAACCAATGTGTATATGTGCTATATAGTAATCTGATAAAATTTTATCCATAACTTTGGATTTCAAAACTTGACAATATGTATTTTTGACCTTAGTTTAGGTGTCCATAATTCACTTAGGGACTATTCATTTGAAAGGATTTTAAGATTTAAATAATTTAGGATAGTGCCTTGAGTATGTGCAAATAGATCTCTCAATGTGCAATTAGTTTTCTAAGTATTGACCAAGTGAGAGTTGTATATGAATAGCATTAAGCTTGATATGTATAAGTAGATGAATCTTTGCATAATTTCCCTAGATAAATGACATTGGAAATGTGTTGGAAAATATAAGGGAATGATTTTAATTTAAAAAATCATCACTATCAAAATCTACGACACTACCAATGAAGTCAAACACTGCCCATAATTGGTAGCATTTGATTGTTGCTGGTACTATCCAAGAAATGGAGAGATAATAATCTGAAGTGTGGTGACAATATGCATAGGCTAATAGAGCATTCAAGCATAGACTAGGGATATCTTATATATAAATGACAAAAATTTGGAAAGGCCAAGTGAATAGGTAGGTGAATGGATAGGAGAGAATATGAGCAAGATTTAAATGTGTACACACAAGTCATGTATGTCAAAAACAAGTCAAAACTGATATTTTAAAGTGTCTAATACCAAATTTGTGTCTACAAATGCCCCACTTTTAGTCTAGTTTTGAAAATACTATATTAAAAGTATTAATTAATAAATTTGGTGCCTAAGTATAACCACATTTGGTGTTTATAGGTATGTCCCAAATATCCATCTTGCTTCATGTAAAATTTACAAGGAAACGTGTAAAACTCAATGCCCATTCATGATATAAAATCTTAAACAATCTAGATCTTTAAAATATTTTAAATTGAAAAAGTAAGGAATGAATACACCTATGGTATGTGAACCAAGTTACCCTATTAAATCATTGGATAATGGGGTTATTTTTCCCCAAATAGATGCCATTATTAAAACCATGGGTTGAGAATTCTATTCCTCAACCCTCATCGGAGACTGAGAAGTGCCACCAGTTGACTATTGTAGAACCTCAACTATACTACTCAAAATATTATCATAATTATTATTTTTTGAACCTCATACCATGTTTGTATGGAAAAGGTAGAACTCCACATCATGTTCATATATAAATATAAAACTCTAAATCAACCATTGTAGAAAGGCTTTATATTCAAAGTGCTTTTATAGTACCATCTTTCCAATCATAGAAATAAAATAGTGTATGCATGGACAACATCCATGCCCTAAAATTATGATCTGTATATAGCACAATTTGATATAGATTTCCATAATCTATATGATACCTTATTCAATCTAATATATTGATCCCATATGATAATTTGCTCAATTTGATCCCTCTAATATGTCTCATAATTGTTCACTTGTTCCTGTAAAATACCCCACATATACACTGTATATTTGTAAATATTTTAGTTTGAATCACATCCTTCTAAATCTGAATCATAATATGTCCCAATATAAATAATAAATTATCCATGCTCTAAATCATTTCTCTATCAACGTGTGGATTTCTATCACAAACCCACTAGTATGCCCCACTTTTAAGATGAGGGATAGATCCAATAAATTACTCCTCTAAAAAAAGAGTTATACACATTATGATATATAGAAAATATGTAAGCATGTATAACAAATATGTTAACACGATTAGGTTGTGTCTTTGTATAAATATTTGATTATTCACATACATATGAAACATGTAACCCAAGGCACACAAGTATCATTTAAAATAAATATATCAATTACACACATAATAATAATCATCACAATAATAAGCCTACAAAAGATGCATGATAGAAATCATGACATCACACATAATATAAGAATGTGTGATGGAAATCATGACACTATAAACTCTACAAACATTTAGATACGCACACACACATGTACATAATTTCATGATCATGATGCACACAAGAACTCAAGACACGACTCTGACCCAACATGGGCACAACATGGTCATGACAAGGACTAAAGGATCCTTGACATAACTGACACATGACTTGACAACACACAACCAATGCACTCATAAAAACATGCAAGATAGCACTCAATGTAATACACATAAATGGTTACACAATATAATAACCATCAATAGTTATGAATAGAACATGAAATGAAATTTATAAAAATCATCACACAATGCGATATACAATCAAATATTACACCATGTAACACACAATAACATCAACATGCATATAAATACAATGTTAAACTACACATACATCATATAAATATATGCAAGATATCTGTAATAGTAATAGTACGAGGGTTTCTTATTGTAGACACATAAATTACCATTTGAGTTGAAATAATGCACTTGTGACCACCCCTTATATGCACTTAGATCATACCTCATTCCACAGTCTTTTGACCATCATTCATTAACTCCTATTATGGATGACCCATTCCTATAAGTAATTAATGATATCATAATATCCCTATCTAGCATCTTGATCAACTTAAGTTCATTTTTAGATTCATCCACACCTTCAATTTAGTTTTTATTTCCCCCAGATAAGACCACCCTATTTGTACAACCCGACTCTCTATAATGTATAGTTCTACCGGTCATATTCTCCCACCAAATAATGGATAGTTTCTCATATTTAAATTCATGTAATGGGCCATCTCAAAAATTTAGCAATCCCAATTTGAATGAATTCCCAAAATATCACTATAAATCTAGATTTCAATCCATTTTTCACATAAAAGGCTCATGTATAAAAATTCACTAGAAATCTAACTACACATTGAGAGAAAAACACACATTTTTCCAAGTTTAGAGCCCACACAACCCAAGTATCCCTGAGCTAACTCTGCATACACCTATAAGGTTTGAAGCATTTATTCACACTTAGATTGCACCACTATTTAGTATTTTGCACAAATATTTCACAAATACCACCATAGCATGGGAGAACTACATAGAGTTTGATTCTTCTTCAGAGTATTGGTATGTAGGCAACACTCAACATAGGGGGTGTTGAGGTCTAACACAACTTTAAACATTAACCCATTTTTATATTTTATCCATTTATCCTTCATGGTCTATTGAGATAGGGTTAAAAGTGAAGAGGAAGGTAGATAATTAATTTCATGAGGTATTAAGAGTTCCCACACAATCAAACAAAACACTTGTGAGAAGGTGAATTTGTAATATCAATTTCAAGAAACTAGCCCTCACCAAGCATCGGTGCTCCCTTAAGACACCATTTCATCATGCCTATATCTAATTTTAGTGGCCTTCTCTCAAATTTGAAATAAACCATGTTCTTAATTAACAATGTCATCACATAGTCACATAGTCACATACATAGTCTTCTGTTTCCTTTTTCGAGCAAAGTTATTTTCTTATTTGCATTTTGCCCTTTCTATCATCTTTCTGAATATAGTAAATGACAAATCAACGAATGTTTTATTTATGGTTATATTTTACAACTTGACTTAGCTTAGTCAATTTTATCTAATTAAGATCTAGCACTTTTCCCATTTTCCTAATTTTTGATAAAACACATTGGTGAACCCGTCTATTCATTAAATATTGTAAACCCTAATGATACATATTTCTAGGGTTAATTTCCTTAGTTTTTATGTTTCTAATTGTTTTATTAGGGTTTTTAGATTTGGTAAATTCTTTGTTAGCAATAATATTCCAAGTTTATATTCTAATTTTATTTCAATCTATGAAAGTTATTTTTACCTATTTTAGCCAAAGTGTTAGACTCAATAGTACTCAAGTTTTGAATTTCCAACATTTTGTTCACAATACCATAATGGTATAAAAATTTAATAGATTTAATGACATGGATAAAATAAAATTAAATCTAAGAAAAAACATTTGCAAGATGTGTTTATAAAAATTGTTAGAGGGGAAATGAATAAAGCAGTTGAAGGTCAATCATCTGAAACTTCTAATGTTATGGGTTGTTCACCTTTTTCCACACAATTCAATCCATGTTTTTACTACCATTTACTATGGTGAAAACCCAAGGGTTTCGATAGAATAATCTGCCAATTCCTACTCGATCATTGGAGACACTGCCTTTGGTTAGCCTAAATTTTTCTTATCATGATATACAATCCATTATGCATAGGATTCACTCTCTAAAAACTAATGTGTTACTAAAAATCTAATTGGCTGCTTGATTCTCACATCCTCTTGCACACTCCTTTGGCACAACATATTGTGACTTATCCATTACCAACTAGTTTTTTGGCACTTAAGCTTACATTATATGATGAAAAACGTGACCCTGAGCAACACTTGAGAGATTTTCACATAGCATGTTTGAAATATATGTATAATGATAATTTTTTTACTAAGTTATTTCCTATAAGTTTAAAGGAATATACTTTGAGATGGTTCTATGATTTTCCACATCATTCAATTAATACATTTAATCTATTAGCATATTTATTTCTCACACACTTCTTAATTAACATAAGTGAGAAGATTTCATATGCTCGGATTATTCAAATCAAGTAGGAATCTAATGAGCCTGCCATAAAGTATGTCTTAAGGTATCATATCATGTTATTTAAAATGACAATCTTATAAAAGATAAAGAGTTGAAAAATATATTCAAGAAAAGTTTGCTTCCACCTTGGCTCAAATTTTTAATGTTTAATAAGTTCTCATCACTCACACATTTATGTCATATAATTAAGGAAAAAGAGGTTAGGTTATTGGTAATGAACAAGCTTAAGTATGCAATGAATATTATTTCCATTTCTCATGCCAATAATTTGAGTAAGCCTCCATACAAGGTGAGACCAACTGAAAATAATATTAAACAAAAGGAAATAGTGAATACAGTTACACAAACTACTCCATGTATTATATTATTAATTTCTCCAAGGAGATAGTTTACCAACTTACCAGAAGATCCCTCTAAGGTTTTGTAACATTTATTGGAATGAAACATCATATTAGTCCCTTCCATTAAATATTAAATGACTAAACCTATTCCAAAATTATTTGATCATAATGCTTTTTTTATAATCATTAACCACCAAGACATACTTCTAATAGATGTATCTATTTGAGGCACAAGATTAAGGATATGATAGATGAGAACATCATTTATGTCATCACAACTATCAACAATACTAAGACACAACCAAGTTATAATCATATAATGAACATATTTAGTGTTCCTTTTCCTAAGCACACAGGTCAAGAGACATCATATACATCAAGGGTGCATTACACATACAATGAACACCCTCCACCAATTTATTATCATATAAAGGCACCCCATCCCTTTAATGGAATCATTAATGCATATATTATTTTAGTTCCATCTAGGCCACTCATCACATTTTTAGAACATGAGATTGTTGATGATGACTTTTATTTACTCTCTTTATTCATCAAAGCTTATATTGATCATCAACCTATATGGAGTGTCATCATTGATAATGGGTCAAGTGTAAATATATGTGCCATCACACTTCTCTCACATCTTAGATATACAAATAAAGATATTTCTCCTTCAAAAATTGTGATTAAAGGGTTTAGTGGTCATATCCAAAGGTTACTGGTGAGATAACCTTACCACTATAGGTTGGTTCATCACACATGGCCACCATATTTAATGTAGTACCCAATTTAAGAGTTTTATATATGCTATTGGGATGTCCTTAGATTTAGTAGCTTCATGTAGTACCTTCCATATTTTACATATGCTTAAATAATATATTTGTTAATGAGGTTACCATGGTTCATGGTATTCAATATGAATACCCTCTCCAACCAAAGATCATTGTTTCTACACAAAAAGTTTCAGTTGATCAAACTCAAGTGGATCAACCTATTTATAAAATTCACCCAAAATTGGAAACTCTTCCAAGGAGACATATCTTTGAAAGGCCATTTAATCAGCATTTCATTACATATTCTACAAGAGCATCTCCCACTTCTATATTGGCATCACATGCAACTAAGAATGTTCCACATATGACACCAATTTAGAGTTATCACACTCGAAAATGGGTCACAAATATCCCTATAGTTCATCATGCTACACAACATATTCAACATGCTATAGTTTTTCATGATGACAATGCTATTCTTGGCACATAATCAAATCATTTTTCTAATTACGAGATGAGATCAGTTACTTCACAATGACATGATACTCAACATTCGTGACACCTTTCTTAGTTAGGCATTGAACCTATTGATTGTGAGTCCCTTATATGACTCATTATTTAGTATACCTTTATTTTCATATTTAAAATACAAAAAAATCAAATATTGTATAAAATTCATAAATCAAGACCTATGCATGCTTATGTTTAGTTCATTTACATCAGTCAATTAGTGATCAGTTATTTAGTACTTATTTATATCCAGTTTCATATCAAATATTATTTAAAAATGTACATTAGTGAATGCATAACATACATGTTTACTTTACACATTTATTTGCAGGTGATGGTGTTATTTCTGGCCCAGAAAATGTACACAGATAAAATTGCTCTATTTAAACAATAACACACTATACTCTTATCTGATTCTACCAAACTTTTCCTAGTGAACACTATTTTTTTTTTAGGATTAAAACCAATAATAGGTTGTCTAAAACTTGTATATATCATAATAATTTCACTAAGGACATCCTCTTACACATGTTTTATCATTTTATGACTACCCCTATTTTTCATACTTTAGCACATTACATTACATGTTTTATTAGCTCACTTAATTTCACATTAATAGATTATTGGATACTTGATTTGTTGAATACATTAGTATTACAAGTTTATAATGTTGATAAATTTCACTTAGCCATGTGTGCCTTTCATGTTTGCTTCTTTGCTTCAAAATAAAATCTATTTTATCGCGCTTATTTTTTTTATCTTAGTGAATATTTAACTAGGTTATAACAAGAAGAGATAAAATAAAGTAAAAGGAAAGTTTTAGAATCCAAAAATCAAGAAAAGTGGGTTGTGATTTAAAATGGAAGAGCTTAGATTAAGGATTCTACCCCTAATTTCTAAACTAAACCTTGGCCCATTTCTTCATGATGCTAGAGTTCATAACCCTTTTCTACAACTTCAATTACAACTGTAGTTTGGAATTATGGTGGTTCTTTTTTTTACCCCAAGTTCTTTATGAGGATCTAATTCTCAAGTTAGATATCCTCTTTCTCATTTAAATTCATGAAACTAAAATACAAAACACTCCCTTCACATATAATATAATTGTGGATCACTGTACATAGACCGAAACTCCAACACAGAACAAAAGTCTTTGGTGGAATAACTTGCCTTTAGAGAAATAATATCCAAGCCTCTATCTAATTTAAAGGTTTTTATGGGTTTTCAAGTATGTTATGGATATCATTAGGAATAAAACCTCATTTGAATAATTTTTTATTACTAATTGTTACTCAACCCTAGAGTAATTTAAGTATGTTATTACTCTTGAGGGTGATTCAACCTTTGTAGACTTGTAAATAGAAATTATGAAGTACTTTGATATTGGAAAGGTAATTATTCTTATCAGCTTTAAATTATAGATTGGACAACAATAATATGCAACACAATATCTTCAAAATGAACCATTAGTGATTTATAAATTTTATCATCATGAATTAGAACTCTAAAAACTTCTATAGAATCTACCATGAATGATTAAGGGTGAAAACTAATCAAGGTGTGTGATTCAAATTACCTTGTTATTCTAAATGGTACAAATCACTTTCCTAAATCTAGAGGCTTTATTTTTTTCCTTATGCTAGTGGAGTAAGTGTAGTAGGTTATATGATTTATTATAAATATTCTTTTTTGAGTATCTTTGATCTTTAGGTTTTAGATTCCATCACATATCTTAAAGAGCATGTTGTTCTCTCTTTCCATACACCATTTTCCAAACCTAGTTTAGGTTATGCCCCTGGGTTCTCTCCCCAATATGATTAGATGAATTTTGACCATGAATATGATTATATTAACACTAATATTATTAAGATTAATTTTACTTCTTTTAGATTTAATTATCTAAACAAGTACAACACAATAAATATGAATATTTCATAAAATATAACATAAACCACATAGGTTTAAATGATAACAAAGGGTTACATTTACTATTAATATAAATAACAAGAGGATAGTTTACTTGACTTTTTTAATTATGTTATGTTCTTTGTCTATGTAAATTCATCAAAAACAATTTGGAATGGACATGTGATCACTTATCCCGTGAAATAGAGTATCAAAATCTATCATGATGCTACTAATAGGGCCCAAAGACATGCAACAATCGGATGTGTCCATGATCTACCAGAAATATCTCTATAGTTTTCTCTAATATTTTCTACCACACATCCATGTATCTTGATGTCAATAGTTTTTTTTAGTAATTTTCTACCCACTATCTTATTTGAATATTCAAATTTTGTCCTCTTTTGATTTGTAACCCTATATCCACTATCTAGACTTGTTTAAGTTGTAAAAATGGGTTATAAACATGGAATAGGTAACCCCAACCACACCCCATTGAGTGGTTGAGAAATTATTACATTTCAATACTCTAAAGAGGGCTCAAACTGCACATAGATCTCAAACCAATGTGTATATGTGCTAAATAGTAATATGATAAAATTTAATCCATAATTTTAGATTACAAAACTTGACAATATTTATTTTTGACCTTGCTTTAGGTGTCCATACTTGGATTAGGGACTATTCATTTGAGAGGATTTGAATGATTTGAATGATTTAGGATAGTGCCTCAAGAATATTCAAATATATCACTCAATGTGCAAGTAGTTTTCTAAGTATTGACCAAGTAAGCGCTGTATAGGAATAACATTAAGCTTGATATGTATAAGTAGATGAATCTTTTCATAATTTCCCTAGATAATTAACATTGGAAATGTGTGGGAAAACATAATGGAATGACTTTAATTTAAAATATCATCATTATGGTAACCTGGAACTTTACCAATAAAGGCAAACACTGCCAGTAATAGGTAGCATTCCATTGTTGTTGGTACTATCCAAGAAAGGGAGAGAATAATATGAAGTATGGTGACAATATGTATAGGCTAATAAATCATTCAAGCATAGACTAGGGAGATCCTATACATAAATGAAAAAAAATTGGAAAGACCAAGTGAATACGTAGGTGAATGGATATGAGAGAATGTGAGCAAGATTTAAATGTGTACACACAAGTCATGTATGTCAAACACAATTCAAAATTGATGCTTTCAAGTGTCTAATACCAAATTTGTGTCTATAAATTCCCCACTTTTAGTCTAGTTTTGAAAATACTAGATTGAAAGGATTAATTAATAAATTTGGTACCTAGGTTAACTGCATTTGGTGTTTTTAGGTATGTCCCAAATATCTAGCTTGCTCCATGTAAAATTTGAAATGAAACATGTATAACTCAATTCCCATTCATGATATAGAATCTTAAACAATCTAGATCTTTGAAATATTTTAAATTGAAAAAGTAAGGATTGAATACACCTATGGTATGTGAACTAAGCTACCCTATGAAATCATTGGATAATGGGGTGATTTTTCCCAAAATAGATGCCACTATTAAAACCATGGCTTGATAAGTCTATGCCTTAACCCTCATTGGAGACCGAGAAATGCCAACAGTTGAGTATTGTAGAACCTCAACTACACTACTCAAAATATTATCATATTTACTTTTTTGGAACCTCATACCATGTTTGTATGGAAAAGGTAGAACCCCACATCATGTTCATATATAAATCCAAAACTCTAAATAAAACATTGTATATAGGTTTTATATGCAAAGTGCTTTCATGGTACCATCATCCCCATCATAGAAATATAAAAGTGTATGCATGGACAATTTTCATGCCCCAAAATTATGATCTGTATATACCTCAATTTGATATAAATTGACATAATTTATATGATACCTTTTTCAACCTAATATATTTGATCCCATGTGATAATTTTCTCAATATGATCCTTCTAATATGGCTCATCATGTCATATAATTTTTCAACTATTCCTATAAAATGCCTCACATATGTACCTAATATGTGTAAATATTTCAGTCTAAATTGCATCTTTCTTAATTTGAATCATAACATGTCCCAATCTAAAGCATAAATTGTTCATACTTTGAATCGTTTCTCTATGAAGGTGTGGATCTCTATGACAAACCCACTAGTATGCCCCACTTTTTAAGGTCAGGGATAGATCAAACAAATTACTCCTCTCAAATAAAAGAGTTATACACATTATGTTATATATAAAATATGCAAGCATGTAGAACAAATATGTTAACATCATTAGATTATGTCATCATATAAAGATTTGACTATTCACATACATATGAAACATGTAACCCAAGGCATACAAGTATCATGTGAAATAAACATATCAATTACACACATAATCATCACAGTAATAAACATTCAATAATAAGCCATGCAAAATATGCATGATATAAATCATGATATCACACATAATAGAAGAATGTGTCATGGAAATGATGACACTATAAGCTATACAAACATTTAGATATGCACACAATTTCATGATCATGATGAACACAAGCACTCAAAACATGACTCTAACCAAACATGGTACAAGATGGTCATGACATGGAATAAAATACCCTTGACACAATTGACACATGAATTGACAACACAGAACCAATGCACTCATAAAAACATGGAAGATAGCACTCAATGTAATACACATAAATGGTTACACAATATAACAACCATCAATAGTTATGAATAAAACATTAAATTAAACGTACAACAATCATCACACAATGAAATATACATGTTGTAACTTGGATTTACACCCCTTAATTAAATTCCTATATCTCCTCATCCAAGTGGCACAATGGAAACATCTCTCTTGTTATGGGTAACAATTTGTTGAGATGAATCTCTAGGTCCCTTGATGCACTCTTTGAAGTAGTTTCTTGCCTATCAATTTTGGATGAAAAGGGTTAATAAAACAACAAATAAAGTTAAAAACAAGGTGATTCACCAATATTATATTCCCTCCTATGGACTGAACTTAAACTACTTAGAGCTAAACAAGACTTCTTTCACACAAAACTCACAATTCAAGTTGCATTGTCACATCAGTGTTTCATAAGCTAGGTTCAAGAAGGTATTTGATATTAAGAAAGAAATTAATGATTAATTGAGATAATACAGTCATATACCACTTCTAAGACACTCCTACCCTTGAAAATAACACTAACAAAGACCTGTAACAATCACTCTTCTACACACTTGGTGAACAATCAAGGATAACATGGTAGAAAAGATCATCTTCTAGTAGACAAGACCAACAAGATTATAGTAACACCCAATTGTACAGAATTAAAGTAGGTAAAATCAATTATTTATTTATTCAAGAGTCATTAAATTACAAATTTGGCCATGGTTTCACCATTAACCAATAAATGCTGCTAAAAAGAGCCAAAAGAGTCAATATTTATAGCTTTTGAGAGAGAAGCAAGACAATGAAAGTCCAAAGGTTACTTGCACACTTTTAAATCTAAAAAAATGGGTTAAAATTTCATGATAAAGAGATATGGGATGAACCATGCAATTTCAGGTGCACCAAGTGTCCATACAAGTCATGAAACTTATGAAAAATGGCATAAAAATCCCAGTCCTTGCTCAAAAAATCACCTTCATAATTTGAACCTATTTGAACGTCCCACCATTGACTAGGGACAATTATTATTATTGGGATAAGATGTAATGACTTTAGGCATTCATCTCCATTCATTGTTTGCATTCTTACTCATCTATAAACTTATGAAAGAAAGCCATCACTATCTACAGTCTAAAAAACTCCCTTTTCACTTACCCTTCACTCTTGGTTTAAAACATGCCTTTAGTTTTCCATAAAAATACATGGGAGGGAGTTAATTAGACCTTTAAAAATCCTCCATGTCCTTAGAGGCATCAGGGATGCTTTAAAAAGGCTCACACTTGGAGTTTTCACCCTTCTCACCCTTGTGTCCGATATGCTAGTTTCAAATGGCTGAGATAAAGGCAATTGTTTGGACACTTATAATATTTTTAAAATCATTAAATGATTATTAGGGGTTAGATCAAGTTTTTATATTTCATCTAAACTTGATTTCATACTTTGAAACCTCTTAGAACCTACAAAACACAAAAATTAGTCAAAAATACCATATTTTGCATGTTGTCCATACAATTTTGTATAAATAATCTTAATGGGAGATATCCTAAGAGACTAATATACATTATCCAACAACTTTAATTGATAAAATATGTCATTTGGATAGCTCTGCATGCATATTTTCTCCATTGGGTCATGGCTGAGGGTTTACTAGGGTTTTAGGTAGTTTTTGGTCTTAAGCTTTGTTCATAAAGCTTGGATATTGAACCTAACAAAAAATTAATTCCAAGGGAACCTAATAACTTCTCATAATCACTTTTTTTTTCATGAAAATCTTTAGAAAATATCTGAGCATTTGAAAACACTTCTTTGAGTTTGTCCTTGCTTTTCCTGCATACTTGTGTTCTCTCTGAGCTAGAAATATATTTATAGCAGGTTTATCTACATATTATGAGTTCCATAATATGTATATCCACATACATAACATTCATAAATCATATTTATAGTCCACCAATGGGTGGAAATGAAGTTGTACTACCATTTGGCACCAAGTCTTCTTAAAACCTATTAGGTCTAATAGGTACCTTGTTATATTTGGATGGTAGGATTGATATATTATAGTTAGTTTGGTTTATTATTCATTTTCACATCCCATTTTATCTTAAAATGTCATTACATGACTCTCCAATCACCCTTCTTCACCTTCTTTTCTCATTTTCCAACTAGGCCTAGTGGAAGTTTGGCATGTTGGACTATGTGCATTAGCAATTTGGTCACTGTGAAACGTCTGAGCTTGATATATCACATCCATATCATAAATTTTAATTTTAAAAACTTATTATATGTTTCCATTAGGTTACTAAGGTTTCATATCATGTCCTTTACTCATTTTTCCCTCACTAGCTCACATTTCCAAAACCTAATTTGCTTAGATTGGTTGACCTCTGAGACAAAATAGTGAGGTATATCCCTTATCCATTAGGAAAAGTGAATATTTTTATATCTTTTCCAATTATAAATGATAATATTAACTACAGTTTTTTTCTTTATTCCATGATTTGGGTGTCTAACCAACTCCAAATGTCCAAAAAAGGCCTCTAAAAGCATGTTTTCATGCATTTTCTTCAAACCTTCCTAAGAGTGACCTATTTAAGACAAGACAATGCTTCCAAGTATCTATAAAAATTTTCCCATATCCAATTAATTCTCATGAAGCTTTGAACTCATCCAAAAACACTATTTTCCTTGGGTTCCACATGTTCATCTATTGTGCTAAGAGGTTTCCTAACTCCTTGTATGAACTGTTGCCCCTTTGGCCAAGTAAGCAAGAGTGGATGGACATATTGGAGGGGTTTTTGGCTTATTAACCCACTTTTTTATTAGTCTTCAACCACTTTTGCTTGTCCATATCACTCTTCTTTTTCCAAACAAGTCTATGTTTCACCTTATCCTTACCAGTTTACACGTTGTTATAAGTGCACACAGGGGTCTTGGGGTCTCTGTAACATCATTTATCCCTTGGATTAGTTTATTAAGTCACTATAATATTTATTTATGTGGTCATACCTTACCTCATTAGGTATAATCTTCCATTTGGTTTCATTTTTAGTTTGAACTCACCAAACTGAGCCCCTTTTCCATAGGACTGAGAAACCTTGGTTGACTGTTGTAGGTGTATGTTGAGCATGCTAGGACTTGGGTTCTGATGTTTTTGGAACTCCTTTAATTCATATTGATTTTACAAAAAATTTATTTACACCATTATTCTTCTTTGGAAACCTTCAAAACACTGTTTGGGATATCTAGCTTAAGGTCGCTATCTCATACCCTGCTAGATTGAAACATATAGCTTCTACCCTTGTCTGTACCTATTCTCTCACTTTATCCTTGTTTATGGTGAGTGAGGAAGTTAATGACACTATTCAAACTATAATTAAAGCATTTCAAATTATACCAAACACCTTATTCTACAAACACCTCAACTAGACCTTGTTTTCAACTTGGTGAACTGTTGACTGAGACACTCCTAGTCTGACTACTGCATGTAGGTGTCCATACTTGTAATTAGATTTTTCATGATGTTAAAAGACTCAATTAAAAACCTTTATGGTCACACAATTCATACTTAATCTTGAATTCACTTCTTTATGACCCCAAAGCATCAAAAAGGCATTCAGGTTGGGGTCACTATCTATACCTTGTTGGATTGAGACATCCCTACCTGTAGGTACTTATGGCCCTAACTAAGATGTTCATTGTGTTCATATACCTATTTTAACTCCCTCTAAAGTCACATAACACCTATAATTATCTTAGGCCCACTAAAATGTTTTATGGAAGCTCAAACTATACTCTCTTTAGTCTAAGACACCTCTATCCTTAAGACCCTATTGTAGGTGCCTAATTTCTAAGTGAGGATACCTGTAGAAGATCATGGGATTTTCCAAAACCATGTATTAAAATCATAATAGTGACTTTCATATCCATTTATTCTCTTAATTCATCAATGGAACACTTATATCCAACATGAGAGTGTGTTTTCTTATAGGATGTCAAATGCCATTCAAACCTCCAATCTTGTAGACATTAGTGCAGTGCTTCAGTGTGTTTTAGGGTGACTTTGAAGCTTTTAATTTTCATCTTCCTTTCATTTTTTGACCCTCACCTTTGACATATCTATTTTCCATACTATAGGCAAGAAGGTTTATTAATCTAGATGTCTTGGAACATCTTATAAGCATGTTGTAAGAAGTCTATAGAAACCCCTTGGGCCTATGTTTTGACAATTTAGGGAAAGTGGATCTGAACACTATTATCATCATAGGAGATGGTTTACACTTATACCTTTTACCTCATTGACACTTCAAATAAGTTGAAATGAGTCTATAACCTATTAGGACTTGTAAGGGAATTTACCATCTTTTCATCTCTCCCATTTAAAGTCTTCATAGCCATGAGGTACTACCTATGGGTAATCATTAGCATACACAGGCAGTAGAGTGAAATTAGGTAGTGTACAGTATATCTATGTTTATGAAATTTCCATGCCTTCACTAGGCATCTCAATGAAATTTTATCAATCTTAAAATATTGAAAACTCTATCAATTCTTTCACCTCTCAACATGATGTTCGTAGATCTCCTGTACGTGACTATTGGTTGTATACAGACAGTGAGTGTGAAATAGAGGAACAAGATGGATAAAAAGTCCTCATGGGCATCTTAAACATATTTTAAACCCTCCACACACATAATTTAAAATAAGGAACTATTGAAACAATCTTTAAACATTCCTTTCAATGTGGAAATCATCCTTGCAACCACCTGTATATGCATATTGCAATGGAAAACTAGATAAAGTGTGTTTATGCATGAAAAATATGAAGACTATATTGGAGAATGAAGTTTTATGTTGAAATTAACCATTAGATCACTTTGAAAACACTTAATTTAACTTAACACAACTTTATGAAACCATGGAGAAACACAAAGTTCCTAAAAATGGTGAAAATTACCCATTGCACTTAAAAGAGACCAGTCTATAAATTTGAAGTTATTGGATCATTAAAACACCACAAAACATGAAACCAAGAATCAATACCATTTTATTAATAATTAAACATCATCTAGGAATAAAATCAATAGCTAGATTGTATGGAATCTCCAAAAAAAGAGCAAAACCAATAGGGTGCAAGAAACAGCTAACAAATTTGCACAGTCAACTTGTTATCAATGTTTCATAAAGCACAGTTGATAAATATTAAAAATAATTATATTAAAATTAAGGTATATTATTTTACTATCATCTTCCAAGATCATTTGTCTTGAAACCTCATGAGTTGTCTATACCAAGTACAAACCTGCAAGTCACTTTTGCTTGCCAAGAAGGTGAAAAGGAGTGGAATGGTTTTGTCATTAAAATGACACTTACATATTATTTAAAACATGTATATGAGAATTTGGAAGCTTAAAATTCATATTTAAACCTTTTCCAAGTGGCACACTTCCCAAAGAGGTTGTACAAGTGCCATTTTCTTCTCCTTTCACTAGAAAACTACCTTTTCTTCTATATAACCTACCATCTTTAAATTTTTAAAATTACTTAAGACTTATAGAGACACATGGGGCATTAAATAATATTTTTTAACCTTCATATTTCCCAAAAAACTTGTATAAATCATTACATGCACCTTTTTAACCCCTAAAATGACTCAAAATGGCATGTTGGCTAATGAAATTTATGACCAAGGCTAATATATCATTGAATAAAACTAAATGGACTATGAAACACCTCATTAAAAGATATTATTCTTCTCAAAACATTTATAAAACTGATTTTTTACTTAGGGGTGCCCCAATTTGACCTAAGAGTCAAATTTGGTCAACAAATTGGTGACCCATAGGGGTAGTATGCTTGTTATACTAAGAACTGGTAGCCTTATCCTATCCTGGGCCAAAGGATTCAATGAATTATTGAATATAAATAGCAAGGAATTGCCTAAAACACACAAAATAAGCACAACACACCAAGAAAACATAAGACAAAGCAAGATACACAAGACAAACTCACATATGTGCATAAGCACTTAGGGAACACAATGAAAAAAACAAACTATATACAAGGAGAGAGGAGAACCTTAGTAACAATGTTTGAAATATATCCCATTTATTGGGATATGAAGCTCCTCTCCATCCAACTTTGAGAGTTGGAAATCATTGTGTTACTTGCATTGGGTGATAACATAAGGGCCACTCCACAAAGCATCAAACTCTGTGTGTCTTTCAAGCTTAACCCTATCTTCATCCATCTTATGAATAATATCTCCCTCTTTAAAACTCTTTGGCATGGTTTTCTTGTTAAATTATCTCTTTGTTTAATCTTGGTGAGATCTCATAGTTTGCATAACTTGATCTCTTTTCTCCTCAAGCTCCATCAACTCACATAACCTGACGTCCATGCTTTCATTTTCCATCAATTCCAGTTGATAAGTGAGATCCAAGGCTGGTAGCTCAATTGAAATAGGTAGTCTATATTTTATCCCATAAACAAGTGTGTATGATGAGTTTCCAATGGCTCTTTTTTGGGTGATCCTATTAGCCCAAAGAGTTGTCTTCAACTTAGAATGCCAAGTCCTTTAATTCTCCTCCATTGTTCTCTTTATTATTCTTATTAGGTTCTTGTTGGTGGACTCAACTAGTCCATTCCCTTTTGGATAATAGTTGGAGGAATTACTAAGATAGATGCCATGTTTCAAATCCCATTCAATTGTCTTCATCCTAAGGAAATCCAATGCATTATCTAAAATTATTGTTGAAGGAGCTCCAAATCTTGTCACTATGCCTTCATAAAAGTCTAGAACTAAACTTTCATTTTCTTCCTTGAGATAAATAGCCTCTACCCACTTTTTAAACTAATTTGTAGTAGTCAACACCCATTTATGGCCAGCACTAGAAGGTGGGTTGATTAGGCTTGTGAAATCCAAACCCCATTGCATAAAGGGTTGATCAACCTAAATTGGATGAAGAGGCAAGGCAACAAGCTTTTGTTTATCATCAAAGAGAGCACACTTTTGACACTTCCTTACCTAAGCATGGGTGTCTTTAAACAAACTAGGCCAAAAGTATCCATCCCTCATAATCCTAGTAGCTGTGGTTCTTGGAGCAAAGTGACCACCAACTAGTCCATCATAAAACTCAAATAATATTTTCTCAATTTGATCTGATTCAACACACTTTAATAACACACCTAAGAAGTCCTTCCTAAATAACCTCCATCAACAAGTACATAAGGATTGTATTGCAATCTAAAGTATCTTCTATTATCTCTATCAAGGCCTTGTGAACACTCAATGATTTGGAGAAAATGGATCATATCTTATGTCTAAATCCTCACTGATGAAGATGCAGCTGTCATAGGATCATCATGAAGTGCTAAAACAATCTCCTTGTGTTCCTTTAAATTTGAATCAAGATGCTCACATAAACCCTTCCCTTTCACTAACTTGGTTGTCTTTATTTCTACATCATACTCCTCCATCACTTTTGTGATCCAACCAACCCTTTTCTCATTCAAATCTATGCTCAAAAGGAAGTATTTGACACTAATATGAGGTACCAATATGTGAATCTTGTTGTTAGATAACATATGCCTAAACTTCTTTAGACTTATAACAACTGAAAGTACTTACTTCTCAACATAAGTATACCTTACCTCATAGCCTTCCAAACCTTGACTAAAGATGGCAATAGGCTGCTCAAAGTTGTATACATTTTATTACGTAAGCATGGTAGAGATTACCTCTTCATTTCCAAAGGTATACAAGTTGAAATCCTTTGAGAAATCAATACTTGCAAGAGTTGGAGCTGGGGTAATGGCTTGTTTAATCTCTTCAAAAATTTCCTTCCTTCTTCTAGTCCAAGTGAACACTTCATCCTTCCTTAGCATAGAGGTTAGAGGCTTGGCTAAATTATAAAAATCAGGGATGAACCTTCTTATGAAATTAATTTTCCCAAAGAAACTTTGCAAACCTTTCTTGTGTTTGGGCAAATCCAATGCCAAGATTGCACTCACCCTTTCAGGATCTGTAGATAGGCCCTTCTTGGAGACAATGTGTCCTAAAATTTTATCTTCATGGAAAGCAAACACACACTTATTTTGGTTAAGAGAGATTCCAAACTCTCCACATCTCTTAAAAATCTGCTTAAGGTGATTCAAGTGATCCTTTGCATCCTTAGATAAAACTATGAAATCATCAAAATACAACAACACAATGTCATTTATTAGTCCTTGAAAATACATATCCATTGCACATTGAAATGTATCTCCAAAATTAGACAATCCAAAATGCATTTTACTATAATCATATATACCCCATTTATTAGTAAAGGCTATCTTATATTGGTCTCTTTCCTTCACCAAAATCTGAATGTACCCAGAATATCCATCAAGGAGAGAAAACCTTTCACTACCTGCCACAGCTTTCAAAATTTTCTCCATTGAAGGGAGAGGATAATAATCCTTCAATGAAACTCTATTCAAGTCCCTAAAATCAACACATAACCTGATTTCTCCATTCTTCTTCCTAGCAGGGACTAAGTTTGCTAACCAAGATGAATGCTTAATAGGAAAGATGATTTTGGACTAATTTAACTTAGTAAGCTCTTTATTCATAAGAGGCTTAATCTTAGTATTGATTGGCCTTTGTTTTTTCTTGATATTCTTAGCATTATTATCTAGATCTATGGTATGTTGAACTAAGTTTGAATTAAATCACTATATTCCCATGCAAAGACATCAAAAAACTCTTTGCATAACTCAAAGAAAGCATGTTTCTCTTCACTAGTACATACCTTCCTGAGTGCAAGCAATGTATCCTTGAATATTCATAATTTCTCATATTTTTCTTGATTATTAGACATGCTTACCTTTTTTTTCTTTAACTGGTCATCATCATTGACAATACTCTCAAGTGTGACTAGGCCTTTAGGAAGCTTGTTTGACTTCAATTGTACAATTTTCCCTCCATATTGTTGTTGTAGTTTGGACTGATTATTGGAATAAAACTGAGACTCCTCTTATATAAAGAGTGATATTTGTTGATCACTATCAAACACTTGCCAATTAGTGACATTATCTAGTATGGAGGGCCTTACAATCGCTTTGAGATGTGGCTAGTTCTTATCTTCTTTTATCCCCTTTGGAACATCAAATTGCGCTCCAATTGTTACCAACCTATCAAAAAAATTATTGTCCTCTCTTGGTATATATGTGATGTTGAAGGAATGTAAATCCTCTACAAGATACCACACTCTATGCTTATAGAACTTAAGCAAAGAGTTCTTAGTCACATTTTAACCCCTTGATTCACAACTAGCTCATTATCACCATACACTTGTAATTATTTTGAACCTATTTTCCTATTCCACTCAAGGCCATGAATGAGGGCCTCATATTATGCCACATTAAAATTACAAGAGAATTGAAATCTGAAAGTTGAATAGTACCTTTCCTTGGAAGGAGAAACCAACATTGCTCCACCCCTTACCCCAATCTTACTTCTTGATCTATCAAAGAAAACCTGCCATACACCATCCATGTCTTCACTGGGATTCATCAAATTTGGCATGAAATATTCCTCCTCATGAATACAATACACCCCAAGACCAGCTTCCTCTATGAATTTTTAAGGATCATTCTCATAATGTTCATCTCCCCATTCATCTAAGTACAAATCAGAAACTCCTTCAAGAGAAGATGTTGGAGAATGATCTATATGAAGTTCCTCCTCATCAATAATGGAATAATTGATATTTGCCACTGTATGCATGTAAGTATCTAAGTGATTATGATGGATAGGCTCTGATTCCATCTTCACCTTAGTACCATACTTTGTCCTAAAAACTATGTAAGACCAATTGGTTTCCAAGTATCCACCTATCTTAAGTATAAACTCTCTTGACAAACAAAGAGAAAATTATGGAGGTAAATCTACCACAACTACATCATGAAGAATGGAAAAATTAGGACAATCATGTAAAATCAATTTCAAATCTTTGACTACTCCCAAGGTCTTTGTTGGTGATCCATCCAATTATAAAACTCCTTTAGCCATTGGCTCATATTTGAGGCCTAATTTATCCACTATACAATTGAGCATAATTGAAGTACCATCCCCACTATATATGATGAAATTATGAACTAATATATCACCAATGATCAATTATAAGCAAAAATGAGGAGTTTTATCAATCTTCTTTACTTGTCCATCAATGGGCTGGGTTCCATTCACCAAGACAACATTTTCATTCCTAGTTGATCCAACTTGCTCACCAAGTCCTTGCAATTCCTTTTTAAGCATGTCCTTTTATCTAGGTAATGTTAATGAATCCCATAATGAAATATTCATGTTAAAATTCTTCATTTGGTCCATAAAATTAATATAAGGATTGCCCACCTTGAAAGGTTCTTTGGAAGCACTAGTACCTTATGGTGTAGCTTGTGGAGGTGGATGTGTAGGGGCAGGCCTTACATTTTGAGCCTTATAATTTTCTTACAACTTAGGGGATAAGTTAGACCCACCCATAATTGGAGATGATTTAGGAGTTAAAACATATCCTTGATTAGCCCCTTTAATCTCTTTAACAACCCTCTTCTTAGACTTAGTGTTAGAGGACACACTAGCATTCACATTGCATGAATTCCCCAAATGATTGATGGCACAAAACTCTCCCTCCAAATGATTTATGAGAGTAAAATAATATTGTGTTTGTCTACTATCCAATCTAATTTTCACTCCATTTTTCATTGGCATCTCAAAAGTGGGAACTTGAGATGCTTGATTTCCTTGCATTGTCATGTCTTGACTAGCCATTTCATTGGCATATGCAACTTGGCCTTGATTTTGGTCATAAGAGGGATAACATGGTTGTTATTAAACAAATTTATTTTGAGTGGAAAAAATATCTTTGGAAGAAGAGGTAGAATTAGGATTGTAACATTGGTAAGGTCTAGCTTGAGTGATTTGACCTTGTCCTTGAGCATTACCTTGAAAATGAGGTCTATTTCCTTGTCTAAACTGATTATAGGGATGATAAGGTCTATAAATTTGAGCTTTTTGCCTTTTGATGGAAACCAATTCATTAGTGAAACTTTAGAGAAAAATATTGACTTCATGAATCTCATTTGTGGGGGTAATGGTAAACCTTTCTTGACTAGGAAAAAGAGCCAAATTAGGTAATGCAACTTGACTAGGAGGCTACAAATTAGGGAACAATGGCATTGGGGGCCTAGGAGAAATCATCCCTTGTTGAATAAGACAATTCTTAACATTGATGGAAATCTCATAGGTAGTAGGGAGTATATTCCCACCCATGGATTGGATCATCATGGCTACATCACTATTCAATTATTTTAAATAGTACAAGAAGGCATAATTTGGAGTAGGTCTCACAAGGGCTAGAATCCTATCCCATGTCTTTTAAAATCTAGTATTAAAATATTTCATAAAATCTTATTGTTTCCTCTTGATATTGGTCAATTATTCATCTAGTGATAGATGATCACTTTTTTATCCAAACCTCTTAGTCAATAAATCTCCTAGTTCATCCCATAAACCAATAGAATTTTTTGGTAGAGTCCCATACTAATCTAAAGCTTTCCCTTTGAAAGATAATGCCAATAACCTAATTTACACATTATCTTAAATGATATTGTGGATATTATATAATTTTTCTATGTTTCTAATGTGTTCAATGGAAGTAATAGGACCTTCTCCACTAAAATATGAAACACTATTAAGGTTTGCTCTTGTAATTTGATCATATTGGGCAAGATTTAAAGGAGATGGTCTGATGAAGGCTAGAAAATGTTGATTCCTAGCCATCATGTAATGTAGACTATGATTATTATGGATTGAACTAAACAATAAATTGGACTTTTTAAACACTAACTTTCTTGAATAAGGATGAGTAATCACAAACCTAAACCTTTTGACAGAATATGGAGGCAATTACACAAAGTCAAAGGGTATACCTTTAGTATCAAACCTATTGGTTATATTTGGCATGAAAATTAGGGATTGATTAGAAACCAAAGAGTTGAAAACTTTACTAGAGTCATAAGGTACTGAATGTAGATGTTCTTGTAGCTATAACTATGCCAAGACCAGCACCAATCTTGGACAATCGTCTAGGACTTAAAGTCCCATTGGGTGTGCCAAAAACTATTGTCCCTTGGATTTTCACCCCTTTAGGAGATTCCTATCTCTCCTCATACAAGTGGCACAATGGAAACATCTTTCTTGCTATGGGTAATAATTTGTTGAGATGAATCTCTAAAAGGGCTAGTTCCCTTGATGCACTCTTTGAAGTAATTTCTTGCCTATCAATTTTGGATGAAAAGGGTTACGAAAACAAATAATAAATATAAAAATAATGTGACTCACCAATATTATATTCCTTCCTATGGACTTAACTTATACTACTTAGAGATATACAAGGCTTCTTTCACATAAAACTCACAATTCAAGTTGCATTGTTACATCAGTGTTTCATAAGCTAGGTTCAAGAAGGTATTTGATAATTAGGAGAGTAATGAATTATTATTTAAGAGAATAAATTCATATACCACTTCTAATACAATCCTAAACTTGAAAATAACACTAACAAAAACCTAAAAAAATCAATATTCTACACACTTGGTGAACAATCAAGGATAACATGCTAGAAAAGATCATATTCTACTAGACAAGACCAAGAAGATTATAATAGCATCCAATTATACAGCATGTAAGTAGGAAAAATAAATTTTTTATTTATTCAATAATCATTCAAGTACAAATTTGGCCAAGTTTTCACCATTAACTCATGGAGGCTACTAAAAAGAGCCAAAGAGTCAATATTTATAGCTTTTGAGAGAGAAGTAAGATAAGGGAAGTCCAAAGGTCACTTGGACACTTGTTAATATAATAAAATGGGCTAAAATTTCATTAAAAATATATATGGGATGAACCATTCAATTTTATGAGGACCAAGTGTCCATAAAGGTCATGAAACTTATGAAAAATTGCATAGAACTCCCAGTCTTGGCTCAAAAAATTGCCTTCAAAATTTGAACCTATTTAAATGTCCCACCACTGACAAGGGATAATTCTTATGATTGGGATAATATGGAAGGCCTTAAATCATGCATATCCATGCATTTTTTTCATTCTTACTCATCTAAAATCTTTTGGAAGGAAGCCATCACTGTCTGCAATCTAAAAAACTCCCTTTTCAGTTACCCTTCACACTTAGCCTCAAAAATGCCTTCATTTTTCCATGGAAAAATATTGGATGGATTTAATGAAACCTATTAATACCCTTCATGTACTTATATACATCATTCATGCTTTAAAAAGGCTCACACTTGGAATTTTCACCCTTCTCACCTTTGTGTCCACTACACCAGTGTTGACTAGCTGAGATGAAGGCAATTGTTTGAAAACTTATAATATTTTAACTAAATCACCATGATGGGTTATATCAAGTCTATATATTTTATTCAAACTTTATTTCATCCTTAGAAACCTCTTAGAACCTACAAAACACAAAAACTGGTCAAAAATACCCTATTTTGCATGTTGTTCATATAATTACGTACAACTATTCTTGATGGGAGATATCCTGAGAGAGTCCTATCCATTATCCAACAAATTTCATTGCTAAAATATGTCATTTGGATATATCTCCAAGCTTATTTTCTCCATTAGGTCCTGGCTAAGGATTTAGTAGGGTTTTAGGTAGTTTTTAGTCTTAATCTTTGTTCATAAAGCTTGGAAGTTGAAGCTGGAAAAAAATTCCACAAACTTGATTCCAAGGGACCTTATTATCTTTTCCTAATCCCTTTGGTTCTCATTTAAAACTTTAGAAAATATATAAACATTTGAAAACACTTCTTCGAGTTTGTCCTTGTTTTTACTCCATACTTATGTTCTCTCTAAGTTAGACATGGATTTACAATGGGTTTATATGCATACTATGAGTTACATAATGTGTATATCCTCCTCCATAAAATTTTCAATCATCTGGATAGTCCACCAAGGGGTGGAAATGAAACCGTACTACCATTTGGCACTTGGTCTTCTCAAAACCTAATAGGTCTAATAGGCAGCCTATTAGATTTGATTGCTAGGATTTATATCTTATAGGTGGGTTGGTTTATTATGAATTTTCACATCCAATTTTATCTTAAAATATCATTACATAACTCTCCAATCACCCTTATTCACCCTCTTTTCTCATTTACCAACTAGGCCTAATGGAAATTTGCCATGTTGGACTATGTGCATTAGCAATTTGATCACTCTAAGGGGTATGAGATTGATATAACACTTCCTATCATCAATTTTCCTTCCATACACCTTATCAAATTTTTCCATGAGGTTTCCAAGCCTTCATATCAGGTCCTTTACTCATTTTTCCCTCACTAGCTCACATTTCCAAACCCTAATTTGCTTAGACTGGATGACCTCTGAGACAAAATAGTGAGGTATATCCCTTATCCATTAGGAAAAGTGAATATTATTTATATTTTTTTCAATTCATAATGATCATTTTTACCAAATGTTTTTTCTTTATTCCATTATTTGGGTGTCTAACCAACTCCAAAAATCTAAAAAAGGCCTCTAAAAGCCTATTTTCCTGTATTTTCTTCAAACCTTCCTAAGAGTGACCTCTTTATAATGATAAAATGCTTATAGGTTGCTATAACATGTTTCTCATATCAAATTCATGCTCATGAGTCTTTTAAATCATCCAAAAACACTCTTTTCCTTGGGTTCCACATGTTCATCTATTATGCTAAGAGTTTTCCTAGCTCTTTGTATGGATTGTTCCCCCTTTGGCCAAGTAAGCAAGAGTAGATTTATATCTTAGAGGTGTTTTGGGCTTATTAACCCACTTTTTTTATTATTATTAAACCACTTTTCCTTTTCTATAACTCTCTTCTTTTTCCTAACAAGTCTATGTTTCCCCTTATCTTTACTAGTTTGCACTCGGTTGTAAGTGCACTCAGGGGTCTTGGGGTCTATGTAACATCATTTTTCCCTTGGATTAGTTTATAAAGTTACTATAATATTTATTTATTTGTTCATACCTTACCTCATCAAGTCTAAGCTTCCATTTTGTTTCATTTATAATTTGAACTCACCAAACTGAGCCCCTTTTCCATAGGATTGAGAAACCTTGGTTGACTGTTGTAGGTGTATGTTGATCATGATAGGACTTGGGTTATAATGTTTGTGGAACTCCTTGAATCCATATTTATCTTACACAACATCTATTTTCACTATTATTCTTCCTTGGAAATTTCAAAACATCATTTGGCATATCTAGCTTAGGGTCACTATCTCATACCCTGCTAGATTGAAACATATACCTTTTACCCCTATCTATACATATTAGCTCTCTAAAGCCTTTTTCATCATGAGTGAGGAATTTAATGACACTATTAAAACTATAATTAAATCATTTCCAATTATACTAAACACCCTACTCTGCCAAACACCTCAACTAGACCTTGTTTTCAACTTGGTGAACTATTGACTGAGACACTCCTAGTCTAACTACTGCATGTAGGTGTCCATGCTTGTAATTGGCTTGTTCATGATGTTAAAAGACTCCCTTAAAAACTTTTTATTTCATAAAATTCATACTTAATCTTTCACTCACCTCTTTAGGACCTCAAATCATCAAAAAGGCATTAAGGTTTGGATCATTGTCTGTACCCTATTGGACTGAGACATCCCTAATTATAGGTACATATGGCCCTAACTAAGATGGTAATTATGTTCATATACCTCTTTGAACTCCCTCTAAATTCAAACAACAATTATAATTATCTTAATCCCACTATATGTTTTATGAAAGCTCAAATTGTACTCTCTTTAGCCTAAGACACCTCTATCCTTAAGACCCTATTGTAGGTGCCTAATTTCTGAGTGAGGATACCTATAGATGACCATGGTATTTTCCAAAACCATGTATTAACATCATAACAGTGACTTTCATATCCATTTATACTCTTACTTGATCAATGAAACACTTATATCCAACATGAGAGTGTGTTTGCTTGAGGGATGTCAAATGCCATTCAAACCTCCAATCCTGTCATTAGTGCAGTGCTTCAATGTGTTTTAGGGTGACTTTGAGGCTTTTCATTTCCATCTTCCTTTCATTTTTTTACCCTCACCTTTGACATATCTATTGTTGATATTAGATTCAATAAGGTTTATTAATCTAGATGTCTTGGAACATCTTATAAGCATGTTGTAATAAGTATATAGAAACCCCTTGGGCCTCTATTTTGACAATTTAGGGAAAGTGGATCTGAACACTGTTATCACCATAGGTTATGGTTGACACTTCTACCTTTTACCTCATTTAAAATTCAAACAATTTTAAATTATTCCACCACTTATTAGGACTTGTAAGGGACTTTACCATGTTTTCAACTATACTATTCAAAGTCTTCATAGCCCTGAGGTACTACCTATGGGTAATCATCAGCATACACAGGTAGTAGACTGAAATTGGGTAGTGTATAATATATCTATGTTTATGAACTTTCCATGCCTTCACTAGGCATCTCAATGCACTTTTAACAATCTTAAAATATTGAAAACCCTATCAAGTCTTTCACCTCTCAATGTGACGTTAGTGGAGCTCTTGTAGGTGACTATTGGCTGTATACAGACAATAAATGTGAAATAGAGGAACAAGATGGGAAAAATTTCTCATGGTCATCTTAAACTATTTTATACCCTACACACACATTATTGACAACAATTTCCTCTTGAAACAAGCTTCAAACATTCCTTTTAATGTGGAAATAATCCTTGCAACCACCTGTATATGCATACTCCAATGACAGACTAGGTGAAGTGTGTTTATGCATGAAAACTATGAAGATTTTTTTAGAGAATGAAATTTTAGGGTGAAGGGAACCATGATATAAATTTGAAAACATTTAAATTAACTTAACACAACTTTCTAAAACCATGGAGAAACACAAAGTTCCTTAAAATGGTGAAAACTACCCATTGCACTCAAAAGAGACTAGTCTATAAATTTTAGGTTATTGGATCATTAAAACACAAAAAAACATGAAACAAATCGTGGGGACCATTTGAGGAATAATTCAACATCATCTGGGAGCAACATCAGTAGCTAGATTATATAGAATCTCCCAAACAAGAGTAAAACCCATAGGGTGCATGAAACAACTAACAGATTTATACAGTCAACTTTTTAGTAATGGTTCTTAAATCACAATTAATAAATTTTAAAAATAATTATATTAAAATTAATTTATATGAGTTTTTTATCATCTTCCAAGATCATTTATCTTGAAACCTCATGAGTTATCTGTACCAAGTACAAACCTGCAAGTCACTTTTGATTGCCAAGAAGGTGAAAAGGAGTAGAATAGTTTTGGCATTAAAATGACACTTAAAAATAATTTAAAATATGGATATGAGAATTTGGAAGCTAAAAAATCATATTTCAACCTTTTCCAAGTGGCACACTTCCCTGGAGGCTGTATAAGTACCATTTTCTTCTCCTTTCACTAGAAAACTCCCTTTTCTTATGCATAACTTGCCATCTTTCAATTTTGAGAATTAATTAAGACTTATAGGGACACATGGGGCATGACATCATATTTTTTAACCTTCACATTTCCCAAAAAACTTGTACAAAGCATTAAATGTACCTTTTTGACCCCTAAGATGACTCAAAATGACATGTTGGCTAATGAAATTTATGACCAAGGCTAATTATCATCGAATAAAATTATATGGCCTATTAAACACCTCATGACAAGATATTATTCCCCCAAAAAAATCTATAAAACTGATTTTTTGCCTAGGGGTGCCCCAATTTGACCTAAGAGTCAAATTTGGTCAACAATACAATCAAAGATCACACCATGTAACATGCAACAACATCAACATGTATATAAAAGCAATGTTAAACTATGCATATATCATATAAATATATGTAAGTTATCTATAATACTAATATTATGAAATTTCCTTATTGTAGAAACATAAATTACCATTTGAGCTAAAACAATGCACTTGTGACCACCCCTCATATACACTTAGCTCATACCTCATTCCATAGTCTTTAGACCACCATTCATTCACTCCTATTATTAATGTCCCATTCCTAAAATCAATTAATGATATTATAATATCCCTATCTATCATCCTCAGCAACTTACGATCACTTTTAGATTGATCTACACCTTCAATTTAGTTTTTATTTCCCAAAACAAGACCACCCTATTTTTACAATCCCACTCCTTGTAGTGTCAATTTCAGTCAGTCGTGTTCTCCCACAAAACAATGGTTAATTTTTCAAATTTAAATTCATGCAATGGATCATCCCAAAAATTTAGGAATCCTCATTCAAATAAATTCACAAAATATCACTATAAAACCACATTTCAAACCATTTTTCACACAAAAGGCTCATGTATGAAAAATCACTAGAAATGTAACTGCACATTAAGAGAAAAATAAATATTTTTCCAAATTTAGAGTCCACATAACCCAAGTAACCTTTAGCTAACTCTGCATACACTTATAAGTTTTGATGTGTTTAATCACACTAGGATTGCACCAATATTTATTATTTTTCATAAATATTTTACACACACCACCATAGCATGGGAGAAATACATGGAGTTTGATTCCTTTTCAAAGTATTGGTATGTAGGTAACACTCAACATGGGGGGTGTTGAAGTGTAGCACAAATTTAACCACATACCTCTTTTTTTTGTTTTATCCATTTATCCTCTGTGGTCTATTGAGATAGGGCTTAAAATGAAGAGGAAGGTAGGCAATGATTTTCATGAGGGATCCAGAGTTCCCACACAATCAAACAAAATACACATGGGAAGGTGAATATACGATATCAGTTTTAGGAAATTAGCCCTCACTAGGTGTCAGCGCTCCTTTAAAACACCATTGCATCATGCCTCTATCCATTTTTAGTGGCCTTGCCCCAAATTTGAAATAACCATGTTATTAATTCACAACATCATCACATAGTCACACAGTCAAATATACATCTTGTGTTTCATTTTTATAGTTAAGTTATTTCCTTCTTGCATTTTCCTCTTTTTATCATCTTTCCAAATATAGTAAATTTCAAATCAACAAATACTTAATTCATGCTTATATTTTATATCCTGATTTAGCTTAGTCAATTTTATCTAATTAAGATCTAGCACTTTTCCCATTTTCCTATTTTTTGATAAAACACATTGGTGAACCTGTCTATTCACTGAATATTGTAAACCCTAACGATACATGTTTCTAAGGTTCCTTTCCTTATTTTTTCTATTTCTAATTGATGTATTAGGGCTTTTAGATTTGGTAAATTCTTTTTATCAAAAATCTTCCAAGTTTCTATTCCAATTTTTCCTCAATCTAAGACAATTATTTTTACCTATTTTAGCCAAAGTGCTAGACTCGGTAGTACTCAAGTTGAGAATTTACAAAATTTAGTTCACAATACCATAATGGTATAACAATTTAATAGAATTGATGACATGGATAAAATACAATTAATGCTAAAAAAAGTATAGGTAAGATGTGTTTATAAAAATTATTAGAGGGGAAATGAAGAAAGCAGTTGTAGGTCAATCATCTGAAACTTCTAATGTTATGGGTTATTCACCCTTTTCCACATAATTAAATCCAAGTTTTATACTACCATTTAATATGGGGGTACCCTAAGGGTTTTGATAGATTAACCTGCCAATTCCTATAGACTGGATTACAAGAAATGATTAGTCAATCATTAGTCCAAGAAATCAAAGAAAAATGCATAGAGAGCTAACTAGATCAAGATAATTTATTTATGTGGGGTTTGCTAATAACAATAAGATATAAATGAAAGAAATTAAATCATTACCTTCTCAAGTGACTCCATTTCTCAAAAGTGGCTCAAAAACATGTTCTCCCCTTGATGAAGCACCCTTGTTTTCATCAACAATGATGGCAAAACTTCTATAATGTCTCAAGAACATTCCACAAAACCTAGGCTCATGATATTGAAACTATCTAATTTCCTATCAAATGAAGCCAATCCAAATAATAATAATGCAATAATTGAAACACAAATGAGTTTTGGAGAGATTTAAACATTATAACATTACATAATTTAAGCTTAAAATGATGTTCATGGGCTCTCTATTTATAGTTTTTTGAGATGGATCAGAATGAATTATGACCATCCATCTTGAGATCAAGATGTGTGGCCAAGAATCCATTCAATTTTTGGGGCCATTCTCAATAAATGCTTTCATAATGATTTAGGAAGAAGGGGCATTAATGAGGCATGGAAGGTATTAAAGAGGCATGAGAGGCCATAATATGATATTTTATGCATTTATGGCTTAATGGATGTCACCCCATATGATGATGTCACTAGGTGATGTAGATATCAACAATCAATTTTCAATAATGAGATATTCAATAACCTCCATGTAAAATTCACTTAAGTTCATGCTTTGGATTAATTATCCTTAAAAAAGAGTAATCAACATTTGTACAATTCTTTGGAAATTGGCCCTCAATTAATCAAAATGGTCAAAAAGTCATATTATTGGGTTGTAATTTGACTTAGGAAGAATTGAAATGTGATGTTAGATGAATTAGAACCATATTCCCATTTAGGATGTTGCCAACACAAAATAACAAAGGTACGTGATGTGTACTAATGAATTAGAAGAAAAGAGTGATCCATAGCATAAAAAAGGCAAAATCATTATTTTGACTCAAAATGAATTGATAAAAGTTAGGTGTCACATAAACTTCATTACCCCATTTAGGGATACTTTGGCCTAAATCAACATTTGTAAACAACAAGTTCAAACCATTTAGGGTGTTTTAGTGATTTTGACCTAAAATGTGCATTCGAATGTAATTCGAGTAAGATTGATAATTTTAACACAAATGGTGTTAGGAATTGGAAGTATACATTTTACCCCTATTTGAGAAGGCATAACAAGACATTCAAGTGAAGTGACATATTTTCAAAGAAAAAAGTTTTCAAAAATAAATTGGAAATGACCCATGATGCCCCCTCAAGAGGACATACTAGGATGAAAGAGAAGGATGGACTCCCAAAAAGACAGAGACAATGAGAGATTAACCCATGAAATAGATCACATCCAGATGAGCTAATATTTTCACAAATTATTACCATCAATGATCAAAATATAATTTAGGTATAATGGGCCCCAAAGATGGGGGGAATGGGAAGGATTTAGTCCATAAATGTAAGGGACACATTTTGAATGCACCTAATTTGAGAGTGCAAGTTGTATGCTTACATCACGAATCAATCCCAAGATAATTCACACATTAAATCATTTCCATCATGGGTAAAAGTATGGAGAACTTGGAATTAGAGTAAAATGGAGAACGTGGTCTCCATAAATATGATAATAAGAAGTGCCCTAGTAGAGCAAATTTGATCGTGAGAAGATAGTTTTGCCCCAACAAGGCTAATTTTGATCATTGATAAAGAAAAAATAATGGTTTACCCCTATAGGGCTGATTTGAATTAGATGTTGTCTAGATGTTGTGCCCCAGCATGGGTGATTGGCAAGCAAAATAGCTCAAGGAAATTACCTATTACATAGATTAAAATGAGCGGGTGAAAACATAGATGTGATGGTATAATGGCTTATAAAGCCATAGAAAACCAAGCATATGATAATGCACAAAGTGATGAAAGAGATGAAAAAAAGAATGAAAAGTAGCCAATCTGACCTTAATAGAAATTGAGTGCCACCTACATAGTCCAGTAAGACCTCAAGTTGATATAGTTCTCCCAGGAAATAGGATAGAATGGAATGAGGGATGAAGAAAACTAACCAAAGTTTTATTAGACTCATGATGTATGTGAAGATATGCATGTCTAAGAATTGAGTTAAGTGCTAAAATGCATGATACCTAGATGCATAATTTCATATTATGAGCCTAGATTATGCACATTGATCTTGAGAACTATTCATCGAAGCTTTGTGGATGTTTAAGACTTTAAATCTTGAGTACAAAGTGCTTACTATAGCAAAAGAAATTAGGCATCATAAGTATGAATAACTTATAATGAAATAATATTCCAATTACACTAAGCTGATTCAAATGTGAATACCTATAACTAAGGATAATGTTAAATAATGACCAAAACTAGAGTTACAGCTATTTACAATTTTAAAAAAAGTGAAGACAAAGAAAAAGATAAACATAAATGAACCCAATCTAAAAATTAAGATATGAATACTTAGGATTTGATTAAGAACAAGAATGTTTAAAAATAAAAATTAATAACATTTGAAAGACATAGGATCAAGATATGAATAATCAGGATCTATGTGGTCCATCAAGACATTCTTGAACACAAAAGAGAAAAGCAAAATCAAACAGAAAAAACAAGACACCAAAAAAAATCAAATAAATAAAAAGGTCCAAGAACAACTTAATAACATGAGATCAACATACAAATAATCAAGATCCATTGGAATCATCAAGATGTTCTGAAAGACAAGAGAGATAAGCAAAAACATACAGGAAAACATAAGACCAAGATGAGACAAGAAGTAATAAAAAGATAAAAGAAGAAATAAATAGAGAGGTGTGAAATCACAAAAAAACAACAAGAAAACTTAAATAAACACACAAACAAAATCTAAGTTAGTGCGGTTTAAAGATAATTATTCATGCACGTGTGGTAGAGGCACTATTTTCCACCACAATGTAATAAATAATAATGACACAAAAGTTTTTCCCTAATGAAAGAGGAAAAATAGCAAAAGAAATGGGGGAAGAGAAGAAAATGAATGGGTTGATCGAGTTAACTCCAGATGTACAAGATAAGTGGACATTGCCTACATAATTCCATGGATGCATGTTCCAACATGAACTTCAGGCCAAATGTAGTTCTCCCAGGGAGTGGGATAGAAGATATGATGATGATCATAAACATATGATTAATGTTGTAGAAGAAAAGGGAAGACTTGAAAAATGAGATTGGTCTTGTAAAATGGTAAGGTGGTGGGATGAGAAAAAATAATCTTTCAAAATGGTAAGTGGGTGAAACAAGCTAACTTACACAGCAGAAAGTTAGTAGGATAAAATGTTTGCAAAATGAAGAGTGTGAGGACTTAAAATGATTTAAAGATGGTGACAGCATATGGTCAGAGGGATTGAGATGACCTTGACATGAATCAAACATGACCCACATAAACCCATAATAATCCCAAGTCATGGTGATTCTGCCTACATAAAAGGCATTGAAAAATTGACTAGGTCACAACAAGTTTGCAAATAAAGGTGAATGACAAGACAAATGATAATAGTAATGACCAGATGATGTAGAAATTCATGATAAAAATGCATTGTACCTAATTTTCCCATAGGTGGTTATAATTAGGAAATAACATCATAATACTAATTTTCCCAAAGGCAGTTATAATTAGGGGTACCAAAACAATATTGATTTGCCCATAAGTGGATATAATCAGTGATACCAAATAAGATGATAGATGAAAGATAACTTACCAAATAAAATGTCACACTACTGCCATAGACTATCATTCAACATGGAATTCTAAAATTATTAGAACCAGATTGAAATCCCTCCATAGAAAGTGCAGGATGAACCAACGAAACCAAGATCAAAACAAGATCAAACAGGGCAACCAAAGACAAGTCATGGTCAATAATAAATAAATGGTATAATAAAATTATATAATTATAGTGATTAGAATATACTGGGATATAAGGGCAAACATAGTTACCCCCAAGTGATGATTGGATTTTACTCACAAAATGGTAAGAGTGTTTAAGCCTAATAATTACTCGCAAAATGGTGAGAGCATGGAAAAAGGTGACCAAGCTGACCTCAATAGAAATTTAGCACCACCTACATAGTCCCAAAGGACCTCAAGTTAATTTAGTTCAAATAGCATGATTCATAGATCATAATTGTATAATAATGATTATAATAAAATGGTCTATGGGGTTGCCCCCAAGAGACTAAGGACAATGTTCAATGGGTAAATGATAAATGTAAAATGGTTCTATTGCTCTTATTGACATGGAGATGCTCATCCTAGTCAACAAATGAGACAATCAGAATGATCAGTTTATAAAAATTACTACCCAACTCCTCATCAGTATAGTTGTTTTTTCAATAACTGGTTACAAATCTAGATTTCAATAATGTTCTTGTGATACTTGTTGGTTATTGAGTATGTTTCCTTCAAACATTGAGATAAGATATCCTTGTATCTTTTACAAAGAAAAGTGTTGCTAGTGATCAAAAATAATGTTAGGATAAATGATATAAGTGGATAATGAATAGATGGATGATAATGGAATGTATAATGAATGGGTAACAAATGAAGATCAAAACTTTCAGTCACATGTAATGTTTTTGATTCTAGATTTGATATAATTTTGGTTTTGATGGGGATGAAGACCTCTGGATATGATCTTACTATGACCACCAAATCATTATGTTGCTTGATATTGAGAGTAGCTACCATCTGATTATGTTGTAAATTGAAAGTTGAACTGATTTGATCTTTGATAATGTCTTCAGTAAACAGTGAAGAACTTTTGAGCTCAGTTATTGGTACCTCAATGAGGTTTTCACCAATGAACTTGTTTTGATCATCCCATAGTGCCTCCAAAAATATTTCATGAAGAGATGTTAACATTTGACTTTGATTGTCTTTTATCACCTTCGAAAAGGTTTCATTCAAATATGCTAAGTTTAAACTTTGATTGTTTCTTAGCACCTCTGAAAAGGTTTCACCAGAAGAGTGTTCTTCTTCTAAATGAATGTGGTCTTGGCCCCCCTAATATTCTACAAATGGTATGTCACCATGGATGCAATTGAACAAAGTGTGATTCTGTCAATCCCAATCGACATTTGTGGGAGGTGGAATGTCAATATAATGACTATGTTGGGTGGTAATACTGGGATGATGAAAGGCATCACAATCCTGATAGAATATACTAGGATAAATTATATCAATGCTGAAGTAATCATCCTCAAAAACTGTAGAAGGATGATAAAGATATTCAAATTGATCTGCAAGGAAATTATAACCAATGTTGTAACAACCAAGACTATAATCTATTTTTGAATCTGCTTCTGATGCAAGGGACTCTAAATCTAATGTCATAAATGATGTTGATTCTATGTTTGATGCTAAATCTAATGTTAATTCAGAAATAGAACCTGAATCTAATTTTGATTCTTCATCTAATATGGTTGTTTTGATAATATTCTATTGAATGATGAATGTTTGACAAATAATGGCCTATGATGGCATAATGGGCTCAATAAAAATTGATTCATCTTTGAAGGATTCAACATAGAATGGATCATCTAAGTAAATCCCCTCAAAGAGAGGGAACTTCTCAAGGGACAAATCATCAAAATCATGTTTGTCAAAGTGAGACTCCATAATGAGTGGAAAAAAATCAAGAGACAACTCTGTAGAGATTGGCTTGTCAAGGAAATGAGGCTCTTTAAAAATAGGTAAAATATGAATATGTAACTTATCATAGGTTGACTTGTCACAAATGGGTGTTTCAACAATAACATTGTGGTATTGATTCATAATTGTTTACAAAAAGTCAAATTTGAACACATTTTGGTCCTCATAAGATGGCTCTCGAAGAGGTAATGGATCTTGTTGAGGCTCAAAGATCAACAAAACATTTCTAAAGTGGGGAAGGTTTGGCTCTAGATGATCAATGGTTTGTGGTTTAATAGTGGACTCTCCAAATATTAGACTATTGAAGAAGGGATAAAAATAATTGGTTTATCAAATGAATGTTCTTCAACAATAGGTTTAATAGATGAAGGTGATGGGCCAAGAATGGTAATGACCAGATGCTTCATAATTGGGTTGCTTGTGCAAACCAAAGGAGGAGGTCCTAAAATGGTAACCTTTGCACGTTGCAGATCTTGCTTGCTCGCACAAGCCGAAGGGGAAGGAGGATATCCCAAAATAGTGACCTTTAGGCATTGTACAACATGATTGCTCACACAAGTGGAAGGAGGATAACCTAGAATGGTAACCTTTGTGCATTATAGAGCTTTATTATTTGAATGAGCTGAATTAGAAAGAGGATATCCCAAAATTGTAATGACTAGATACTTCTTAGTTTGGTTGCTTGTGCAAACCAAAGGTTGAGGTCGTAAGATGGTAACCTTCACATGTTGTGGATATTTATTGTTTGTACAAGTCAAAGGAGAAGGAGGATATCCCAAAATTTTAACCTTCAAATGTGGCACGTAAATCAAAAGGGAAGGATGAGGATGACATATGACAACTGGCATGGATGTGATTAGTTTTCAATAAATAGGCCCAAAGAGGGCAACATCTTCAAACAAGATGGAGTGTTCATGTTCGTCATAACAATGCTCTACCTTGAAAATAGGGCCATAAAAAACCCTATTGCAAATGTACTTTAGTGTTATTGTTTAAAAAAGAGTGTTCTCAATATTTGGCAAGATTTAGACAATGTTTTACAAGCGTTTAAACAAAATATGAAATTTGATCTTATTTTTCAACAAATGACTAAGGTACTAAAGAGACTATAAAAAGGAAGGTGGCTTAAAACCACACACAATTAGAATATTTGGTTCACGAATTTACTCAAATTTTGTTAAAGTTGAAATCATATAGATTGGAAGAGGGTATGATAACTCAAAATCCTAGAGTGTAACTTGTACACTAAAACTTAGACTTTCATGATACATCAATATTGTAAAAGCTAGTTCAACCTTGATGAGTTTTTATAAGAAAACTAGAAGAAATCTCTTTGGATTACAAAGAAGACAATGCAAACTAAGAAACTCATGATGTGAAAACATGCAAGAATTCCTAAGTATAAAACTAAAACCAAACAGGCAGCACAATGCCACCACATAGTGATAGGAAAGGGGGATAGTATTAAATGTGTTCTAGGACTTAAAGTGAAAGCAATGCACAAGATGATTTAAGTCCACCAAGATGATAAGTGTGATTTTGAGTCTATAAAATGGCCCTCAATTTAAAAAATAAAAAATTGAACCCAAGTTAAAACAAGTTTAATTTGCAAATGGTGAACCCAATTTAACACATCAACCCTTAGAACTTATAAAGGTTCAATTTTGAATGTGAATTATCAATGAGGGACTTAAGAAAATTTGGCAAATGATTTAGACTCAAATGGGCAGCATAAATGTACTAATTAGACTAATGATGACATAATGTTTATGATGATAATTTTGAACAAGGAAAAGATTGATTTTCACTTGGATAGCGTAATGCCTCTTTGTTCAATAAATTTGGAGATAATGTGTTTTGGTTTATGACATTTATGTTACAAGCAAATTTTGACCCAAAACAAGACCAAGTAATCTAAGACAAAGACAAATCAGTTAACTAATTGTCTTAAGCTATTCAAGGTTACAATTCCATGACTCAAGTTGATAATCCTACGAGTCGGATAGGCAATCCTATGATTTTGAAGTTGTGTTATTGCAATATTATGACTAACAAGTAGCAATATTGCAATATCACTACTTGTCAATAGTGGTATTACAATATAGCTACATAATATGTAGATAAAATCAAGGTTGGTCCAAAAAAATATAGTTTAAACATAATATTGTGACTAAAAATGACAAACCCACGACTGCGTGAGTTGTAGGATTGTAGTCCAGAGGACAAAACTGTGACTTCTAAAAAATGGACCTTTTCTCAAATTTTCAACTTTTTTGCTTCCACACTCCAAGATCCTGTAAAGAAATGGTTATTAGGTTGCTTTTAGGTGCCTTGTGATCAAACTTATGGGGTACAGTCCCATTGGGCGTGCCAAAATATAGATTGGATTATAAGAAATAATTATTCAAGCATTAGTCCAAGACATCAAAGAAAAATGAATAGAGAGCTAACTAAATCAAGTTAATTTATTTATGTGGGGTTTGCTAATAACAATCAGATATAAATGAAAGAAAGTAAATTATTACCTTCCCAAGTGACTCCATTTCTCAAAAGCGGCTCAAAAACATGTTCTCCCCTTGATCAAGCATCCTTGTCTTCATCAACAATGGTGGCAAAACTCCTCTAATGTCTCAAGAACACTCCACAAAACCTAGGCTCATGATATTGAAACTATCTAATTACCTATCAAATGAAACCAATCTAAATATGAATAATGCAATAATCAAAACACAAATGAGTTGTGGAGAGATTTAAGCATTATAACGTTACACAATTTGAGCTTTAAAACGATGTTCATGGGCTCTCTATTTATAGATTTTTGAGATTGATCAGAATGAATTATGACCGTCCATCTTGAGATCAAGATGTATGGCCAAAAATCCATTCAATTTTGGAGGCCATGCTCAATAAATTCCTTCATAATGATTTGGGAAGAAGGGGCATTAATGAGGCATGGAAGGCATTAAAGAGGCATGGAAGGCCATAATTTGATATTTTATGCATTTATGGCTTAATAGATGCCACCCCATATGATGATGTCACTAGGTGATGTAGATATCAATAATCAATTTCCAATAATGAGAACTTCAATAAAATCCATGGAAAATTCACTTAAGTTCATGATTTGGATTAATTAGCCTTAAACAAGATTAATCAACATTTGTACAATTCTTTGGAAATTGGCCCTCAATTAATCAAAATGGTCAGAAAGTCATATTATTAGGTCATAATTTGACTCAGGATGAATTGAAAGGTGATGTTAGATGCATTAAAATCGTATTCCCATTTAGAATGTTTCCAACACAAAATAACAAAGGTGCATGATATGTACTAACGAATTGAAAGAAATGAGTGATCCAGAGCATAAAAAGGTGAAATCATCATTTTGACTCGAAATGAATTGATCAAAGTTAGGTATCACATCAAATGCATTGCCCCATTTAGGGATACTTTGGCCTAAATAGGCACTTGTAAATGACAAGTTTGAACCATTTAGGGTGTTTTAGTGAGTTTGACCTAAAATGTGCATTTGAGTGTAATTCAAGTAAGATTGATAATTTCAACATAAATAGTGTTAGGAATTGGATGTCTATAATTCCTACTCGATAATTGGATACACTACCTTTGGTTATCACACATTCTTCTTATCATGATATACAATCCATTATGCATGAGATTCACTCTCTAGAAACTAAGGTGTTACATTTGGAACAAGGAGCTTTAAAATCTAATTAGGTGCTTGATTGACACACTCTATTGCACACTCCTTTGGCACAAAATATTTCAACTTATCCATTACCATCTAGTTTTTTGGCACCTAAGCTTACATTGTGTGATGGAAAAGGTGACCCTAAGCAACACTTGAGATATTTTCATGTAGCATGTTTGGAATATGTGTCTAATGATAAGTTGTTGACTAAGTTATTTCCGAAGAGTTTAAACGACAATACTCTGAGATGGTTCTATGATTTTCCACATCAGTCAATTAATGCATTTAATTTGTTAGCATATTTATTTCTCACACACTTCTCAATTAACATAAGTGAGAATATTTCCTATGCTCAGATTTTTCAAATCAAGTAGGAATCCAATGAGCCTATCACAAAATATGTCTTAAAGTATAATATCATGCTATCTAAAATGACAAATATTATGGAAGACAAAGAGTTGAAAAAATATATTCAGCAAAGTTTGCTTCCACCTTTGCAAAAATTCATTATGTTCAATAAGTTCTCATCATTCACACATTTATGTCATACAATTAAGGAAAGAGAGGTCAGGTTATTTTTAATGAACAAGATTAAGTATGCAATGAATATTGTTTCCACTTCTCATGCCAAGAATCTAAGTAAACCTCCATAATAGGTGAGATAAACTAAGAATAATATTGAATAAAAGGAAACAGTTAATATAGTTACACGACCTAATACATGTATTATATTATCAACTTCTCCAACGAGATAGTTTACGAACTTACCAGAAGCTCCCTTTAAGGTTTTGCAAAAGTTATTACAATTCAACATCATATTAGTCTCTTCCATTAAAGAGGTTGATATGACTAAACCTCTTCTAAAACTATTTGATCGTAATGTTTTTTGTGATTATCATGCTTTTCATCTATTTAAGGAAAAAGATTAAGGATATGATAGATGATAACATCATTTATGTTAGCACAAATATCAACAACACTAAGGCGCAACCAAGTGATAATCACACAATGAAAATATTTAGTGTTCCTTTTCCTAAACACACAGATCAAGAGATATCATATACATCAAGGGTGCATGCACATACAATGCACACCCTCCACCAATTTCTTATCATATAGAGGCACCCCATCTCTTAAATGGAATCATTAGCACATATAATATTTCAGTGCCATTTAGGCCACTCCTCACATTTTCAGAACATGAGATTGTTGACGATGACTTTTATTTACACTCTTTATTCATCAAAGCTTATATTGATCATAAATATATATAGAGTGTCATTATTGATAATGGGTCAAGTGTGAATATATGTGCCATCACACTTCTCTCACATCTCAGGTATACAAATAAGGATATTTCTCCTTAAACAATTTTGATTAAAGGGTTCAATGGTCTTATCCAAAGTTTATTGGTGAAATAACCTTACCATTATAGGTTGGTTCATCACATGCGGCTACCATATTTAATGTATCACCCAATGTGATAGTTTTAGATATGTTATTGGAATGTCCTTAGATTCAACAACTTCATGCAATACCTTCTATAGTTCATAGATGATTAAATTATATATTTGTTAATGAGGTTATAATGGTTCATGGTATTCAATATGAATACCCTCTCTAACCAAAGATCATTGTTTTTACACAACAAGATTTAGTTGAGAAACCTCTATCGGCTCAACCTATTTATAAAATTCACCCAAAAGTGGCAATTCTTCCTAGGAGACATATCCTTGAAAGGCAACTTAATCAACATTTTGTTATAGATTCTACTATATCATCTCACACTTTTATATTGGCATCACAAGCAACTAAGAATGTTCCACATATGAAACCAATTCAGAGTTCTCACACTCCAAAATGGGTCACAAATAGCCCTATAGTTCATCATGCTACACAACATATGCAACATGCTATGTTTTCTCATGATGACAATGGTATTCATGACACATAATTAGATCATTTTTCTAATTATGAGATGAGATCAGTTACTTCATAATGGCATGATACTCGACATTTGTGACACCTTTCTTAGTTAGACATTGAACCTATTGATTGTGAGTCCATTGTAGGACTCATTAGTTAGTATACCTTTTCATTTTTAAAAAATACAAAAAAATCAAATATTCTATAAAAATCATAAATCAAGACCTATGCATGCTTATGTTTAGTTCATTTACATTAGTCAATTTGTGATAAGTTATTTAGTACTTATTTATTTCCAATTTCATATCAAATATTATTTACAAATGTACATGAGTGAATGCATAACATACATGTTATAATTTACACATTTAGTTGCAGGTGGTGGTGGTGTTTCTGGCCCAAAATGTACATAGATAAAACTGCTCTATTCAGATAATAACACATTGTACTCTTATTCGATTCTACCAAACTTTTCCTAGTGAACACAAGCTCTATTTTTAGAATTCAAACCAATCACAAGCTCACTACAACTTATCTATATCATAATAATTTCATCGAGGGCATCCTCTTACACGTGTTTTATCATTTTATGATTATCCATATTTTTCATACTTCAGTACATTACACTACATGTTTTATTAACTCACTTACTTTCACATTAATAGGTTATTGGATACCTAAGTTTTTAAATATATTAGTATTACAAGTTGCTAATGTTGATCAATTTCACTTAGCCATGTATGCCTTTCATGTTTGCTTCCTTGCTTCAAGTTTTGTGTGCATTCCTTGTTTCGATTTTGGACATTTGAACATGTCTTTGTGTGTGGTTCAAATCCTCCATTGCAAGTTTTTAGGTGTCAATGGAATTTGAACATGTTCCTTGTATGTGGCCCCTTGGCCTTTTGCTTTTTTTTTTTTTTTTTTTTTGTGTGTGTGTGTGTGTGTGTGATGGCCATAACACTTATTTGCTCAATATTATCAAATTTTAATGCCATGATGGCTATCATGCATTCTCCCCAAGTTGTTTTATTTAGTATGAATTACCTTTGGTATATGATCACTTATCTATGTTTTAAATTCATGACATTTATCTTGACAATGTCATTATGTATGCTTGTTTCTACATGCATCTTAGATTACTATTTTGCTTAGTTTATATATGATGATGCCATGCTCCTCCATACTATCAATGTTACTACTCAAATTTATATATTTTCATAATATCTATCACATTAATTTTTATTTTGAGTTAAGTTATTTTACAAGCTTCACAACTTATCTCAAAAGAGGAGGCATTCACAATGGTTTGTCTTAGAGACTAAGCTACAACAACATACAAAACAATCAAAAATTAACATGATTGACATAGTTGATCATGATTGATACCCAGAAACCATTCAGAAAGTAGTTTTAAACAAGAGAACTCCATTTGGAGAAGGGCATTGGCCGATTGTGTCCAAAATAACACATTCTTATCCCAACAAGTAGAAAACAACATTTTTTAGAAATTTTGAGAATCACAATCAGTACAAAGTAGATTTCAATAGGTAACCAGACACATTTTTCAAAAAAATATAGATTTTGTTCCAAATCAGGACATCATGCACAACATGTGTTCTAAGATGATTTACAGAGGTTGGTTCACAAGGTTTATTTGCTATCACTCAGTTTTCATATTTATATATACCCAAATATCAGATTGGGGGCATGTGTGTGTCACATGACCACTTTGCTTAGATTTTCACTAGTTCTAAAAATGGAATGGAAATAATTGTCATTTTCTAAGTTGTATACACCAAACCTAGATTATACTATTTTTCACAAATTCTATGCCAGTTTTGAACCAAAATGAATCTTATTCCATATGCAGTTATTGATTCACCTTTTTACACCAATTTTGTACTAGATTGATCTACTAAAATTTATACAAGGATTCCAAACTATGCTAGTATTTTAGGTATGCAATGATGGATTCAAGCACACCCTGAGTTCTTAATCACACCTCATATCAATAAGAATTGAGGCATGCATAGTCCAATTAAATATTTTTAATAAAAATGAAATATCCAAAGGTCCTACACTCTATATTCACCAATTTTGCAACAAAAAACATAATAGTTCACATACCCAATCAAGTGTATTTGTTTCTTGTTATCTGATCTTTAAGTTTATTATCTTTTACTTTTATATTTTCATCTTAAGCAAGGACCAATTTCACACATGTTTCATTACAGGTTTTTGCATGAGACATAGTTTAGAATTGTGGCCTACATTTAATATTGTTCTTCAGAGGTAAGTCTAGGTACATTGTATTACTATAATAAAACGGGGCAAATTTAGACACAAAAATTAATATTTAAGATGGAAAAATGCACTTGTGACCACCCCACATACACACTTTGCTCATGCCTTACTCCACGACCTTCTGACCACCATTCCTTCACTCATATTGTGGATGACCCAATCCTAAAAATAACTAATGATATCATAACATCCCTATCCAACATCTTAAGCAACTTAAGCTCATTTTTAGACTAATACACACCTTCAATTGAGTTATTCTTGCCTCATATACAAGACTAACCTATTTGGACAATCTCACTCCCTGTTAGTGTCCAATTCCATCAGTCATGTCCTCCCATAAAATAATGGTTAGTTTCTGAAATTTAAATTCATGTAAGTAGTCATCCCACAACTTTAGTAAGCCCCATCCAAAGGAATTTTTAAAATATTACTATAAAGCCACATTTCAAACCTTTTTTGCATACAAAAGGCCCATATACAAAAAAATTGCTACAACATTTAACTGTACATTGAGAGAAAATCACCTATTTTTGCCAATTCAGAGTCCATACAACCTAAGTATCCCTAAATTAAGTCTACATACATCTCTAAGGCCACAAGTCATTGTTGAATCACTCAATCACACCAAGATGCGCCAACATTTAATATTTTGTACTAGTCTTTCACACACACAACCGTAACATGGCAGAACTACATGGGTTTTGATCCCTCTTCAGAGTATTCATATGTAGGCAACGCTGAACACATGGGGTGTTGAAGTCTAGCACAACTTCAACCACTGACCCTTTTTCTATTTTATCCATTTATCTTACGTGGTCTATTGAACTAGGGTTACAAGTGAAGAGGAAGGTATATAATGGTTTTTGTGAAAGAATGAGAGTCTTGTCCAGTGAAACAAAACACATAGAGAAGACAAAACTATCATATCAGTTTTAGGAAGCTAGCCCTCACCGGACATCGATGTTCCTTAAGGATTCGAACATGTCATGCCATGTCCATTTCTAATGGCCATGTCCAAGATTCAAATGAAACCTTGTTCTTGATTTACAATGTCATCACACAATCACAATCTATTTCACGGTTGCATACATAACCCTACGTTTCAATTTTCTAACTAAATTATTTCCTTCTTACATTTTCCCTTTTTAACATATTTCCAATTATAATAAATTATAAATCAATGAATACTTAATTTATGTTTATATTTTACATTCTAGTCAATTTTATCTAATTAAGATCCAGTACATTTCTTAGTTCCTGATTTTTTATAAAACATTTACAATGTTGTCGAATAGGAATGCTATATTGCCTTCTATTTACCATACAATATTTTATTGAAATTGTTGATGATGTTAATATAAAGCTATATGCCACCGAAATTGGCGATGATGTTACTATTAAAGGTGGTGCTTTTTTCAAAAATAAATAAATAAAAATGGGGAATATTAATGGACGATAAAAGGTTAATAGTAACACACAAAATTAATGACTTTCTTTCTTAGCTCTTTTTTTTGGGTGGGAATATTAATGGGAGATAAAGAGTTAATGGTAACATATGAATTTAAGGATTTCTTTTTAAACCCCTCTTCTTTTCTTTTGATTGATAAAGCATTTAATTTTATATAAATTAATTATTTCGATTAAAAATATTATCTATATGATATTATTAAATATAAATAAAATTTAAGAGGTTTTATAATTTATTTTAAAAAATCATATTTTTGTGGTGATATTTTTTTTTTTTTTTAAATTTCCAAAAATTATCTAAAAAATGTGATTTAAAATTAACAAAACTATCATTTAAATATAAACATCAATTTCTCTATTTTTATTTGGTCAAATGAGAGATTCTATTTTTAATAAATGAGAACGTTAAGTCTTATTTTACATTTGTCATAAATTTATATATATTATTTTGAGTGAAGCAAGCTACCTTATAAAAATATGTTCATTTTATTGATACATAAAAAATATTTAATAAAACTATTTTTTTAATAAAATTATTTTAATAAAATTTATATATAATTAAAAATAAAAATTATAAAATATTTATATATATAATTAAAATTTCTCATAATACTTAAATTTTATTTTGGCACCCTGATAGATACTTTATTATATATAAAAAATGATAATATTAATTTTCATCAAATAACCTATGACAATTATAAATCTTTGTTATAAACTTCACATTTACTATAATATTTAAACAAATTCCCAAAATATATATATATATATATTTTTAAAAAACCCTAAATCATGTTGATATGTTTCCTTAGTGTTGTTTTACTTTTTATAAAAGTTGACAACTACTTACGAAAAGATACTATAGCATTTAATGCCTAGATGATTGCCACGTGCTTTTTTTTTCCCATGCATTATTGAACATTATAATTATAAATGTTATAAAAGATAAAATTTTATTTTGATTAATTGTGAGATGGATTTAACATGTTAATATTAATTTAAACTTAAATATATTGCATGTGTTTTTATTGTTCATATTTTTAAAAAAAGATTTAATGTTTATATTGATATTTTAAAACTTGGTTTAATTATTTGATGTGTTTTATTGAGTGATTTGATTGTAACATAGGCCATTCTTTTATGTAGAGCGAGGGTAATATTAGGAAGAGAATAGTATATGCATCACTGAGGAAAAGAAAGAGAATGATTTTGTTCATCGATTTGATAGTTGAAAATGACAATAATTTAGATGTAAAACCTTTTAGTACTCTTGGGTACTGTCATGTCCCATTTTTGATTAATTTAATTTTGTAAGGAAAATGCTTATTCTAATATTTTTCATAGAATAAGAAATGAGTTGGGAAAATAATTAATTTAATATTTAATATTTTGGACCCACGGTTATTTTATATTCTCGAATTGTTTAAATAGAGCCAAATAAATATTAAATATATTTTAATATTAATGAGAATTGGCAAGTTGAATGTCTACAAGGAAACTTACCAATTGGGACGTGGCTTTTAGGAGGAGATAATGATGAGCTTCCATGGAAACTTGCTAATTTTCTCTTGCTTTATTATCCTCAAGATAAGTGGATCCAATTCAAAAAAGTTTGGAAAATGGAAACAAAAGACAAAGACGCAGGTTCTAAATGTTTTATGGGCAAGAGGATAAAGATAGAGTTAGTTGTCTTTCCTTACTCATGTCATCTTCTCAAATCAAGGAGATTAGGATTTTGGCATCAAAACTTTGGGTGTCATGTATATTTATATGCCAATGTTTCCTTATGGGCTATCTTTTAGCCATTACAATCAATTTCTACAGATTATTGCACTTGTGCTTCAATAACAGGATTCGAGGATGAAACCCCTTGGGTTCTTAGTGATCAGTGGATGGAAACCCATTGGTTACTAGAGATTAGAGGATGAAAACCCTTTTGATTTCATGAGGGTAATTTCATACATAGATTGCATTAAAGCTTCAAAAATTTGTAATTTCCCTTATTTAGTTCATGTGTATGTTTGCATGTTTTGGAGTGTGTAGTTTGAGTAGATTCCAGTGTGGTGAGTCCAGTGTTGTTCCAATTGTTTATTGCTATTTTTATTATTGTAAAACAACCCCTCTTTGTTGTACTTTCATCATCATCATCATATATATATATATATATATATATATATATATATATATATATATATATATATATATATATATATATATATATATGAGTTCACAATTTGTCATTTCTATGACTTTTGATGAAATTGAGTAAATTGAAAATGGTAGATGGGTATACAGATTTGTGTTTGTGATTAAATATATAAAAAAATTGATGTATAACAGCATGAGGCCATACCATTACTGATATTAGATATTATTTATCAATATTTTGAGTCTAAATAAGTTTTCCCTTGTATTGTGTTAAAATTGCCATTTTTGGGATCAATTGGTGTAGAGAAAATTTGGGTATTCTGAAAGTTGAAATAAAATATATTTTTAGCTTAAATATTATTTACATGTAATTTTAGGTGGGACATGATAGTGGTATCAGAGCGGAGATCTTACTAGCATGTGAAAGAAGATAACCATTACTTTAATTGTTCATGTTGCATGTCAATTTTTGAGGTTGCATATTAGTGATCAACACTTGCATGTCAATTTTGATGGTTGCATGTCAATGCTCAATGGTTTCATGTGGGGTATTAGCCATTGCATATTAGTTTTCAGTGATTACATATAGAGTGAATCATAGGAGTTTATTTGAATCTCTATTTAAGGGAATGAGAGAAAGGGACAATAAAATTGCAGCTTCCAAAAATTGTTAGATGGTATGAATAATACCAAGGCTTTAAGGACCTTTTAATATTTCAAGAATATTTAAGATTGAAAGGAAGAACTATACCCATAGAAGAGGAGATTATCACAATCTTTGATGAGTACCAAGGTAAACCTGAAGCTTTCCAAGATACAAAATATTTTGACAGGTACTACATAAGGAGAAGAAATGATGAAGAGAAGTTTAAAGATGTTAAGGAGCATGAGACAAAGGAAGAAAAACAAACAGATCCACAAAAGGGTGAGAAGAATCAAACCATGGAAGAACCCATAATGCAAGACAAAGGTAACGATTATTTATCTGAAGAAGATATTTTAGTAGTTTATAATGAGTGTATTGGTCAGGGCAATGTTTGTCTCAATGAAATCAACAACAAATCAACTTTACATATTGAAGATACAAAAGGTGTGTTAAAGGAAGAAGAGAAATTAGATTTGTAGGATGTTTGTCAAATTGGAGATAATAAAAAAGACGTTGATATTGAGCATGTGGAAATCACTAGAGAAATAATTAGTGATAAGCACATAAATATCTCTGATGAAGTGTTGTCAGAAAATGAATGGAAGATACAAGAAATATCTCAGAATGAATGCAAAAATGATTATACTAAGAGGTATGTCATAGAAGTAAATATTGGTTTATACATTTATTCTAACAAAGATCCATTATCTTTTTATGATTCTAGATTTCATGAGGAAGAAAGAATTCATAATGGCCTATGCACAATAGTGTGGGATCCAGGTGTTTTATCCAAATCCAACATATAGACTGAAGATTTCAAGATGGAGGATCAGGCATTAACCTCAAATATTATGAAAGGCAAGATGATGATTGGATTTCAAAGTAGCATGTTGTTTGAATATGCTTTTAGAGGAGATCTTTGTGGCAAGGATAGAGGTGTTGAGAGTATATCAACAATTAGTATCTCAACAAAGAAAGATGAGGTCATTTGTGGAAGCCTAAGGTATGATGATCATATTTCAGATTTGTTGTGTCCTCTTATGTCACTAAAAAAATTTGGTCATTATGGGAAGCCCATTATCAAGGGTGATCTTTTGAGAGCTAAAGAGAATAGAAGCATTAATATTGTTGAGTTCACTATTCCTTGCATTTGGATTGAAGGAGAGTTTATAAGGGATCATATAGGGATTGGTGTACATTTTAACCATTTTTTGAAAGGAGTATATGATAACAAAAAGGTGCATATCATTCATGAAGCCTTGAACAGGATCCCTAGGGATGAAGAACTTGTTGATACTTTATAGGGGGTAGTTTATTCCTCTAAGAGTAATTTGAGAACAAGATACCAATGGAGTCAAGAGGAGGAATTGGATATTCACAGGAGAACATTCAGGAGCCACTTCAAGAATTTTGAGTTCATGATCATAATATAAGGTTCATCTAATGCACTAGCCATCTTCCAATTCAGAATGAATCAAGGATTCATTAATCAATTTGTTTTGATACCCTTTGATGATATGTTGATGTGTAGAATAACATGGAAGAACCATTTGAGGAACCAAAATATGATTATAGGGATTCTAAAACAATGGGATCTATTTGTGACAAAATCTAAGTATGAGTTGAGTATTCAATATTTTCTTGTTTGGGCATTCCCAACCATACTGACTCTTTGGAAAAGACTCTCTAGTTTCTACAACTATGACAAAATATTTGTTAAGGGAATTTCCTATATTGTAGCATCCTTAACTATCATGAAGATGAAGAGAGCCCCTACATGGATGAATATAACACAAAAGGCATTTAATAAATGTGAGAAGGTAATCAATTTATGTTTTGTAATTTTTATTTTAGATTTCTCACATCCTTTTGTAGAAGAATATGGTGCTTCAGGAGGAGTTAATTGGGCTTTATCAATGCAAAGATGGAAACTAATGAGAACTAAAAAAATGAAGCTTCAAGTTTTAGAAGGGAATTTTCATAGGTATGAAGAAACATTTTTTATCAATTATACTTTCGGTAAATTCTATCAACATTTGGTATATGGGAATTACGTGATGAATATAGAATGTGTGGGATTGAAGATTTTATTGATTCAGTTTAAATGGAGTGATGAGTCATAGGTGTCAGGGGATCTAGCTCTACCAATTAGAGCACATATGATTACTTCTCGTATTAGCAATTAAACACGGAATTATACCAGAATGATAAAGTAACTAGAAACTTGAGACAGCAAAGAATTTGAGAGACAATACACACTCTTGTATTCAATATTACTAGAAGAAAATACAATAAGGAAGATGCCACTTCTTCCTCCACCTCAAAGGCTTGCCACACCTCAAGACCTTCTTCCCTCTCTCTCTTGCTCAACACAACAACTCTAAAGCCTGAGTTATTATCCCTCCTTGAATGCTTCAGCTGATCTCCTTGACCTTACACCTGTAGATCTCCTTGACCTTGCTTGCTTCAATGCTTTTACTTGCCTTCTTGATTAATACAATACATGCCTTATGGGTCATAAAATAGGATCCCATGCTTACAAAAAATAGAACTCTAGTTACAATAATTAGACACACAGCTCGTGACTATAATTAGTCGTTTGACATGCAAACACTCGCTTCACTTAACTGACTGTTCGTCAACAGCAGTTTTGGAAATACACAGGCGACCGATGCCGGTCCCTGCTTGTCTGGTTCTGTCAACGTCGGCCGACTATCTACCGTCGCCGGTCTCCTTCTCCACTGCATCTGATCGACGTCGGTCATACTGCCGACACCGGTGGCTCTGGTTCTTCAGCATCCTTCCTTGTGTTTGCAAACAGTTGAAGCTTTTAGCTCCACACCTTAACAATCTCCCACTTGGAGATAAATAGTTGGAACTTGTACCTATACCTGTACATCATCTATTTTGTTCCTTAGGCTTTGTATCCCTCTTCAATGTCACTCTTGAAGACCAACCACCACGCAAACCTGTGATGCAATACCTGTATCTTATGCCAAAATAATTTTGCTGCTCCCAAATTCTCCATGACATACTTCTGAACTAACTCTACCCTTAGCTCAGAAAACTCCCTGTATATGAAACCCTGCAACAAGTAACACAATACAGTAACAGGATAATGTAGCTAATATTATCCAACCTGGTAAAGATAAAATACAATGGTCAAACCTCCATTACCTACAGCCTAAACAAGACCATATACCATAGCCTTCTGTCTCATGTGTCCATCCACTCTCTTCTCTAAAACGGGAATCCATCCCTCTATCCAGTGCTTCCTTCCAGCTGACAACACTACCAACAAATACCTGTTTGGTTCCCCAAGGACTCACACTCCTCATCCATGTCAAGCTCCCACCATTTCTGGATTCTACCTGCATTGCTTCTTCCATCTTCCTAGTTCGTGACTATCAGTAAGCAATATAAAGAAGGTGAACAATGAATATGAGGTTCACATACCTTTTCTGACCTCCACATGGGTGTTTGAGACTTATTGATTCACCCAACATCCGTTCCAGTGACCAATATCGGCCATCTCCTAGTTTGCTCCCGACCGATGTCGGTTCCCTGCACTGACCCTGACTGTCGACGTCGTTTCCCTGGCCGATGCCGGCGTCCCCCCTGCCGACGTCGGTCCTTATGACCAACGTCAGACTTCTCCTGCCCAACCTACCGACCCTGCTGGTCTGCACATGACTGATGTCGGTATCTGGATGACTGACGTCGGTGCCAAGCGACCGACATCGGTGTCTGTGTGTTCCTGTAAGTGATGAAATTTTCATCCGCGAGCTCTTCTTGGATCAAACCTCTGTCCATGCTGCCCTGCTCAGATTTATTCAGCCCCTGTGACTGATCTCTGTCCCTCATCTCCTCCATAAACACCAAGGCTTCTTTGTTCCTGTCAAAAGCATCAAATTTCCTCTTTCTGCAATGAACTCTATCTATGCTTTCTGAATTTGAACACATACCTTTTGAATCAAGAACTTCCATTCCCTTCTTATTCATGTGACCAAGCCTATTAGGCCACATCTTCGAATCTACACCAGAAGTAGAATCAGTAATACAAGTAGACAGATAAAGAGTATCTACTTTCTTACCTCTTGCTAGAACAAGTGTTCCCTTGGTAACCTTCCAAGAATCCGCTGTGAGGGTTATTGTGCATCCCTCATCTCCCAACCTTCCTACAAAAATCAAACTCTGCTTCAGAATTGGAACATGCATGACCTCCTTCAACACCCATGTGTTGTCAATCTGCAATCTCAACTGCACTTTCCCTTTGCCAACTATCTGAAAAGGCATACCATCCCCTAAATAGAGCACTCCAAAGTCTCCCTGTTCATACTCATAGAACAAATCTCTGTTTGGGGATGCATGAAAAGATGAACCAGAATCTAAAATCCATGATCCTACCTGACTATCCGAAGAAAGTATGAGAGCATCCTGCATCACAATAATTGCATCCTTTGCTTCTTCCATACTTGCATGTTGGTTCTCTTTATCTCTCAACCAACACTCCTTCGTATGTCCTTTCTTTCCACAAAACCAGCAAGTAATACCTTTGGACTCGGATCTCCTTCTCGACCTTGATTTCCCTTGCTCAACCTTATCCCTTTGCCATCCCCTGCTTTCTACACTTAGAGCATTCCCTGATGATTCACCTGTGCTTCTCCTGCGTATTTCCTCATTCAAGATCACACTCACAACATCATCAACTTTTAAGATTTTAGAAGCAGATGCAGAATTGCTTACTGCCATAACCAAACCGTCCCAACTTTCAGGCAAAGATCATAAAATCAAGAGAGCCTTTACCTCATCATCAAAAATAATATTGACTGAAGCTAGTTGGTTTACCAAACCATGAAAATCACTGAGATGAGTATGTATCGATCCACCTTTCTGCATTTGCAAAGTAAATAGCTGCTTCATAAGATATACCTTATTAGAAGCTGAGGGCTTTTCGTATAAATTCGCCAAGGACTTTATCAACTCTTCCGTTGTCTTGCACTGTGATAAGCTGGAAATCACAGATGATGCAAGGCTCAATCTTATGGAACCGAGAGCCTTCCGATCAAGAACACTCCATTCTTCATCCTTCATATCTGTGGGCTTGCATGCAACCCCACCCAATGGTAAGTACAAATCCTTCTGATACAGATAGTCCTCAATCTGCATCCTCTAATGTTGATAATTCTTGCCGTTAAACTTCTCCATTCGTAGCCTACTTTCTTCTGCCATTGTTGAACTCCCACTCAATCAGAAAACCCTGTGAATGACCTGTAATCAAAAACAATACCCAGCTTCCTGCAAACCGTAGCTCTGATACCACTTGTCAGGAGAAGAAACACCTACAACAATCAATATGCTCTGATGATAACTGTTAGGTGACCCCTTATCCAACGGAAGCACAATTGATTACTTTATTATAAGCAATTAAACATGAAATTATACCAGAATGATAAAGTAACTAGAAACTTGAGACAACAAAGAATTTGAGAGACAATACACACTCTTGTATTCAATATTACTAGAAGAAAATACAATAAGGAAGATGCCACTTCTTCCTCCACCTCAAAGGCTTGCCACACCTCAAGACCTTCTTCCCTCTCTCTCTTGCTCAACACAACAACTCTAAAGCCTGAGTTATTATCCCTCCTTGAATGCTTCAGTTGATCTCCTTGACCTTACACCTGTAGATCTCCTTGACCTTGCTTGCTTCAATGCTTTTACTTGCCTTCTTGATTAATACAATACATGCCTTATGGGTCATAAAATAGGATCCCATGCTTACAAAAATAGAACTCTAGTTACAATAATTAGACACGCAGCTCGTGACTATAATTATTCGTTTGACATGCAAACACTCGCTTCACTTAACTGACTGTTCGTCAACAGCAGTTCTAGAAATACACAGGCGACCGACGCCGGTCCCTGCTTGTATGGTTCTGTCGACGTCGGCCGACTATCTGCCGTCGCCGGTCTCCTTCTCCACTGCATCTGACCGACGTCGGTCATACTGCCGACACCGATGGCTCTGGTTCTTCAGCATCCTTCCTTGTGTCTGCAAACAGTTGAAGCTTTTAGCTCCACACCTTAACAATAGGAATGGGCAAAAGACAATATGGTTGCAAGTGACTTTTTTAGAATGATTAATTTATGGTATCAACTTATCATTCATGGATATGGGAGGTCTTCAACCATGATAGGCTATGTTATAATTACATTTACTTCTAACATTTTAGAGATTTAGTTAGATGATCAGTATGTGCTAGTGGATGGACTCAAAGAGTGCATAGTCTCCCATCAGAATGAACTGTTGTTTATAGATTTGAGATCCAGAGTTGGGTGGAGTATTTTTTTATTGTTATATGATAAAAATTGTTGTTCCTCAACTGTATCATTATATTTTTAGATCAGAACATGAAATTGCATTTGATACCCTTCAAATTGAGGTAGGGTATGGAACAATTAGTATTGTTTTCAACAAGGTGTATCTCCACAATTCAAAGAGATTTTATTTTTATAGATCAACTAATGAAATTGAGGGTACCATCTCTCAAGCTAAAATTTATATCAATGGGAGAAGTTGCAAGAGTTCCAGGATTGATTTTTCACATACTAGTGCACATATACAATTGAAAAGACAAGTTGTGGGAGAAAGGATACTAATGCAAAATAAAGGGAGACATATTACATACCAATTGATAGCATGGATCAGTTGGTTATACCTTTATGATTGTTACATTAGTATCACTCAACTCAGGTTCAATACTCCAAGATTTTTCAAACTGCTAGGAGAGAGGATGGGCAAAACTATATTTGGTAAGTTTACTGAATCTTTATGGGAGTATTGGAAAGAATACACTAAATACTTGTATATCCAAGGGTTTAAATTACATGGATACTTCTATTTGGCACATGACATTGTCACAAAGGAATATGAGTCTTCAAGTTTGCATGGTATTCTTTGGAAAGAGGTGTAATACCTCATGGGTACAGGATTTAGACTCTGTAGACAATATGGTATGAATCATCACATTGGCATGGTTATTATTGAGCAGCTTAGGTTGCAATTGCTTAAGGACAAGTAATTTTGGTAAGGGCAGACTTGTCATTTCTCATTTTTTATTAATTTAATTTTGCAAAAAAAATATCCATTCCAATATTTTCCATGTAATAAAGAACGAGTTGGAAAAATAATTTATTTATTATTTAATATTTTGAACCCACGGTTATTTTATATTCTCGAATTGTTTAAATGGGGCCAAATAAATATTAAATATATTTTAATATTAATGAAAATTGGCAAGTTGAATGTCTACAAAGAAACTTACCAATTAGGACGTGGCTTTTAAGAGGAGATAATGATGAGCTTTCATGGAAACTTGCTAATTTTCTCTTACATTCCTATCCTCAAGATAAGTGGGTCAAATTCAGAAAAGTTTGGAAAATAGAAACAAAGGAGAAAGAGGCAAGATCCAAATATTTTATGCGCAAGAGGATAAAGATAGAGTTAGTTGCCTTTTCTAACTCATGTCATCTTCTCAAATCAAGGAGATTAAGATTTTGGTGCCAAAACTTTGGGTGTCATGTATATTTATATGCCAAGATTTCCTTATGGGCTGTCTTTTGGCCATTGGAACCAATTTCTACAAATTATTGCACTTGTGCTTCAATAACAAGATTTGAGGATGAAACCCTTGGGTTACTGGTGATCAGTGGATGGAAATCCATTAGATACTATAAATCAGAGGATGAAAAATGTTTTTATTTAATGAGGTTAATCTCATACAAAGATTGCATTGGATCTTCATAGATTTTTAATTTCTCATATTCGGTTGGTGTGTATGTTTGCATGTTTCGGAGTGTGTAGTTTGAGTAGATTCCAGTGTGGTGAGTCCAGTGTTGTTTCAGTTGTTTATTATTGTTTTTATTACTATAAAACAACCCCTCTTTATTGTACTTTAATTGTGTGTGTGTGTGTGTGTGTGTATAAGTTAGATTTCATAATTTGTCGTTTCTATGACTTTTGGTGAAATCGAGTAAATTGAAAATAGTAGTTTGGTATACAAATTTGTGTTTGTGATTAAATCTAGAAAATTTATAATGTATAATAGCATGAGGCCATACCATTACTGATATTTGATGTTATTTATCAATATTTTGAGTCTATGTAAGGTTTCCCTTGTATTGTGTTAAAATTGTCATTTTCGGGATCAATCGGTGTAGGGAAAATTTGTGTGTTTTAGAAGTTGAAATAAAATACATGTACAGCTTAAATATTATTTGCATGTGATTTTGGGAGGGACATGATAGGTAAGTATTTCAATTGTATTTATCTTGTTTACCTAGTTTAATTTATGTATTTGTGAAAATCAATACCAAGCATCAAGTATATATTATTAACCTTTATGCTTCTTGATTTTTAGTTAACCTCTATGTGCACTTGGATGATAAGTTGCTCATAAAATTTTCTTTAATTTTACCATGCATTAAATTGTTTCAATATTTACAACAATAATCACTAAACAACTTTACAAAGTTTGAAAATATGTTGAATTTTTTAATTGACTTGAAATCGATAATGCACATTTAGTTGAGAGTTGTGAATATGATATATTATTCTATTTGAATATAAAAAAAGTGAAAAAAAAAAAAAAAAAAAAAAAAATTAACTATTTTAAAAAGTGAGTTCAATATATTTTTATGATCTTTTTAGATTAAAATTCCTTCTAGATTAAAAGTCCATGTAAATTGGACCATGAAACAACATCAAGTTGACATTGGCATGCAAAGTCATACTTCATTTAATTAACACCAATGACATGTTAAATAGTGGGATCTCATTATAAAACTGCACCTTGGTCCACATCTTTTCTCTCCACTATTCCCTCCCTTATTTAAACATATCAATGGGTTAAATTTGTAATAAATGTTTAGTGGACTAAATAGTTTTATGCTCACTCAAGACATAGTTCCTTCTTTTCCTCTTAAGAATTCTTTTGTATAAACTTTGCATTTGTTTTGACTTAGAGAGTCTATATACCATAATATGTTTAGTTAGGCTATGAATGTTTTTACAATCATTATCATGTTAAGTATTATGATAATAATGACCATTATTAGGAGTGTGATAAGTGTTGATGGATTGGGAGAAAGTTTAGCACGAAAGACTAAATGGCCTCGGTGAAACTGATAGAGCACTCAATTAGATCATGGCTATCACAAATTGGGAAAAACATTATTTTAAATAAGTTAGTGTATTTCTCATTGAACTAGTAGTCAAAATGGATGATGTTATATCAACAAGGTTGAATAGGACAAGGATAGGTATGAGGGTAACTGAGTGGAACTTAAAAAGATAAAATAACATCGTTAGTGAGAGGAGGATGTGTGGAAGATACATGGAGGCATTTTATTTATGAGAATATATACTTGTTAACAATAATGTAATCCACAATGGAAGATCCGCCAAGGAAAGGGAAGCATGTCGGGCCAATGGAGCGTGAAAAAGGACTAGTGCTATTAAGGATGACCAAATCACAAGAATCTCAAAATTTAACCAAGTGTTTACCATAATGAGTGAGTATTCTATTTGATAAAGTTTGTTGTAAATAAAGACCTCAATATTCAACTTATTGAGTTATCAATGGATCTAAATATAAGTCATTCCTTGTACACTTCATACAACTAGTTCATGCATTAAAATCTCTTACAAGAATAAAATCCCCAAGAGTCAAAAAAATTGTTATTTCAAGTTGTCAGTCTTTAAAGGGAGAGCCATAATATCTAAAATAACTTAAGGTGATAAGGATGGATGAAAATATCATGCACCAAAGAGAAGTTTACTGGAAGCAGATTTCTTTGCTAAGGATACATATAGGAACCTAACATCGACATTTGATCCTTCAAGGCAGATAAAGAGAGTTAATTAATCTTCATAAAGATATGTTATTCCCCCCAAATATCTCATCCAAGATTAATTTCTTGTCTATACACTGATAGCCACGCTTATCATGAGAAGATAGGGAGTGGTTCTCACTTGTCTCATGTGCTTCCATAAATAAAATCAAGTCCTTTGAAGAGTCTAGTGAAAATAAAAGTGAGCCACCATAATTCTACATGAGTAATTAGAACATAAACTTGGGATAAGAAATATGGTGTCATGAGGAGGAAGATCAGGATGTCATTGTTTGGACCAATCTATAGGGGTACATCTCAAATCCAAACTCTCCCACTTCACATGATAACCTATTTTCCATGTTTTAGGTTACCTCAACCATTTTAGTCTATTCTCTTTCAAGTTTTCGTATTGAATCTTGGTTATGTATTCATCTATATAAATATTTTCAGGGAGGGTGAACAGAGTTTTCCTTAGATCACAATACTTGAATCCTAACACAAAGGTATTTAAACCTAATAATAAGAGATTCATCATAGATATACCATGCCCTTTCAATAAGAATTTCTTTTTATTTTAAGGTGTTGTTTATAAATTCATTTGTCATGTTTCATTAGGCTTCTAATCCTTAAATTGAAAGCCTTCAGTTTTCTTTGTCTCTCTTTATCAAAGTTGGCTTGGATCCCTACATCTACAATAAATGGTTATTTTGAATTGTAGTTGCCTTTACTAGCTTGAGCCATGGATGTGGTATTAATTGACTTAATCTTAGAGACAAACTCTTTTTGGTTCTCCAAGATAGTTGAAATGTCTACAAGTGGAGAGTTTTAATAGCCTTGGATGTTTTGTTCATGGGTTCAAGATCAACTATAAGCAACTCTAGCTTTTCAATAATATTTGATTGGGATTAACTTTTTTTTTTTGTTTTGAAATTGTTTTGGACAAACCTATAATGTGTATTCCATGAGCTTCAATTACCCTATTTTTTCATTGACTATTCCGGATAGATTTCAGAGACTTCCTTTGCGTAAAATTAGTTTGCTTGACTATTCTTCAATAATCCTCTTCTAGTTTGAAGTAATTTATGTCAAGTCTTCGAGTTATTTTTCAAGGAGGCCAACCTTATTCATATTAAGGGAATCTATGGTGTTAGGTGTTGTTTTTTAATCAAATTTCTTCTTTGAAGAATTTTGTTAAAAATATCCCATGCAAGCTAAATATGACCAATATGTGTTGTGATTTCTCAAATGTTTTTAAAATTTATGCCCTAAGTTATAGTGGTGTATGCTTTTTGAATTTATATTTAAGAACACCTCTTTTTAAGTTTAAGAAAGAAGAAATTATGTGTGTTGTACCTAAAATTTGAATTCATGAAATTTTTAAAATGTTGGTTCCCAAAAGAAGAAATCAGAATATTGGAACTAAATAATTTGGGCCTCAAAAGCATACTAGGTATTATAAATGTTTCACTTTTAAAAACTTCATTTTGGAGAAAGTAGAAGAATCACATACCATTCACACCTCAACTACGTAACAAGTGTAATTCTTCTATTTTGTCACATATTCCGTAATTAGACTCCATTTTGGTTCTAGTTTGATGTGTTAGACAAATATTATCTAATTGATAATCTTTTATTCATATCTCCAACTCCAAAAGTACACATATTTTTCACACTGGAGATCTGGAACTTCAAAACCAACAGGGACTAAGGGCCAGATTGGTGCGAATTCTCCATTTTGACATATATTTCACATTAAAACTCTATTTTGATTCTTGTTTGACATGTTATAGACATATTATCTAGGGGATCATCTTTGATTCAAATATTAGAGTCCCAAAGTGCATATGTATTTTATATTGGAGATTTGAAACTTTGGAGTGAGTAAGGACTAAGGGTCAGCTAAGTGTAAATTCTCTATTTTGGAATATATTTCACATCCAAACTCTATTTTGGTTCTCATTTGATGCATTGGAAAGATATTATCCTAAGGATATTATTTTATCTAGATATCAAAGTCCCAAATTTCACATAGTTTTCATACCAGGGATTCATGACTTCGGAGCTTAGTAGGACCAAGGGCCAACCAGGTGCAATTTTTTTGTTTTGGAATATCTTTCACATCTAGACTCTATTTTGGTTCTCATTTGATGCATTGTAAAAATATTATCTTAAGGATAATCTTAATTAGATATTGTATTCCCAAACTTTATGTGTCTTTAACATTAAAGATATATAACTTCAGAGCCTAGTGGGACTGAGGATGGACTAGGTGTAAATTCTCAATTTTGGTATATCTTTCACATACATACTCTATTTTAGTTTTCATTTGATTTATTATAAATATAGTGTCTCAAATATCATATTTTATTCCAACATCAAGGGCCCAAACTTCATATATTTTATGCAAAATTCAATTGAAGTTTTAGAACTCTCAAGGCTAAAGATCTAGAACTTCCAAGGTCATCCGATCACAGAAATCAAGTACCATTTGCACCTTAAGTGCACAATAAGTGTAATTATTCTATTTGGTCATATCTTCCAAAACTAGAAATTATTTTGGTTCTTTTTTTATGTATTTGAGATATAATATCTAGGGGATCATCTTTATTTCGAATATCATATTCTTGAAGTATATAGATGTTTCACACTAGAAATCTAGAACTTTGAGGCCAGGGGGACAAAGGGCCAACTAGGTGCAAATTATCTAGTTTGACATATATTTCACATCTAGACTTTGTTTTGGTTTTGATTTGATGCATTGGAGATATATTTTCTAGGGAGTCATCTTTGATTCAGATCTCAGAGTCCCAAAGTGCATATACTTTCCCTATCTGAGATCCAAAACTTCGCAGCCAATAAGAACCAAGGGCCAACTAAGTGTAAATTATTAATTTTAACATATATTCCACATCTAAAATATGTTTAATTTTTAATTTGATGCATTGGAAGGATATTATCTTAAGGATCATCTTTTATTTAGATCTTAGAGTACCAAATTTCATAGATTTTTCATATCAGGGATCTAGAACCTCAAAGCTTAGTAGGACCAAGGTCCAACTATGTCTAAATTATTAATTTTAGAATATATTTCATGTTCAGACTCTATTTTAATTATCATTTGATGAATTATAAATATATTATCCTAAGGATCATCTTTTATTCAAATCTTAGAGGCCTAAATTTCATATTTTTTTCACACCAAAGATTTGAAACTTTGGAGCCTAGTAGGACCAAGGGTGAACTAGGTGAAAATTATTATTTTTTGCATATATTTCAAATTTTTAATCCTTTTTAGTTTTCATTTGATTCATTGGAAATATATTGTCTCAAATATCATCTTTTCTTCAAACATTAGGGGCCCAAACTTTATAGATTTTGTGCAAAATTCAACTGAAGATCGAGAACTCTCAAGGTTGGAGATCCAAAACTTCCAAGGTTATCTGGTCAAACCACATGGATATTCCAAATGAGAGGATGTGTCAAATACATATAACTTGAAATCATGGGCAATTTTTACACACACCAACCCCACGTAGAAGAAGAGTCAACATCTTATTTTGGCCATAACTTTTATGTCTAGACTTCATTTCAGTTCTCATTTGAAATGTTGGAAAAATATTGAAATGTATATCCAATGATGTAGAATATTTTATCTTTTGATGAAAATTTTGGATGTATGAAAAATGGAAAATTATTTTTTTGACAGTATATCAAGGGTGCATTAGGCATAATTTTTTTGTTTGGCCATATCTTTTCAATTCAAAATCAATTTTAGCTCCTATTTAAAGTGTTGGAAAGGTCTTGAAACAATAAATCTAATGATGTAAATAATATTTATCCTCAAATAATTTTTAATTTTTTTCAATTCTTATATTTTTTCAAATTCTCATTTTTAGGGCTTGATTTCATATGTTAGGGTGTGGCACATATTATTTCCAGACTTTATCACCTAATGGACAAGGATCATTGGACCTACTTTCTGATTTATTTGAAGCACTATTAAAAAATTAAAAATAAATGTAAAATATAATATTACAAATATGAGAATATAAAAATTAAAATTGAGATTACGAAATGTCAGTTCATCATCCTATGTAAGGCTCTTCTTTGTTTCAAGCTATTGGGGAAGAAATACCTACAACTTTGTGTTTGGGCTATGTAATTTCTATATTTGAGCAATGAAATGCCATCAAGCATGTGATATCAACATTTAGCTTCATGGATTTTGTTTCTCTTTGTTTGTGAATTCTTTATTTCTATTCATGGTTAGAGAATCCATTAAAGTTATGCACTTTTCTTGGTTGTGTGTAACTTATGGTGCTTCTTGAAAGAATGAGCAGGAGATACACAGGATCCACAGGATCAATCCAGGAGAAAAAACCCACAACAAATAACCTGCATATAATATCAGAGAATAAAATAAATTTCTCACACCTAAAAAATAGGTGATAATCCTATAAATTCTCTGTATTCTCTCATTAATCTCTCGTTATTTTCTCATAGATTGTAAAGTATTTATAATACAAATAGTTTGTTTTACGACAACAAACTATTTGTTGTGATTACAAAATAGAGAAAACAAACTATTTGTTTTCACATACTACGAACAAATATATTTTTGAGAGATTCTCAACAAATTAACCTAGGTAAATAAAATTAACCCTAGGTAATAAATAACTTACCCTATTAACCCTAGGTAAGCTTAAATATTAATTATTCTAACACCCTCCCTTAAGTGAAACATAGGGAGAATGAGAAATAAATATGGGTCCTGGCTACTAAGCCTGATAAGGTACCCATGTACAAACCAATCAAAATATATGAAAAATAAAGGAAGGACTTCATGGGAAATCCCCCCAAGGACAACTTCCTTCACCCCAAGCATCGCTCGCAACTGAAGATAACGAGGAGAATCCAAAGGTTTAGTGAAGATGTCTACAATCTGCTCAGCTATAGGCACAAACTCCAAAGAAAGAACTCCATCCTGAATAAGATGTCGAATGAAGTGCATGTGAATCTCAATGTGTTTTTTCCACTGATGCTCAACAGGATTGCATGAAATAGAAATTGCACTTTGGTTGTCACACCAAAGAGTAGTAGGACCCTACTATGTGAAGCCAAACTCTCTAAGCAACTGTCGAAGCCAAACTCTCCAAGCAACTGTCAAAGCCAAAGTGTCTCCTAACTAGCTTTGACAGCACCTCGATACTCAGCCTCAATAGAGGATAATGAAATAGTAGTTTGCTTTTTGCATGCCCAAGAAACTGGGCCTGAACCAAGTGTGAAAGCAAATCCGCAAGTGGACTTGCAAGTGTCAACATCACCAGCCCAATCAGAGTCAGTGTATCCAACAAGCTGTGTAGAACTCTGTGGTGTGTAATGTATACTAAAGTCAGTGGTGCCCTGAATGTAGTGCAAAATACGCTTGGTTGCTTGCCAATGACTCTCATGAGGCTCATGTGAGAACCAAGAGACAAGGTTCACAGCAAATGTGATGTCAGGATGGGTATAAGTCAGGTATAAAAGACTACCTACAAGTTGCCTATACAAAGTTGGATCAACAAGAGGAGTTGTACAAGTGGCAGACAACACAATACCTGACTAATATGGAGTGGGGGCAAGCTTACAATCAGCCATGCCAAATCGATGAAGAAGATCTGTTTCATACTTTTGTTGTCTAATAGAGATTCCCTCAAAAGATTGAAAAACTTGAAGACCAAGAAAATAATGTAGAAGTCCCATATCTGTCATATCAAACCTATCTGCCAACTTGTCCTTGATGTCATGTATCAAAGAATCTGAACTGCCAGTGAAGATGAGATCATCAACATACAAAACCAAAATGACAAGCTCCTCACCTTGCTTCAAGATGTATACATTGTGATCTGACTCACAACGAATAAAACTAGAACTCAAAAGAAAACTATCCATCTTCTCGTACCAAGCTCTAGGAGCTTGTTTGAGGCCATAAAGAGAACGACGGAGTCTACAAACCAATGATGAGTCTTGCACAAATCCTGGAGACTTCTTCATATATATCTCCTCATGGAGATCACCATGCAAGAAAGCACTCTTCACATCCATCTAAAAAATAGACCAAGAATGTGAAGCAGCAAGAGAGAGTACAAGCCGAATAGAATCTATCTTAGCTACAGGGGAAAAAGTCTCAGAGTAATCAACCCCTTCAACCTGTGAAAAACCCTTAGCTACTAATCTAGCTTTGTACTTATCTACTGATCCATCTGCAACATATTTGGTCCTATAGACCCATTTACATTTTACAAGTTTTCTTCCCTTAGGAAGAGGGACAAGATTCCAAGTATCATTCTTCATCAATGAAGAATACTCATCATACATAGCAACATCCCACTCGGGTATACCAATGGCCTAAAAAAAAAACACTGGATCATCTGTACAAGCTTGTCCCAAAAGAGCAACACCAGATGTCTGTGAGCGAGTGTGACGAGAATTAGATGGATCACCAATGAAAGAACCAGCTGCATGTAAAGTGCTCTTTGCCCACTTGGACAAAGGTGGTGAAGAAGATGGCTATGGTGGCTGAACAAGTGAAATATCATCATCATCAACAATAGAAAGCAAATCCTCACTATCCTCAGTAGAAGGAGGGGGAGAAGAAGAACTAGATGTACACTCTTGTGGAGTGGGTAGCTCATCAACCTGAACATCTCGTCGAAACAACACATCATGTGTGACAGGATCAAAAATATGGTAGGCTTTTACATCTTCACAATAGCCAACAAAAATGAGTGGTTGGATTTTCTTCTCCAATGCTTTACATTTTTCATCAGGAACAAAGGCCCATGTTTGACTCCCAAAGATGTGAAAATCTAAAATATTAGGCTTGATCCCATACCAAGCTTCTCCTGGTGTCATATTTTGCACAGCTTTGTGAGGCATACGGTTTTGAATGTAGTTTGCACAATTTATAGCTTCAACCCAATATTGTGGACCCAAATTTTTAGAGTGAATCATACAATTAGCCATCTCTTTCAATGTTTGATTCTTCCTCTCTGCTACACCATTTTGTTGAGGAGTGTGTGGTACAGTGAACTAGTGTTGTATCCCATGCTCAATACAAACATCATAAAAATCATTACTATCATATTCCCCCCCATTTTCAGTGCATATCTTCTTAAGAGGAAGATATGATTGTTTTTCAACAAAGGTTTTGAAAGCCTTAAAAGTCTCAAAAACTTCACTTTTCAACTTGAGAAAATATACCCAAGTTTTACAAGTGAAATCATCAATGAATGTGAGTGCATATTTAGCCCCTAAAAAAGAACGAGTTGGAAAAGTCATCAAATCACTATGAACCAACCCTAAGGGTGCATTTTCATGTGTGGCCTTACCAACTGGAAATGGATCCTGGTGCAGTTTACCAACTAGACAACCAAGACACACCCCATCAATACATGAGACCTTAGGAAGGCCTTTTACAAGATGTTTTGTACTCATTTGTTGCATATATCCATAACTCAAATGTCCTAATCTCTCATGCCACAATTTTTTGAGATTATTACCATGTGCTATAAGTGAAGAACCAGAGACATAAAAGACTCAAACTTATCAAAAATATAGAGTCTTGCAGTATGGTCTATTGTACCTATAGCAACTATCTCACTAAGATCATTACATTCTCTTATTACAACATCATGTGAAGTAAACTCCATAGTTTTACTAGTACCAAAATTACATATTTGATATATAAAGAGAATATTAGAAGAGATTCGGGGTACAAGCAATACATTGTTAAAACATCCATCCTATTTATCAACAGTACCAGATCCTAAAACTTCAATCTGTGAGGAGTCACCCATAACAATATGTGATGTGTTGCAATATGTAAGAGAAGACAATAGATCCTTAGAATGTGTGAGATGGTGAGAAGCACCTGAGTCAAAAATCCACTTATCATGACATGAAGATATAGCCCTGGCTGAAAGTGCTTTCCCTTTTCCTGCAGGAGAAGTAGAAGGAGATGGAGACGGAATGGAAATTTTGTGTTGTCTGACTGCTGCCTCTAATGCTTCCATCTTCTTAAAACATCTACTTTCATCATGATTAGGACCACCACAAAAATTACATGGACCAAATGTTTTCTTCTTTTGCTTAAAGGACTTTTCGGTCTTAGTAGATTTAGAATGATGAGGTGTCTGGGAGGTGGACTCTGGAGGGTTATTTGAAGGTGCTTGCTTTTGTTTAGACTTAGGCGAAGGTTTTCCCTTAGAAGAATTAACAACTAGAGCATGACTAGGACCAAGTAGAGCATCTAAGGCCATTAATTTTGTTTGCTCCCTAGTCAATCTTTCACAAAAAACTTCAAAGGAAGGCCATTTGAACTCATCACCTAATGCATCCATCATAGTATAAAAAGCAGAGGAAAAAACACTATATGGTCCTTTCAACTTTGAAAAAATAATGAAAATGCACTCCTGATCACTTTTATCCTTGTCACCAGCTTTCAACTATGACCTTATAAATTTAAATTTTGCCAAGAATTCATCTACTGAAGGAAAATTTGATGGAGAGAGAGTACTCAATTCTGCGTCTAATTGAAAAATTTTAAACTCATTAACTTTGCCAAATAGGTTTTAAAATTTTTCCCATACCTCTTTTGGCATAGTAGCATCTACAATGTGAAATTGAAGATTATCTAAGACGTTGAGGCAAATCAATCCAAGAGCCTCATCCTACTTACAACCATATGCATATTTGTCTTTTTCAGTGGTGAATGCTGCAGGTGTTGTTTTAGAAAAAAAATTCCATAAGCCCTTTGATTGAAGGAGTTGTTGTATTTTCAGCTTCCAAACATGGTAATTAGTGGAATTTAGGGGTTTAAACAATCGGGATTCCATTCCCGAGGAAGATGATGACGTTGACAAGAACAACCTAGACATTCATTTTTTTTCAAAACTCCCCTCCCGTTACAATTTAACATCTCCCAATGAAAAAAAAATTAGCCTTAGCTTATACAAAAGTAAAAAAAATGGCTTTGTGAAAAAAAAATGTAGGGGGATTTGACCCCAAGACTTCCTCCCTACAAATTTTTAACAAAATACGTCTAGCCACTTTAGCAAAGTCAAATTTGTACTTTTAAAGCTAGAGACTTGCATTTAAACCACTAAAATTAAGAAATTAATAAAAAATTAAGCCAAAATGACTCACACATGTGAGATAAATGCTGAATAATATTTGGCTTTATCATAATTAATCTCTTGTTCCAGCAAGGCGTGGTGATTAGGGAAATTTTTGAGAAATTTGTAAACACAGGCCAAGGAAAACACCTCTCAGCAAATGCAGAATTGGCTCCATAGGATTTGCCCAAAGGACTGTACGGCCTGGTCCAAATCTATCCTTCTCAGCTGGAAACGAAACCCTGGAAAGTCTACTAACACATAAATTAATCATATTTTGATTTTATGAAGTATAAGGTGTTCAAAATGGATGAAACCGTATGGCTATGCTGCAGACTAAAAATAGTCTTTTAAATTCCTATTGTAACCTTCCCAAACACTGTACGGCCTAGTCCAAATTTATCCTAATTTATATGGAATGAAAGCTAGAACAATCAGCTTTCATGAAGAGGTCTTAGATTTCAAAAAAGTCAACCATATGATCTGCCACATCAGAAAACCGTACAGGTATTGCAGTCTGTCAAAAGGAACCAGTCAGCCAGTTTTTGAAGGAAAGAGTTGTACGGCCAGCATGGAATGAAAAAAATCAAATTTAAATGGATTCTTGACTTGATTTTCTATGCCTCTGTGAAAAAAATTTTGATTTTGGAAATCTGTACGGTCATTAATGAGCATAAAGTACAAAAATTTCCAAAAAAAATTTTTAAACAAGAACCAAAATGTGAGAGAATAACAAATATCTGTAACACATCAATAAAATAATGTTTTTGACTGTGTTAATAAATGAAAAATTTGCAGGAAGAGGATCTTCAACTGGAACTCCAAGCTCTGATACCATGAAAGAATGAGCAAGAGATACATAGGATCCATAGGATCAATCCAGGAGAAAGAACCCACAACAAATAACCTGCAAATAATATTAGAGAATAAAATAAATTTCTCACACCTAAAAAATAGGTGATAATCCTATAAATTCTTTGTATTCTCTCATTAATCTCTCGTTATTTTCTCATAGATTGTAAAGTATTTATAATACAAATAGTTTGTTTTACGGCAACAAACTATTTGTTGTGATTACAAAATAGAGAAAACAAACTATTTGTTTTCACATACTATGAACAAATATATTGTTGAGAGATTCTCAACAAATTAACCTAGGTAAATAAAGTTAACCCTAGGTAATAAATAACTTACCCTATTAACCCTAGGTAAGCTTAAATATTCATTATTCTAACACTTCTAGACTTTGCATTGTAAACAATTGAATGGGCTTTATACCAAGTGTACCCAATCCAAATTTTAAGGAGACTTTGTTCTTACAGACAAGCTTTTTGTTCCCATTACATCTATTGATCTTATGTCCATTTTTGTGTCAAAAGGATAATTTCCATCTCTTTCATTTAATTTTGATTTATTTTGGTGGTTCTCTACATTCATTCCACCATGGGTTTCTTACTCCTTTATTCTTCTACCATTTACCAATTTTGTTTCCTTTTTGTGTTTTTCAATTAAAAGTATACAAAAACTAGAAAAATACACATATCCTTCAAGGGAGCTACCCCTCTCAAATGCAAAGGAAAATCACCATCTCAACCATAATTTGTTTAATTGTTAGTGAATTTGTATCGCTTCTTGTTGGGTGAGTCATATCACCAAGAAATACAAAAGTGACCTAAATTTTCACCAATAATTTTCAGCAACTACGTTAGAAATCAAAAGTTGTCTTTGATCTCTACAGATTGAAGTTTTGAAAGATGTATATGGGGCTGTACAAATCAAACATAGACAACTTTTTCCAATTCAAAAATTTGCCTATGGTGGAGTAAATATAAAAAGAATAAGTTCTTGATCTGTTAGAGATGAAAGTGATGGTTCGAATTCAACTATAGTGAGCACTCCAGTAGAAAAATCAACTTCTTTCATTCAATGCTCCGAAGAAAACCTTGAGAATCCAGCCCAAGAGAAAGAAGTCACATGAGAACATAATGAAAAGTTAAATTTAGCTTCTTTCCATGAAAATGAGATTAGTCATGCAACTAGTGAGCTTTACATTGAATAGAAAGAGGTATGTGATGATGTTGAGCACAAGCACAAAGAACATTTTGAAGAAGAGACAAGGATAAATATTCAAGAAGTTTTCGGTCATTTTGAGCACCATGAGGTTTTGTTCCCAAGCTCACCTTTGGAGACATCTAAAGATGTTTTAATTCAACCATTCATGGATAAAGTGCTGCAAGAATAACCAAAAAATGAAGACTTAGAAGGTGCGATTCATGTTGTTAATATTTCAAAAATCAAATTGAGACATATTCCTTCTATATATGAGGAAAATATGTGTGTCCAAGTGTTTTATTCCATTTTGTTTCTCACCCATGCCTTATGTTTATCCCATAGATACAATTAAAATCATGTTGTTGTGGTTTTGCATGGTCTTGTCAAAATTATCCTCATCACGTCAAAAATTACTTCACAAGGGCTCATATTTTTCTCAACCTACGAATGGCTATGTTTAGTCATGTTGTTCTACCTTCTCTCTTGTAAATAGTTTACTTTTTGCATAATGTTGGCTTGTGTTTTTTTTATTTCATTTTTTTGTTGTGTGTGTGTGTGTGTGTGTTTGTGTTCAAAAAAATTAACTTGTGCATTGTGTTGTTTCCACACTCCCCGTGTTGGAATTGATTTCAAGACATAAACCATTGATAAGACACTTCCACGTCAAAGCCTTTTAGCATGAGCACACCCCTTATTAGATGATCATAGATATCATCATCTTTGCTAAGATATCTTTTAGGTAATATTGCTTTCAAATGTATTCAAAATAATCAACTTATGTTCTAAAATAAAAAGGATATTTGTCTTTGTATATCCTTCCAAGCACATAAAATTCCCAAAATCTAAACTTGAACAAATAAGTGGAATTTTGAAGATGATGACCTATCCCGATAATGCATGTTCATTTCCCATATGATTGGGACAAGTGAACTAGATACTAGTTGGTTGAATTGGGACCTAGTGCATGCTACACATCTCTACTATAGATTCTATCAAAAATATAGATGGAGCTTATAAGGTAATGATCTGGCTCGACAACGTGTGTACATTCTCATATGATTAAGATAGGTGAATTGAGTATTAATTATATGGATCGAGATATGCATGTGCATTACACACTATCCACAAGATGGATAATACACTAGTCACCAAAGAATCTAGAGTTCTCATGCATTCCTCTAAAGAATGCAGTCTCACAACCAGAGGCACTATTATATCCAAAATTTGAAATCATGAAAATTTTAATTTTTTTGTTCTCACACATATAAATCAAAAGCTTGGCATTAAATCATCTAGGCGTCATGGGCATACCAGGTCTTCTACATGTTTCACTTAAGGAAATTTCATTTTGGAGAAACCTAAGAAATTAAGTACCATTTGCACCTTAAGTGCACAACAAGTGTAATTATTTTTTCATATCTTCCATAATGAGAATCTATTTTGGTTCTTGTTTGATGTGTTTGAGATATATTGTCAAGGGTATCATCTTTAATTCAAATCTCACATTCCCAAAGTGTATAGATTTTTCACACTAGAGATCTGGAACTTTAGAGTCAGGAGGGACAAATGGCCAACTAGGTACAAATTCTCCATTTTGACATAGCTTTCACATTCAAACTTGTTTTGGTTCCCATTTGATGTGTTTGGAGAGATAATGTCTGGGGGTTATCTTTGATTTAGATCTCAGAGTCCCAAAATACATATATTTTTCATCCCAAAGATCTAGAAATTCGCAACTAGCAGGGACCAAAAGCCAATTAAGTGTAAATTCTCTATTTTGGGCTATATTTCACATCTAGACTCTGTTTTGTTCTTAATTTGAAGTGTTAGAAATATATTTTTATAAGGATAATCTTTGATTTAGATCTTAGAGTCCCAAATTTCACATGTTTTTCATACCATAGGTCCATAAATTCATAGCTTATTAGGACCAAGGGCCAATCAAGTGTAAATTCTCTGCTTTAGCATATCTTTCATATGCAAAATCTATTTTGGTTCTCATTTGATGTGTTGGAGGATATTTCCTAAGGATCATCTTTGCTTCAGATCTTAAAGGCCCAAATTTCTTATCTTTTTCACAACAAAAATCTGAAACTTCAGAGCCTAGTGGGACCAAGAGTGAACTAGGTACAAATTCTTCCTTTTGGTATATATTTTGTATCCGAACTCTATTTTAGTTTTCATTTTATTCGTTGGAAACATATTTCCTTAAATATCATCTATGTTTCAAACATGAGGGGCCAAACTTCATAGATTTTGTGCAAAATTCAATTAGATATCAAGAACTCTCAAGGCCAGAGATCTAAAACTTCTAAGGTTGTCTAGCCAAACCACATGGGCACACCAAATGTGTAGACATTCCAAGGCCATTGAACTCAACCTCATGGGTGTACCGAACATGTGGACATGCTAATCCCACATAAAGGAAAAGCCAACATATTGTTTTGTCCATAACTTTTGTATTTAGACTTTGTTTCAGTTCTCTTTTGAAACATTGGAAAGGTATTGAAACAATCTATCCAATGATGTAAAATATTTGATCCTTGGACGAAAATTTTGGATAGAAAATACATATGGAGAAATGTTGTTTTGATAGCACATCATGGGTGCACTAGGCACTGATTCTTCGTTTGGCCATATCTTTTACATTTAGAATCCATTTTGGCTCCTGTTTGAATCGTTGGAAAGGTATTGAAACAAGAAATCCAATTATGTAAAGAATTTTATTTTTAGATAATTTTTTATATGTTCAATTCTCAGTTTTTTTCAAATCCCCCTTTATAGGCCCTGATTTCATATGTTAGGGTGTAGTATTTACTATTTCTAGACTTTTATCACCCAAAGGACAAGGGTCAATGGACCCACTTTTTGATTTATTTGAGTCACTATTAAAAAAATTTAAAAAAAAAGTGAAATAGAATAGGACAAAAATGAGAATATAAAAGGACAAAGTAAAAATACAAAATGTCAGTTCATCATCCTATGTGTTATAAAGTTCTTTTTTCTTTCAAGATCATGGGAAAAAGTTGCTTAAAACTTTGTGTGTGGGTTATGTAATTTTCATATTTGAGAAATGGAATGCAATCAAATTTGTGATATCAACCTTTGACTTCGTGGGTTTTGATGTTATTTGTTTGTTAATTTTGAACTTATATTCATAGATAGAGAATCCATTAAACTTTTATATTTTTCTTGGTTATGTGCAACTCATGATGTTTCTAGATTTTATATTTTAAATATCATGTATGGGCTTTATACCAAATATGCCCATTCCGAGTTTTGATAACACTATGTCGTTCCCATTACATCTACTGATCTTATGTCTATTTTTATGTAAGAGGAAAAAATTTCACTTCTTTTATATAATTCCAAGTTATTCCAAACGGTTATTTGCATTCATTCTACATGGATTTCTCTCCTCCTCCTTTCTACTTTCACCATTTCCCAATTTTGTTTCCTTTTTATTTTTTCTGATTAAATACATAAAAATATTTAAAATACACATTCTGTGAGGGAACTATCCTTCTCAAATGCAAAGAAAAATCACCCTCCCAACAATAATTTTTCTTATTATTAATAAATTTATGTTCTCATTTAATAAATCATAAAATCAAAAAATACAAAAATAATATAAATTTCCATCAACAATATGAAAATTTATCAAACAAATAACAACCTACCTCTATCTTGAATTTGTTGTGCAAATTATGAGTGCTACATCTTTTGAATATGCAAAGAGTTATCTTCCCAAGTAAAAATGTACTTTGGTGTCTCATATTTGTGTTATGTGGTGTGGACATTATATTTGTATTGCTCAGCAATTTTTCAAACATATGTTATTATTGTCATTGTTCTTAAAGTTTAAGGTATTTGGAGAATTTTTTTTTAATTAGATCAGTTAAAAGCAGTTTTTGAAAGGTCTCGTAATCTTGTATAAACGAGAAGACAAAAAATAAATCATTACAACTCAAATAAACATTTTTCCCAGTGGCAACCAAACAGGGGGCAAGATTCCCTCACTACTGAGGTTTCCACCAAAAACAAACAGAAATAGGAACTAATTAGAAAACTTCTGTACAGTTTCCACCAAACTTACCCTGGGAACTTGACCCCTTTTTCATTGGTATTCAAAACATTAACATGGGCTCCCCTCGAGCGGAAAGACATACAAGGTCATTGGGTCGTTACGTTTCTTCCTTTTTTCTTTTTTTGAATCACTGACCAACCTTCCTTGTTCTCAATCTGAAGTGTTGTTGAATCTTCCTCAACTAAAATACAAATTTAAGATTTGACTTCCGCTATTATCCCGACAACTACCCTAAAAGAACCCAAATTTGGAAAAATTATAATTAAAAATACAAAATGCAATAAAACATCAAACATGAGTTAGTTCCCACACTTTGCACATTTTGGCTCAAACATCTCCATCGTCCAACGTGGCACATTAAAAGCACAAAGTTTGATTTTGTTGTACCAAAGAGTGTTATGTAGGCTTCACTGAGATATTTTTTATTTTTGCCCTGCATAATAATAATGCACCAAGTGTTATTTCCTACCTTTGGCATAAAATTTTTGGTCATCCATTTCAAATAAAAGTTTGACGCCCAATTCAAAGATAACGGGGCATCTAATGCTTAAATGATTGCCACGTGCCATTGTTTTGGTCATGCATGATTGACCTTTATAATTATCAATGTTATGAAAGATAAAATTATTCTCAACTTTAATCATTTTAATTGATACTATTGAGTAATAATAAAAGTATGATTTATTTGTTTTTATAAATTGTTGTAGATACAGAATCGGTGGCAAGTATCACTTAACACAAATAAATGATTGGGTGGTGTGATATACATAATTTGAGTATAATTAAATTGTGAGAGTGTAAAAATAATATTATTATCTTAATTAATTAATTTTCAAATGAAAGGGAATGATCATGCAAGGTTTATAGATGTATATTAAATATTATGAGATATAGTGAGAATCATCATAATGTAACGATAAAAATGTGCCCCCAAAAGTTATAGAGATTTCAATCATAAAAATGACAATGATCAAAGCAACACGTCCAAAACATCAATATCAATTTAAACACAAGTACAAAACACTCATAGTCAAGGAAAAATTATGTTTTAGGGCATGTTTTGAGGGTTTATTGGAATTTTAAACATTGTCTACTTATTAGGACCTTATACTATAACAATTAAAAAAAACTCATTATTGGAACAATTATTATGACATAGAAAATATGTGTGCTGTCTATGACCTTTGAATGATTGCTCTCATGAACTTGTGTACTTCAATGATAAATGTTTTTTCACCCAATTAACATTGTTTACGCAATCACAAAACTACGATCAAAATTCCAATTGTGACAAAAACTAAATATTCATCTTGCCAATAGGTACTAAAGCTACATCATGACACTTATTTTAATAGACATTGTTATTTTAATATTTACGCTCCAAGTTGTGTTTGTTATATTTTTTAAAATAGGGAGGGGGTTTATTTTAATATTTATGCTTCAAATAGTGTTTGTTTGTGTTTATACTCGATTTGAACCTAATGTTTCCTCCAAATTTAGTTCATAAATCTTAAATACATATATGTTAAATGTTGAGATATATAAACTTCAAGGCACCTATATTACTATTAGGATAAACTAAACCCAAATCTATCCCCAAATAATATACAAGAGAAACTATGAAATGAATTAATCAAACACTCTGAAAATAAACATAAATATGCACATATCAGGGGATGCCAGATTTAACATGGTTCACCCAATATGGGCTACATCTGTCAAACTTATCTAATATATTATTTCCAGCATATAAAGTAGAAACAAAATCTTGTAACAAACTTTGTTACACCTCTCTACCTTTTCCACCTACTCTCTGTGTACAATATATCATTCATTATGACAATCATACATCTCAATGATATATCAATACATTTTAGGGCGAAAAACACCTAAACATAACCTCTATTGTTAGATCTAGAAACCTTTAATCAATGGCCCAGATTAACTATGAAATTACAATTTAGCAAAGCAATTTTAATAAAAATTCTCACCAAGGTACGCGAGCCCCAAACCAACTATTGGGGGGGTCAACCCCCCTCTCGGCCCATAAGAGGGGTACCTCCCTCTTGCAACCCCTTGCGCTATGAGGGATTCAAAGAATGGGATCCAAACCCGATTGAAAAAATATCAAAATTTTAACCTCCGATTTTGGAAGACAATCAGGCTCCACACCTAACAATTACATGTTAGGTATTTGTATTATATAAGCACCTCAAAATTGATATCTTTCAATGATTAATATATATGTACTCAATATAACTAAGCTAGTAGCATTTGTTGTTGCATAAGATACATGTACATATTTATTGTTCATAAAAATTTATTTCTTTTTTTTTTGGGTATATTAATTTATATAATAATACATATTTCGATTGAAATATATCATTGAAACTATAATTATTATTTTTATATTCATTTTAATTTTATTAAATGAAATATTCAAATGAGAGATAGAGAGTAACATAGTATTGGTAAAACATAAATATACATATATGATATATTTGTACAAGAAAAATATTTATGATATCCATGCTCATGTGTGCATCTGTTCCACCAATTATTTAAGTCTTTGTTCTTATTTCTTTTTTTCTCTACTCCTAGTCCACTCTTGAATCTCTTAAAATAGTCATATGTGAAAGAGCATGCAACTAAATTGCCAATGAGTTTGAGAATAAAAAAATATTTTCTTATTGATTATCCACATGTTAACATAAAGAAATACCAAACAATGTTAAATATGCAAGCGAGTTAACCATCGCCTTAATGTACTGTAAAAATGGTGTTTTCTAGTGAAAAGAGGTGAGATCCTTAGTTCAAGTAATGACTTGACACGTGATATATAGAAATAAAGGTAAAATATTGCCTTTTTGTAATTCCTATATCAATTGTCGCTTTGATAAGTGTTAAGTCATGATTTTTGGATTGTCAATCCTCATGCAAATTTTAAAGTGGTCATTTGTAAATGGAGACAAAATTTTAACTGTTTCAAATGAATTTACACCAACAATCTCCTATAAAATCCCTTCATTTCATTATTGCATCAACTCCCACTCAACTTGGGTTAACCTCCTCTATTTGCACTATGTAATCCACTCTTCCACTCCCCTACAATGACACTACCCATTGAAAGACTCTTGTGTTTATGGTTTTCACTCTCATTTACCTTTCTATGCATGTTAATACTCTTTATCTATGGATAACTACTTTATCTTATATATGTGGTGCCAGCTATGTCTTCTCACATGCTACCCCCCTGTAAGTGCTCTTATTAATATGCACAAATACATGACTTTGGTGTGCATCCTCTCTATTATTATATATTTATGCACTATTGCATAAGGTTAGCCTTTCCTTCTATAACACACCACTCTTTGCTCATTCACAATTTTCCCATTACAAGGGAAAATCTATCCACCTCCACCAACTACATACATTTCTCTTCCTATAGTCCATTGCTAGAATTTGTGACTTCATTCTAGTTATCTTTCTTATATATTTGTTGATACTTTTCTATGCCAACTCTTCCTATATTCTTACACACCTCTCAGGAACACATTGCAACTCTTATGTGATCATACATATTTATTTCCAAAGTAAGAACCGATCTCATGCTTCAAACACTTCCTCGTCGACCCTTTCTATTTAGCTGACAAGCAAAAGGTTTTACCACAACTATGGGCACCACAATAACTACCCATTCTCTCCAAAATGAAATCCAAAATGCTCCTTATGTTATTATCTTTTATTTCTCTCATCATAACCTCAAATAACTCTACCACTTTTGTTAAAATAGCTTCCACTCCTATCACTTTAATCTACATGATGACTTTAAAACGTTTAACCACTTATTCATTCTCTACATCCACTAATGAACTCCAACCACTATCTATATCCAATCACTCAAACACCCACTTAATCACCTTCATCTCCTTTGAAATAAAGAGATGGTTTTCCTCTTCTCCTTGGTCAAATTAGGGATCTCATAAATTACTTTCACAATTACCTCAATTGTGATCATCACAGCCACTAGATTTACACTTTTCATAGCTGCCTTATCTTCCATAAATGGAATATCTTCTTCCTCAACATCCACATTATGTGTGCTCAGTTGCACATCCTCTACCTCTACCTCTACCTCCATGTCTTCCAAAAGATAATTTTCCATTTTTTCTACACTTTTAGCTTCCTCATTCCATTCCAAGGTTTGATTTTTATAGGGAACATTCTTTATCTTCATATTTTCAATATGCAATGTGATCCACATGTAATTCCTCTATTATTTTGTGTCATCTTCCACCTTAGCTTGTAAAGAAACCTCCAACCCATCCAATAAGGTCGTGCACTATTCTTCCATCCCTTACCCACATTCTATGTGCATGCATCGAACCCACTGTTGCACCTCTTAAATAACTACATAACTTACCTAATTTTCTCAACTCTTAGTTCTTTGCCCACCCAAAAAGATGGAGAACACAACACTCTAGATATGTTATTGCACCACTTGTAAACCTACACAAATATCTCTTGTGCACTCCTCTTGTTCTTTACCCACCTTCATAAATAATTAATAACACAAATCTCAATATATCTTGCACACTCCTCTTGTTTTTCTTACTATGATACCAAATTATGCATCCATGGTTAGGTGTATTAGTTAAGAGATACCTTCTACCATGAAACCCAAAATGACATAGTATAATTTCGCACAGCAATAACATAATTGTATTACTTCAAATAGATATTTCACAACATCATATGGATTGATAATGATACAACCTTTCAATATTCAAATGCATAAACAATAAAATAGCCCACAAACTTACAAGCATCTATCCAACATTGCATTGTTGTAAATGTCTCAAATCCAATAGTCCTCCTTAGATATTTGCATAGATAAACTTGAAGTACTCATTGCAACTTCACTTTAGACTACCTCTCTAATTTGAAATTAAATGTATTTTTAAATTAAAAGGATGTGTTTTTATAGATACATGATCCTTCCAAATTGATTTAATGATCAATAATCCATTAAAAATAATTATATGAATAAAATTCCCATTTATAATACATCACAAGATAGAATGTTGCATTAAAATATTATTTAATGTACCACAACACATCATGGGCCCCTTCACCAATCCTTAATATTTTTGAAAGTTTTAAACAAAGACACGTCTTACCATTTATCATCGTAAAGTTTACAAATGACCAAAGTTAATTTATATGAGGTGTAAAATAATAATATCAAGAGTTAAGTTCTATAAATAACTCTAGTGAAGATGTGCAACTGAATGAGGCTAACACTGTAGAGAGACTTACCATAAATTATGGCATAGTATTCATGGTAAGATAATAAATCACACAAAGAAACCCTAAAGCACATTTACCCCTAAGCTAATGTTGAAGGAAATAGAACATGTGATGACTCAAATAAGAAGTTTGATGCATGTAAAAATACTACAACATATCAAAACAATAAAATAATTCACTATAATTTATAATTAGCTAACTACTCATATTTTTTGTTGATGCAAGATTACATGTGAACCCTGATGCTCTGAATCATTTTACTTGGTCAAGTTAAGTCCAAAGTAGTTAATTAATTACATTGTGAGTAAAAATCATTAAAAAAAGTATGAAATCTATTGTAACAATGTCATTTTTTTCTCAGCCTTAGGAGAGGGTTTGTTGCAACTTTGTGTATAGATATTAATTTTCAAATAATGTTAATAGATTATAAGAAAACTTGTGAGTGTTTACACTAGAATTAATTATGAATTAAAATTAACTCTAATTCTAAATGTAAACTATTGAAATATGATCTAGGATGATATGTAAGATAGAATAAAATAAAATACAAAGATCTACATAATTCATAGAATTTGTAAATTGCTAAAAATAGAAACTAGGGTTAGGGTTAGAGAATTTCCCTTGCAACTAATTTATTTCAGAGTGTATTAAATTTTTGTAAGATGTGAGTGTGTGAAAAGACCTAAAAACACATATGTATTATAAAATAGTGGCTCATTATCTACTGTGACAAGTCCACAAGAGGTGGACATGATCATAGTGTATTGTTGGTTGTGTATTGTCAATTTATCATGTCAAATTGCACATTGGGTCTAAAAATATGAGTTTGTTTTTCTACATCTATATGTGACTTATTTTTATGTGGAGCCTAAATTGATGCATGAAAGACCTATAAAATCAAAACCCTAATCCTAAACAAGCACACAAAAGGAGATCAAATGCAAAAGGGGGAAAAAATGGGAGAAGTGGGAATGACCAAGCTAACCTTAGAAAACTCTTTGTTGACCAAGTGCTACCTACATAGACCAAAGGGCCTTAGTCCATTGTAGTTTTCCATTCAGGTAAGATTATATGAATGCAAATAGAATTTTTTATTAGAATGCTTGATAAAGGATTCCTTCAACCTATAATAAACAATGCTAGACTTGGCCAAGGACTATAAAATTATAGCAAAATTGTAATAAAGGTCTTCATTCAAAAAATAGATGCTTTTGAAATCAAAAAGAGAGATGTCATGTAAGTGATTACTTGGTCCTTTCAAGTGTGACTTTTGATGTGATTTTATAGATAAATATTTCAAATATTTATGATAAATGACTTATTTATATGCACGATAAATTCTTTAAGAAGTGTTTCATTGAAAATACAATCATTAGAGTGTGGGAGACAAGTCTGCACTACTGGACAAGTGTGTAGTTTGCTTCTATTTGCTTAGTGTGAACTTGTATTATAAGGACGGAGGCATTTGAAACAAGAGTGATAATAAATTATCTATTAAATCAAGATGAATAGGGATAAAATGGGGATGTCTTGAAGATGTTTTTAGTAATTTCAATACTTTGAAGGCTTTATTAGAGATTATGGGTTATCAAATTGGTGAATTGGCCAAGTAAGGTAAAGGTGTCAAGAAAAAGCATTGTCAAGAATTTATTGGTTAAATCCCAGTGTCTGCATTCCCCCCACCTTGATTTCAGTGATGCATAAAATTAATAGAATAAAATAAATACAAAACATGAGTGTGTATCCACACTTTGTCTTTATCATGGAGATGTGCATACCCCTTTGTTGAAGCACAAGGAGAAGTAGTTAAACACATGGTGAATCAAAATTGATCATGTCTAAATTTTAAAAATCAGTGAATATGCTTGAGTGGGAGATATTATATGCTCCAACCCTCACAGATTAATCTAGAATTCTTGAAAAGATGGAAACCAACAAAGTGGTTTCCCTAAAGTGTAACCAATAATGATGAGCATCGCTAAGATCTCATGTGGCTCACTTGTTGAACTAAAAAGAAGAGGTGGGAACCATTATATGGATTGATAAATGTGCAACCAATACATGGATCATCACTAAGCTCAAACATGGTCCACTTGTAAAAGACAAATCACACCGTTGTAGATGGATTTATATTTGAATTATAAAATCTTGAAACTTTGAAAAAGAGAAATCTGAATTTCGCAAAGTCATAGCTTGGACATGAATAAATATTATGCCCCATGTACTATATAAAATGAAAAAATATATCTTTTTAAAAAAAATTGAAATGTTTTAATTATCTCTGCACAAGTGTTTCTATGCTCAAGTAGCTATAAGAGTGGAGTGCATAAGCAAGCCGAATTCCCCCATAATCTAAAATTTTTGAATTTTGCATATTATAAATTATCAAATTTAAAATATATTTACTTTGAAAACTTGGAGATAAGCCCATTATAATGCCCCCATTTTAAGATTATGGAAATTTCTTGTAAATCTTGTCTCAAAATAAAAAGTGGGAGCATTTGTGAAATATATAAGCATGTAATAACATTTTGCATATTTGAATTGTATTGGAATCTTATGTATGTAATATTGAAGCATATGAAGATATTTTATATCGCATACCATCATTTAATTTGAATATATTATTGAATTAGTGTGTGAATCATGTAAAGAAAATGTGACTGTTGAATATGTCTTGTAAACATAGTATTTTTTTTAAATGAACCATTGAAGCACATAAGTAGTATGTGCATGATAATAATCATGGCACCATAGTATCCAATAATGAGCATGTGATCAAAGTCGCACAATGTTACACAAGTAGGGCCAACGGCCACATACAAAAGAAATGTAGAATTTTGCATAAAGTTAGAAAGTTTGCATAAATGCCACACTCAAGGGCCAAAATTTAAACACAAGGGACATGTAAATGTCACACAAACATAGAAGTACAAAGGACCACACACACATGGTATGGTGATGCCATGGAAACAAGAGGTTTTATGTTGAACATACACAAGGCTAAGGGTCGTATTCAATAAGCAAGAAAGTTGAGTCCTTTTATGTAATGAAATGAGTATATAAAGAAAATGAAGATAACAAATTTAGATCATATGCATTTATGTTCATGTTAGCAAATAACATATTCATAATGACATATGTAAAGTATGAATGAAGAATAATAAATTTGTTTTCGTTATAAATCAACATGGAAAAAGAGGTTGTGGATAGATACAAATTATAAAAGTGATCATATAGAATGATGAGATGGCCCTAATTTAACAAGGCTTCTTGGGTAAAAGACTATCCCAACATCGAAACCATGTAAAATTATATCATAGCTTTAGATTTGACTGATATCTAAATAAACATTTTGTTCCATGAGCAAAATCTATATAAGAGGCCCTTGTGACTATGTTGCATTCAGAAATAGATTTATAAAATGCACAGGTGCATAGTGAATTATTGTCTATTTGGTGTGACTTTGCCCTGATTGATTGTATATAATAATTTTCAATCAGGATAATCTCTTCTATGTATGATTATTTCCTATTTCTATAGAAATATGTTTTGTTTCACATCAAATACCTTGTGAGCAAAATTATGTATTGAAAAGGTAATGAAATATGCTATGTATTGAACATAAAATAGATGACATATGCAAAGACGTAATCCAACAACATGAAAATATGCTTAAAGGTACTAGTTTTAGATGTTTATAAATATTTTGATTTTTTTGGGTACTTTCAAGAATATATGACTATTTTTATATTTTTTTCCATATTTGAAAAGTAAAATATGCATAAGTGAAATTTTAAAAAACTTTTGAAAAACAAGGTAAGCATAAAGGTTTTGAAAATGGAAGGAGGAGGGGAGATTTTAATACTCAACAAAGTGTTGAAACATAGCATGGCAAGAAAGAAGACAAGTGAAATGCTCCCAATGTAGATGTAAAATTAGTGTATTGCAGATGGCAAGTATGGTCATGTGACACCAGTAAAATTAGATAGATGTGATCATGGAAGTAGAAATGAGAGCTAAAACATTTATAGATGTGTAATAATGAGCAAATGAGTTATCATGAATGATTTACATTGAAATATTAGTAAGATAATTGTTTTAAATTGTTGTAATATTGTTGAAAGAGACAAGATATTAAGTTCCCCAAAATAAAAAATAGAACAAAGGGATAGAAGAAAAATTATATTAGATGTATAAGAATAAGCAACAAAATTAACTAGCAAATAAGTTATGTACAAGTAAGTACTATGCAAAGAAGCTAATCAAGGTCATTAGCCTGACTAGGAGGTTCAAAGGGAATGATAGCAGGTATACAGCCAATGATGTCATCAATAGAATTCTCATATGTATATCCCACTACATAATAAGAAAGAGCAAGATATTGTGTAAGAGAAGAAGTTTCAAGTGTATAGGCTTATGAATCTAAAGAATAACCATGTGCTATAAAATGACCCTCTGTATATCTATCTAAACATGTATCCTCATGCATGGGAGGAGATAATGTAACAAACTATACTTGTGTAGGATTCCTCTGAATAATTTGTGATGTTGTATTTGTTAAAGGCCTTTTGACATGTGCCACTTTATTCTTAAAATTATATATATTTATTTTTATATCCAAATGATCATGATCATGTATAATCATATTATGCTAAAAAATAGATGGGGAAACTACAATATATGCTACTCATAACTATGTATAAAAATTGATTTTGGAATATGCCTCTATGAATGTGAATCATGATCTTGAATAGTTGTATAAATTAACTCATTACCAATTTTTTCAATTACTATGCTAACCAACTGTTGTGGAGTAGGAGTAACTATTGTTAGTTACATTGGTTATTCATATTGAATGCCTAAAATTTTAACCACTTGATTATCATGATTATAATTTATATCTTTGTGAGATGTAGAAGGAATTGATTTGATTTTATATAACTAAGGTCTCCCTAATAACATATCAAATACACCTATGTTTGGTAACACTAAAAAAGGAATAGGCAATATGAAAAGTCTCACTTGTAAATATAATATGATATGTTCAAGAGTATCTTGTATATGATCAAATGCTTTCACAATTATAGATGTATAATGGATGTCTTAATTTGTATACCTTAGATAAAGTATGTGTTATGGTGAACACATTTTCACTTTATCCATTGTCTATCATAAACTATGGATGGGTTGCATGCCAGTATATGCTCTAATGAATAATGCATGTCTATTAGAATCATCATCAACTATATAAGAGTCATAAAATGTAATAAATGGGCATGCTACTAGCTTGCTTAAAATTGTACCAATGATACTATCAAGTGGATGCCCATATGAAGATGGAGGAGAATGAACATTATATACATAACATACTTCAGAATTTGCTTGTTATCTTGTGCTTCATGATTGGGAAAGGCTCTTTATACCTTTTTAGATTTGTATTCTCATTTTCTTATGGCTTAACCTCTTCATTAGGTGTACCAATGTCGATAATTTTATCATCAATGAGGTCCTAAATTTTGTATTTGAGATTCATACATCTATTAATGGAATGTCCAACACATCTATGGTAATCACAAAATGCATTTCCATTAAAGCTTCTAAATTGAGGTCTAGATAAATCCATTTCCAATGGTGGAGGAAGTGTAATAAATACATTTAAGGATTTTATTTAGTAGCACATGATGAGGTGGAGGTAGCCTTTGTAATTTATTCCTTGGTGGAACTTACAATTGGAGTTTTTGTAGTAGTTTTGAAATAGCATTAGCTGTAATTTTAGCCCAATTTTTTATTTCAATAGTTTTGCTCTTATAAGTATTTTAAGTATAAGGAGCATTAAAACTATACTTGAGCTTATTTAATGTAATCAATTTGACTTCATGTTCCTTAATTGAATGGCATAGTTCATCAAAGGATGTGAACTTATCAAACTTGATAGACTCTTGAAGAGAAGTAAGAAAGATTGGAGTAAAAACATCTTAAAGCTCATTATCATACATTTTATTTGTCATAATTAGTTTGAATAATGTTTGAGATTTAAAATTTGAGCATATGATAATTTGTCACCAATATTGATAGAAAAATATGCCAAAACTAATTTTCCAAATGATTGAAAACTATAATCTATTGGAGAGGAACATTTGAGACTTCTTAGAAAGATCTTGGTTAACAATCTATAATTATCTACATAATCTATACAAGTTGCATGGAAGTCACACAAATATTGTTCAAAGTCACCTTTGCCTTCATAAAGAAGAATATTAGGAGCCACAAATCCAACTGAAAGAGGATAGGATGTAAATTGAGGAACCAATGTGTTATGAAATAAGGTAGAAGAATATAAGGGAGGGATATCATGACAAATAGTTTGCTTAATATTAGCTAGTTTAGTTTTCAAAATAATAAGGGCTTGCTCAAGAGAAGCATTAGTATCAGAGTGGATGTCAAGATCTCTAGATCAAGTGAGTGCATGAGTTTGTGATTAGCACAAGACAAGTTGGTACTCAACATAATAGCTGCAAACAAAATGAAATCACATACATGACAATATCACACAAAATAAAATAAGATCCAAATCCCAATATTCTATTACCAAGGATCAAAAATGTGATATGTATATGGGAGTGCATGTGTAACTCCTCCCTAATAGTATCAATGAAAATTGGTCAAAGAAGCAAGAATAATTCCCATACCCAGAATAGCCAGTTAAGAGAATTATTTTTTATTCCTCTAGTCAAATTGTAACTCTAAGTACACGTAAGAAAACTTATCTATGAAAATATGAAATAACCAAGTGAGGGAAAAAACATCATAATAAATAAATATGAGAAAACAATAAACCCTTATTCTAACACCCCCCATAAGCATAGCTTAGGTGGGTAAAATAAATGAGTCACAAAAAAAGGCCTGATGAGGTACCCATGTATAAATAAATATTTGATAAAGTAGAGACAAGTACAAAACCCATAGGAAGAAACTCTCCCCCAAGATAGAGACATAAAGAAGAGGCTAGAAGGCCCCCTAGAAGATACCAAACATTAAGAAGAGTCTACAAGTGAAAATATTTGCTCTTCGTGAAAGGTTTGGTGAAGATGGTTATTTCCTACTCTAGCATCTAACAATATCTTAGATCAATTATTTACCCATGCATGAGCTCTCATATGAAGTGCATGTGAATCTCTCTATGTTTGGTTTATTGATGTTGAACCAGATTTTTGCAAATCTGAATAGTACTCTATTGTTATAGTAGATGAATGTAGGTCATCTAAACTGGATACCAAAATCTGTGAGAAACTTGTAAAGCTAGATAGTCTCAGAGGCAAAATTTATATCCCCTTTGTATTATGCCTCAGTAAATGATAAATTAATATCATTCTGCTTCTCATTTGACAAAATAATCATCTTTGAACTAATGAAGAAACTGTAACTTGAATTGGAATTTTTGTTATGAATATCACCATCTCAATCTGAGATAGTATAGCCATTCAATTAAATGTAAATGCCAACTTTGTAATGAATCAAAAATATGTGTGCCCTAAATATAGTGTAAGATCTTCTTAGTTGCTTTCCAGTGCAGCTCATGGAGTTACTGCATGAATCTGGAGACAAGGCCCACCATATATGATATGTTAGGTCTTTTATGTATCAAGTAAATAAGGTTTCTAACACATTTTTCATACAAGGTAGCATTAATCAATGGTGAAATTCAATCTACCTCAAGCTTGACTCCAGATAGAAAGGGAGTTTGAGTTGGCTTACAATCAACCATGTGAAATCGATCAAGTAAGTCGAGAGCATACTTGGGTTATGCAAGAGTAATCCCTAAGTTAGCTTAATAAATCTATATCCCAAATAAGTAATGTAATAAGACCAAATATATCATGGCAAATTTGTCATGAAGAGCATCTGTCACTGCAGTAATGGAAGAGGAAGATCTCCTACTGATAAAAAGATTGTCAACATAAAGAACTAGAATCAAAAGTGAATCATCCTTCCATAAGAGATAGATGTTTGGATTTGAATGACACCAAGAGAACCTTAAAAAAATAAGAAAGGAATCCATCTTGGCATACCAAGCCTGAGGGGATTGTTTGAGGCCATAAATGGATTTTTGAAGTCTACACACAAAGAAAGAATCCTTGATAGATCTTATTAGTTGATCTATGTAAATCTCATCTTCAAGGTCACCATGAAAAAATGTAATATTCACATCCATCTAATGAATATACCAATGATTGGTAGTGGTAATAGAAAGTGTGAGTCTGACAGATTTCATTTTGGTGACTGGTGCAAAGGTTTCGATGTAGTCAATACCAGAAACCTATGAGAAACCTTTTGTGACCAATCACACCTTAAACTTGTCATTGAACCCATCTACTACATACATAGTCTGATATATCCATTTACATCTAATTCCCAAGTGTGATTCTTGATCAAGGAATTATACTCCTCATTCATGGTAGAATCCGACTTAGGAATACCTAATGCCTCTAAAAAATTCTACAGATCTAAGGTAGAGGCATATAAAGTATGTGGCTCACTATGAAACTCTGAATGTGTTTTCCTATTATTTAAAGGATCCCCATCCCATTTACCTATGCTCTACAGTGTCTTTCTAGCCCAAACAGGATCAGAAGTAGGTGAGTTAGGTGGAAAATCATCATCATCATCAAAAGTGTGTCCAGATGTAGATAGACATGAGTCCTTATCACTACTCTCACTGTTAGAACTAGAATAAGTGTCCTTGACCTATAGAATGTGCTCAAACTGATTTGAATCATAAAAAAGATCATAAAATCCAAATGATTCCAATGAAGTGGGAGAAGTGTTAATTGTTGAGTCTGTGGGACTCTCTTGAAAGTGAACACTTACCTCAATGAAAAGATCATGTGTGGTTTGATGAAGAAGTAGATATCCCTTAACACCATCTAGGTCTCCTAAGAAGATCAAAGGCTTACTCTGAGGTTTCATAGCCTTGCATTTCTTCTTAGTTATGCATGCCATAGATAGAGATCTGAATACCTTGAAATGCTCAACTAGAGATTTCTGACAATGTCAAGCTTTGAAAGGAGTTATTACTTTCAAGGCTTTGTGGGTAGTTTGGTTCTAAATATAAAAAGCATAATTGATTGTTTCTGCCTATTAGCGAAGTGTCATTGATTTGGAGTGAATCATCCATCTCTTTCAAGGACCAATTTTTGTGTTTTACAACACCATTCTACTAAGGACTATATGGAAATGTGCATTGTATTTTAATCCCATTTTTTGTGAAAAACTACTCAAACTTGTTATTGACATACTCACCCCCATTATCTATCTAAATAACCTTGATGAATTTCCCTAAATTTTTTTCAACAAGAGTCTTGAATTTTCATAAATATTTGAAAACTTTAGACTTATGTCAAAGGAAGTAGACCCATGTGTATCTCAAGAAATCATCAATGAAGATGAGAACATATTTATCACTAGCAAAATATGGATTGGGAAATGCCTTTAATACGTCACTATGTATCAAATCCAATGTTGATGAATCCCTCCATGCCTTTTCCTTGTCAAGTTTATCTTCGAGATGCTTTTCAAGGGTGTAACCCTCACAAAGACCCTCTAAAAATTAAAGTTAAAACAATCCTGTGATCATATCTTGTTGATTGAGTTGTTTGAGGTAATGGTAGTTAAGGTGGCCAAACTGCTCATGCCATAATTTGCTAACTCCAATTGAGTGATTCAATAGTGTAGAGGGATAAATGTCAGGTGTAAAGTGTGAGAAGGTGTATAATAGAGAATGGTGATTTTCCCTTCCCACTTCCAATGTAGAATCACTATGTAACTCTCTGATAACTATGAAATTTGAAGAAAATTCAAATCTCATGCCCTAATTGATGTGATTGATTTGGTAAAATGATAGGTTATTAATTGAAAGTGATGAAACACTTAAAAATATTGAATGTTTCTCTATTTACTTCAATAGACCCTCTCGCTACAGTTATTATTGGAGTGTCATCACCCAATGTGATAAAATACATGTTACAAGGCTCTAAGGAAGAGAACTCACCCTGTGAATAATCCATGTGGTGTGAAGCACATAAGTCAATAAATCATGAAGAATTTAGAGAGGTAACTACTACCAAGGCCTTACCCTTTTGTTTATCTTTACCTTTGTTTTTGGCCTTAGAAGAATACTAGGTTGATGAATTTTGTTTAATAGATTCGGGAACATGTATGTTGTTACTTTCTAGAATATGAGTTAGGTGGTCAATTTATTTCTTCATACACTTGTGTTCATCATGCCCATTTTCTTTGAATAAACACACTTAACATTATGTTTCTTAGGTTTACCATTGGTAGAGGAGGTTTTAATGTTGGGTTTTTGTTCCTTATTTTCTTGATCCTTCTTCTCATGATCCATTTTCTTCTGTTTCTTCTCCTTATTGCTTCAAGCCTTTTATTTCACATTCCTATCAATTAGGGCTTGTAGTTTTGAGGAATTCAGTGTGTCCATATGTATTAACTTATGTTTCTCATGAGTTAAGTCAAAATCAAAGTCATCTAAAGAAGGAATATTCCATATGGCTCCTAGAGCACTTTTGTTGGAATGGAATGTAGAGACAAAGATAGAATAATCTGGACTTAATTTTGAGAGTATAGAAATAATAAGTTGGTCATATTTCTTTTTATACCACATTATTTCAATTATAATCTCAAGGACTTTAAACTGACTAAAAAATCCTGAAGGGTGCCAAAACTACTAGGACTTAAACTAATGAGTTCATTTTCTAGTTCATGCCCTCTCATTACATCTAGCTTCCCAAAGAGCTATTCCAAGGTGGTCTAGACTTCATTAAGATATTTATCAGAATCTACATTAAAGAGAATATTAGGAGAAACTGAAAGACATAGCAACCCATAGGCATCATCACAATGGTTGTACAGCTTAACTTCTTTTGTGTTTGCATTAGGTTCAATGTCAATGCCCATTTTTATATGATATATGCCCATTTTTATACGATACAAGCCCTTTCTTCTCAAAATAATTTACATTTTCGATTTCCATTCATATTAGTTAAATGGTGTGAGTGGTGAAATTAAATTAGCATTCATTTGTAGAAATAAATTTTTTGTAGTTGTAGTTGAAGTTGTTATTGTAGAAAATAGAGAACTACGAGAAATATGAAAGAAAAAGTTTCAATCAACCCCCTCAGATTTGGCACTTTATAATTTTAATGAGATTATAAAATAGATGATATCAATGGATAGGGCATGAAAAATCACGCTTTTGAACAAAATGGTATTCAATTTTGAATTATCGATCAAAAGTTACACTTGATATTGTATTCCCATCTTTAATGGCATATTTTAATTAAAAAAACACAAATGCACTAATGGCTAAAAAATAGATATAGCATTAGATGCATGGTATGGAATAAAATAAGAGACCCCTCTAAAGCACTTTAAAATTCTTAACCAATCCTCATATGCATTTACATGTGCATTACAAAGAAGGAAAACATATTTGACATGTTTTTGAATCAAGTTATTTTTTAAAAAGAATTAAATATGTAAGATGTAAAAAAAATTAGGGTAGATATATGTTTGTTTTGACTTAGATTTGGGTAAAAAGGAACCCAAATTCCACTTTTATCACTACAAAGGCTGCAACTTAGCAAAAAACCTAGAAAATAATGTTTTGATGCAAGTGAGGGTCGTGAGAGCTCAAACATGTCGTATGAGGACAGTGCAAGCCATGGAAGATGATAAAAAATGAGTCTTTACATGAGGGCACTCGTCTCTCTAAGATTATTAAGTTAATCCTTGAATTTTTTACTACACCTTTGAAAGGTGATGAAAAAGTTGTTAACTTTTTTTATAATATTAAAAATATTAAAGCTTAGTTAGATGGATGTGATTGTAATCTTATTCAAGATAAGATTTTGTATTTCATTACAGTTTAATATTCAAGAAAAGTTTCATAATTTTATTTTAATTTTGAATTCAAATTATCGAACAGAATAAGATATCCCTAACCTCACTACTCTATCAACTCTTTTGATTCAAGAAGAGCAAATGATGTCTAATTTTGATTCTAAAGAGAATGTCACTCAGGAACTTCTCGATCTCAACCTTTTTTTTTGAGAAAAATAAAAACCATAAATGTAACCCTAATTCTGTCAATGGTAAAAATAGAAACAAGAGATCTAGAAATAAGAATTATAAACCTAAGTTTAATGGGAATTGTAATCTGTGTGGTAAATTTGGTCATAAATAACAAAGGAAATAAATCTAATGAGTACCATCAAAAGAATCAAAACCATAATTAGGTTCATAACATTAACATTATTACTTTGTAAGTTGCAATGTTTGGTTCTAATAAAAATGAATGGCATTTAGATAATGATGCATCGCATCATATGAGTTACATATCTCATATTTTATCTGACACTATAAATATATCTAAAAATATTTATTTAGGTGATAATTCATTTGTAAATTTACTAAGGAAAAACAAAATTTATAAATATTGGTATAGATGTTTGTTTTTTGATTGCTGAAGGAATTCGGTATAATGGTTTACACATATTTTTTATTATATTCCATCGTATAGTAGAAATGAATCTCAATTACGGCATGAAATATTAAGACATGTTAATTTTATAAGTTTAAATGATATGTATTCTTATATTCTTATTGTTGGTCTTCTTTTTATCTCTTCGCATCATAAAACTTATGAGGGATGCTTATGTGGTAAGCAACATACTAATCTCTTTCACAAAAACTTGATAATGGTAGTGAATATATTAGTAAAAAAATTGATTCTTTTTACATTAGTTGTGGTATTCAAAAATGAATTAACAATTCTCTGTTCCCCATAGCAAAATAGTATTGGCAAAAACAAAAATTGAACCACTATTGAAATAACTAGAACAATGTTGCATTCTGTAAATGTTTCTCAATTCTTATGGGTCAAAGTCATGGATACTATAGACACTAGAAAACTACACATGATGGTTTTAATTGTCAAACTCACACCTATAACACCTCAGGACCCCCTAGGGACTATCCCACAACCTTTTGACTGCTAAACTGACTAACTAACCTACCCTTGACCGAACTTAACCTTCACCCTCGATCATCGATGATCAGGTTTCCACCACCTGAACACCTAACTTCAACTCCAACTTGATTTTTTATATTTATCTTATCCCATTCATGTGCGAGCTCATGCATCTGAAAGCTAAATTTAGACAGCAAGTTAAACCTCTTATTGAAAAAATGTTTCACCTCTCCTTCCTTCCTATAAAAAGAGAGGAGGACAAAGGAATGATCAGGGAGAAAATCAATCAATCACCCAAAATCAGGAGGCAAGTAATCATCAAGGAGGAAATCAGTAATCATCAGAGTCTTGTGCAGGTATTCTTCTAGATTTCTAACTCCAGGACTTCCTCAAGACACCAACAATTAACCACAAGCTAAGAATATTATTCTTGTTTCAAGTTTCAGTTATTTAGTTTCAATAGTTATACAATTCCACATAATACCTCTTCTACTAGACCTCTTTGACCATTCCCAACCACTTGAGTACCAAACCTTTACCATTGATACCTTTGAGGCTCCCTCTTACTCTCATGACCATTAACCAACCTTTGGCAACCTATAGAACCTTTTTGTAACCAACCCATAACCTATTCTAGCCAAAACCAAAAACCAGACCAAGACCCATAGTAGCCACTGATGGTCACCCTAACCATTGATGGTCACTATGTGACAATTTCAATAGCAAGAATTTATCAATCACCAACCTCAACCAAAACCCTATTTTCTTGACCTCTATCACTACACAGACCATAAATAATAACCTGACCACACCTGAACCTACTTTTGACAGTTTAGCATTTACCTTTAATGTTATTTTTTAAAATAAGTATTTCTTTTAAAAATTATTTATTTTCCTTTGCTTACGTACTTTCATTTGTGTTATGCATCCTCTCTTATCAACAACTTTTATCAACATTTACTTGTCTTAAAATGTGGATTGACAGCCTCCAAGGAAGTCATGTACTTCTTGAATCTAGCTTGCTAGGCAATCCACCCTTCTATCCAACTAATCAACCATTTCTTTGAGTGCTTTCTTATCTACAGGGCATTCCTCCCAAGCCAAAGATGAGTATCTACAACCGTCTGGATCATGGAGTGCAAACCAAATCTAGGTTCTACTAACTTCATCATTCTTTCAAGTTTTACCCTTTCTTCTAAAAAATAAAACAAAATTTTAGTGAAACATTTTGGCACATCTAATGGGACCTAGTTGCATCTAGGTACTTTTATTCTCATTTAAATAAAATCAAATTTTCTTTTGGACTTAAAATCAACCTTTCATACATTTGTTGCTTGCATAATTAGCTCACATAGCTTAATTAATCAAGTAAATCAATTGTAGCCTCACTTCTTTACACACGTTGACCAAACCACTAACACCAAATCAAACATCATAACACTTGATAAAAGGCCTAACTAGGGTTTCATTTCCTAGTGGTAACCTTCACCCATTGGCTATCCCACTTAGATGTTATTACAAAGGGGATAAACCAAAACTCAGCTCTCTAGTTGAGTATAATCTTTGGCAATTAATATATCTTGGCTAAGCACCCGACACCCTTATCGTTGTGATGTGTGAAATGAGGGGGTAGGCCCCAATATCAAGCCACATATGGATTTCCAATATATATCCTTTTGAGTGCCTAAAATAACCTTAAACCTAAAATAGACTTCTTTTCTAGTACCCAATCTACAAGCCAAGTTGAGTCACACAATTCTAACTTAAGGTGTAAGCCACAATAGAGACTAAAAAGAACCTTAGGATTCAACATGCTTTAGTGCGTGTTTTATCATCTTTGACTTTTTTTTCTTGTCTTCTCTTTGTTTTAGTTGTGAGGAATCTAAGCCCCTTATAAAAACCTTCTATTATCTTGCCTTCACCCACCTCATCTCCACTACTTTGTTCAATGGGGAGCACTCCTATATTTTCTCTAAGAGACCCCAACTTTGTTAAAATCATAGAATACAACCCTCTTACCTTAGGGAATTACATTGTATCAAGAGTCACTTATGCTCCCAGCCTTACCTACATCCAACCCAACCATACCTATAACCAACCCAACCTCACCTACAGCCAACCTGACCATACCTACAATCAACCCAACCTCACCTTTATCCAACCCGACCTCACCTATTATCAACCCCTCACTTATAACCAACCCAACCTTGCCTAAAGTCAATCCAACCTCATCTACAACCAACCAATAACCTCTCAAAAACCATTTGGTCATCATCATAACCAACCAACAACCTTTCAACACCTACTTGACCATTGTCATAACCCACCTCAACCTCAACTATCTTAACCTCATCAGTCTTTGGGATACCTATCTCAACCATCATATCAGCCATATAAACCTTATCTAACTTTGTATTATCTACTCCAACCACCATATCAATTGTCTAAACCCCCTTTGTGGCAACCCTCTTTATCCGAAAACCAAGACTTGGTCTATCCCCTCAACCATCAACCCAACTTTTTAAACCAACCTACTTTACCAACCTTATCAAATCAAACCAACAACTACCAACCAAACCTTTCAAACCCACCAATTTTATCAAACCTACCATATTTATCAACCATGTCAAAACCACCAAATACCTCAACCTTACCCAACATCTCAAACAACCCTACCTTATTTATCTTATCAAACCAACCTCACCAAATCAAACCAATAACTATCAACCAAATTTTTCCAACCCATCAACCTTATCAAGCATACCCAACCCATCAACTCACTCAAACTTTTCAAATCAATTAACCTTATTCAGCCAACCAACTTCATCAAACCAACTAATTATCTCACCACCTCAAGATCCATTGGTGAACCCTCTTCCTAGGTAGTATACCCCGTTGGGAGAATCATATGCCTCAATCCTTGACAAAATATTAGAGACGTATGTCATTAGACTTCATCCAATCAAACCCATTAATCCTTCTCTCCCAAGGCCCATTTGGTTTATAGAGAATGAGTTTTGTGCTTATCATCGCACAAACAAACATGTGATTGATAGATGTGGGTCTTGTAAGATGTTTGTCCAAAACTTTATTGATCAAAAGAAGGTTTCAAAGTATGCATGTTCCCCCCAACTTAGCCTTGAATATCATCAAGCAATCTATCATTTAACCTCTCTCTTCACTCATTATTGTGCAAACCCATGAACAAAGCCCTCAACACAATGAGGTCCCTTCATTATATTTGGTCCTTAGTGAACCTATAACTAAAAAAACCATAATCAAAACACCAAACAATCCACTTTTTGACTAAGTACAACCTTCCCAAATTTCTTTTGTAATCATCACTAAGGAAGAATCAACCTTAACCCAACCACTTGTTGACCAAGTAGAATCTTCTCAACGATCCTTTAAAACCACAATCAAAGAAACCAACCTACTTCTTCCACTTCTCCTTTTATTAGATCAACCTCAAATCATCCTACCTCTTCCACTCCCTCAAAAGGTGGAATCACCCCCAACAACCATACCTATTCCACCTCCCCTTTTGGTGGAGCCAACCCAAACTCAAAGCACCTCACCTATAACTAATCCATCCTCACCTCAAATCAACCCAACTCCAATATCAAATAAAACCAAACCCATTCGATTGTTCTATAATTTGTTCATTTTCATCGATCTAATGACATTATCTTTGGTTTGCTTCCCTTTTGAATAGGGTCAAATCTTTGTCACCTTACCAAACAAACAAGCAAACCCAAGCAACAAACCAAATCAACCACCCATCTTATCTCCCCCAACCAATCAAACCAACATCTAAACCAAATCAATCAACCATGATCAACCCAAATTTTGATCCAACCATAATCAACCCAAACCAACATCAATCCTTCATTCAAGATTTATTAAATCTTAGCTACCCTTCTAGCCAAGCTACCCACACCTCACCTAAGCTCCCTCATTAGGACAATTCGACACTCTTGTCCAACCCACCTTTATTCCAAGATGGCATTCCTAACATCATTTCTAGACCCCAACCCTACCCAAATATGACCCAATAATTTTTTCCTCGCCATAGCACCATAAGGGAGATCCCACCTGAACCACCACCTACAATGTGAACTCCAAACTATCAACTAACAACCCTTGGGAGGCAAATGAGGTCATCTTCATCTTTCATAAACCCTCTTTACTAACCGACATCTTTACCTGGGAATCTTTTTTTGACCTCAACATTCATGGTAAGAGCATTTGGGAGAACTCTTCCTTCAAAATATTTGACCAAATAATAACCCGAACATTAACCACTAACCAAACTAAACCTTCACCTTTTGCCTACCAACATTAGCCAATGACCAAACCAACCCTTGGTATTTTCTTTCCTCAACCTACACCTAACCTTGACCTTAACCCAACCTTTTTACCTCAAACCTGAGCAAACCTTCAACTTCAACCATTCCGCTTAGGCCTCTTTTGGTCTTTACGCCTCATAACCCTGCCTTTTCACCCAATTACCAAATCAACCTAGCAACCTAAACCTACCTAACCAAACCAAAAACCAATCAACATTATCGTTAATCAAAGCCTAACTACCACCTAACCAACCTTACCTTAACCATCGTCACTCCAACATCCTTTTCCAAAACTAATCTAGTGTTAGAAAGTAACTGGGGGACATCTTCACTCCTGATTGTCTCAAACTATTTACATGTAAGTGTGGATCTATGGCATATTAGAATCTAAACCCCTCAATGCTTTGAATTTGCACCATGTTCTTTTGTTAAACCAAGTTCTTAGTCATCTTGTGTCTAACTTAAGCTCATCCCTTGTTTTCATCTCTTTATTATGAGGGCAACTGATTAAAATAAGATCGTGTAATTATCCATCACAACTTTAGCCTATTCTAAGCATGGGTATCACAGCTCTATCCATGGCATAATTTTCATGGTACTTTCCAACCTTTATAGGATAGATCCCCATGGTCGTTGTCACTTAAAGTTCCTTTACCCATCATCAACCTTCTTGTGATATGGTTTTGCCTCCATAAAGGAAAGCCTTCAAGTCTACATAGACTTGTCCATGTCTAAACCAATATAAAATTAATTTGGGATACCAAATATCACTTGGGTCAAATATCTAGCATGCAAACTACTCCCTTAAAGGATAGCTTCCTGAAACCACTAAAATTTTCTTAAAGGGTAAACTGCTCCCTTGAAAGACAACTATCAACATAAAAAAATCCAAAGCTTAGACCACACCCTCAAAGGATGGCTAAACTAAACATTTTTCAAGCAAGCAATCACTTGGAATCTTATCGTATAGATTAGCTTCCCAAAACCATCAACTTAAATCAATCAAATGACCTCAAGTCAAAAGTCAAAAACAAATCAATCCCAAGAAAGCTACAGTCAACTTTCACAATCATATTAGTAGACTTCCTGCATCGACCAGTCTACACCTAGCATTAGAATATGGACTTGTCTATAATGGCTCTTAGGTCACCTACAAAAGGGGTAAGTCATCCCCACAAGAAGGTTACACTACCATCCATTCACCTGTTTCATCTATTTCCCTCTTTACCCTCTATGAAATCAAGAGATTTTGAGCTTATTTGATACTACGTGATCAAGCTACTTCTTTTAACCGATGAACTAACACCAATGCAATACATAAAAGGGGCTTATGTTCTTAAGCCCACCCATCTTGTCATTTTGGTCTTTACCAACTAGAGCATTTTTACCTCCTTATACTTTCATGACCACTTGTGAAGGTGTATGTATTCCCCTCTTGGAGTCATTGAAACCCCAACCAAACTTTTTCAAACTACAACATTACCACACCACCGATTGGAGAGCACCTTATTCTCCACCACCCAACCTACCAACCAACTAACCACCCAACCAACCACCCAACCAACTAACCAACAAACTAACCATGCACTCATTGGAGAGCACCTTACTCTCCACCAACCAACCAAACTAATTAACCTCAACTTGGTCATCTTGGCCCACCTTTCACACTTTTTACGGCCCAACTTTGACTTGGTCATTTTGATCAAACCAATTACCTTGCCATATTTGATGAACTTGCACAACTTTTACACACTAACCATTTAGGTGCCTCAAAGCATGACCCTTTGTGATCTCGACACCTGCCATCATTTTTGTCTTCTCAGGATCACATCTTACCTTGGATACCTATGAATACATCGACCTTACCTAAGAGGCTTGAGTTTATAAAAGTAACCCATATCAGCTATGCCTAATGTTGTGGCCTAGTTACCCTGTCACTTGCCCTTCTAGTACCCACCTTATTTTACTACCTTACCCCAACTACCTCTTAATGGAGATTAACCTTCTCCAAACAACCACCACCAACCACCTTACCTCACCACTGGTCATTTTGGCCTTACTATCACATGTTTTGCAATGAGCTTGCCTTGGTCCTTTTTACCACACCAACTGAATTATCAAGTTGAATATTTTGACCTTGCATTACCTTGCACACACCCAACCAATTTGTGTCTTCACAGGATCACTTCTTACCTTAGATACCCATGAAAACATTGACTTTTTCTAAGAGACTTGCATTTACAAAGTATACCCAATTGTCACATACGCTCACGTGGTCCACTTGTCACTTATCCTTCTAAAACTGACCTTATTTTTTAAACCACCATGACAACCTAATCAATACACGATCTTGGCTATCACACTTTGTCATACTTTATGTGCATGTTTGTGCTTCAGTGCCCAACCTATCACCCACTTCATCACCAATTTACCCACTCATCAAACCCACACCCAACTCTACTTCACCTCATTAAATCTCAATTTGAGGGGAAACACCTCCTCCCATACTCAGAGCAACCTAACCTTCAACCCATAATCCATTTTTATTTTACAGTTTGCTAATACAAATTATATGATAAAAAAGGGCAAAATGTAGACACTATAAAATCACACATGATGGTTCTAGCTGTCGAACTAACCCCTGGACCACCTTAATATCCCTTAGGGACTGTCTCATAACCTTTTGACCACTAAACTAATTAACTAACCTACCCTTTACCAAACTTAACCTTCACCCTCAACTGTCAATGGTCACCCTGACCGTTGATGGTTAGGCTTGACCATCGATGGTTACCCTGACCATCGATTGTTAGGTTTGACCACCAATGGTCAGGTTCCACTGCTTGAACACCTAACTTCAACTTCAACTCCAACTTGCTTTTTTATATTTAGCTTATCCCATTCATGTGTGAGCCCATGCATGTGAAAGCTAAATTTAGAAATCAAGTTAAACCTCTTGTTGAAATATTGTTTAACCTCTCCTTCCTTCCTATAAAAAGAGAGGAGGAGGTCAAATGAATGATCAGAGAATAAATCAATCAATCATCTAGAATCAAGGTAGCAAGGAATCATCAGGGAAGAAATCGAAAATCATCAGAGTTTTGTGCAAGTATTCTTCTAGTTTCTTAGCTCCAAGACTTCCTCAAGCCACCAAATAACAACCACAAACTAAGTATATTGTTCTTGTTTCAAGTTTTAGTTATCTAGTTTCAATAGTTTTGCAATTCCACATAATACCTCTTTTACAATACCTCTTTAACCATTCCCAACCACCTGAGTACCAAACATGTACCGTTGATACCTCTGAGGCTCCCTCTTGCTCTCATGACCATTAACCAACCTTCGACAACCCACATAACCTTTATATAACCAACCCATAACCTATTCTAGTTGGAACTAAAAACCAGATCAAGATCCACAGCAACTGTCGATGATCACTGTGTGACAATTTCAATAGCAAGCATTTATAAATCACCAACCTTAACTAAAACCCTATTTTCATGACCTTTGTCACTACACAAACTAGAAACAATAACTTTACCACACCTAAACCTACTTTTGACAATTTAGCATTTACCTTTAATGTTATTTTGTTAAAATAAGCATTTATTTTGAAAAGTATTTATTTTCCTTTGCTTAAGTACTTTTATTTGTGTTATGCAACCTCTCTTATCAGCAACTTTTATCAACATTAACTTATCTTAAAAGGTGGATTGACAGCCTCCAAGGAAGTCATGTACTTCTTGGATCTAGCTTACTAGGCAATCCACCCTTCTACCCAACTAATCAACTATTTTGCTTTCTTATCTACAAGTCATTCCTCCCAAGCCAAAGAGGATTATTTACAATTATCTGGATCACGGATCATAAACCAAATCCAATTTCTATTAACTCCCTTATTTCAAGTTTAACCCTTTCTTCTAAGAAATAAAGCAAAATTTTAGTGAAACAAATATTTCTGCGCACATTTTAAATAAAGTCTCTACTAAATCTTTGCATTTTTTATACACCAAAATACATGTATGTTCATGACGTATCACTTGTTATTATTATAATTTGGTTATTCCTTTAAAGATACTAACTAAATTGATAGTGTCTCAACTATAATAGTGTTTGTTAGTAAAACTATTTCGTTTGATTCTTACAAAATGTTAATTACAATTATATTATATTAGATATATTTGTATTGGATGTAAAAGAAAATAAATTATATATAGACATTATATTGTTTTCAAAATGATTACATTTATGATTATTTTCAATTCATATGAGTTAGCATTGAAATACATAATATCGTGTATCATTTGACACGTTGATCTTGTTTTGTTATTGCATTTGGTAAGAAGATCATGCTCAGTAAGAGAGGATCTTTTCTATTTCAATTGTTAAGATGTTTTCTTTTAATAATGTGGGGCAAGTTCATGTTAACATCTCTATATGCTTCATTTTATAGTAAGATATATTATGAAATGCAAAGTGTAATGAAGTTTGTATTCTTAATTGGCTCTTTATCATTTACTTTACTAAGTATTTTTGTTCATACATGTCTGAAATTATTTGTTTTAGTATCATATCTATTTAATTAAATGATTGTATTTCATGTTAAAATTATCCATATTTGATGTATGAGAGGTTATATACCTCAATCTTCAATTAGATCCAAATCTAGATCATTGGAAAATGATAAAAAGTATATTAAAACTTGCAAAGTTTTTTTTTTTTAATATGTCTAATATTTAGCTAACTTAAATTGTTGTATGTGCATCACATGACAGTTGGGGATGCCCATCTTGTTAATATTGGAGACGTCCAATAATGAGTTTCATACAATATTTTGTGTGTCACTAACTTAGTAATCAAAGTAATGAATTAGTTTACCTAAAACATAACTTGATTTTTTAAAATGTGTTTTACCACAGATAAACATATATCTTTATTTATATTTATTGTATGGTTATTGTGATGCTGACCATGTTGGTGATATTATAGATCACAAATCTACTTATAGATATGTGTTTAAGTTTAGTGCAGGTGTTATCACTTGGAGTAGCAAAAATTGATCTATTATTTCTATCTCTTCTACAGAAGCAGGGTATAGAAGTGTTATGAAAGTTGCTAAAGAATTCATATAGTTGCAAAGGTTGTTATAAAAACTTTATTTGGATGTTTCTTACAGTAACATTCTTCATTATGAATATCAAAGTTATATAGCTCTGGTGAAAATTTTAATGTATAACCAACGAATTAAACATATTGAAATTCATGTGCATTTTATCTGAGAGAAAGTCCTAAATGGCGATATTAATCTACAGTTTTGCCCTATAGATGAATAGGTGGGAGATATCTTCATAAAACCACTTGGTGCTACCAAGTTTTGTTAATTTCATGCAATTTTGAGCATCTTAGAATTGTCATTGAAAGGGAATGTGCATGACAATGCCACTTCCTACCGGCCATGTGTTCCTTCTTCTTCTCTATACTTTTTCTCATTGTAAAGCATTGTAAACTTGATGTGAAAGTTATGTGATTTGAGTAAACTTCATGTGGAAGTTTTACTTTTGTATCACAATACTTTAAAAGCGTATTGTAATAGAGGACCTTTGTTAGGTTGTGGAGCTAAAAGCTTCACTGATGCAGACATGAAAGAGGTTGCGAAGGGTTGCGGAGTGTCACAGACACTGGTGTCGATCAGGCCAACCGACGTCGACAAAAAAAAGCAAGAGAGCAACCGATGTCGGTCAGAAGTCGGCCGGCGTCGGCAGCCCCCAAACAGACAGGGACCGACGTCGATCACCTGTGGTTCGAGCTGCAAGTATGTTACGGGCAGTTAGTTGATGAACCAAGTGTTTGCATGTTTAGAGCCAATTTTAGACTAAGAGTTGCGGATCTAATTATTGTAATTAGGTGTCTAATTATTGTTTGGATGAGATCTATATAATAGACTCATGGATTGTATTGTAAATGTGTGCTAGAGAGTAAGAGAGCAATATTATAAGCTCCTTCTATGTGTGAGGTGAGCAATGGTGTGTTCCTCCTAGTGCCACAGTACCAAGTGTGGGTGCTGGATTGGAGAATCGGCAGGGTTCTTCATGTATGTATGATCTTGGTCATCAGGTGAGTATGGCTACAATAAGAGATCTGCATGGTAAGTAAGATCATTGATTTGCAGGTGTATGTGTGTGCAAGGTCAAGGTTCACAGGTATGTAGAACCAGATTGATTTGCAGGTGTGCAAGATCAGAGAGGACAGCAACACAACAGGGAGTAGAATCAGGTGGGATCTACTTGGAGTATGTTGAGTACTTGTGGAGTGTGTGGAGCACTTGTGGAGTGCGTGGAGCATAGGTGTAAGGTGAACACCAACTCTGTATTTGAGTTGGGTGTTGGGACCTAAGGGAGAGAGCTTTGAGGAAAGATTTACTGTTTATGCCCTAAAGGTGTGGGAGCCCTAGAGGTGTGTAAGAAAGAAGAACTGTGGCAGCCTTCTTTATTGTATTTCCTTCTGAAAAAATTTTAATACAAGTTGTGTATTGTCTCTCATATCATGTGTTATTTTTGGATTCTAGTTACTTGTTGATTCTGATTAATTTCGCATATTAAGTTGCTTTTATTTGGTAATCAATTGTGTGCTTCCGTTATTCATCCCAACACGTGGTATCAGAGCTAAGGTTGCAGGGAGCAGGTTTTGTGTTTGGTTACAGGTCACTCTCAGGGGTTTCTGATTGAGTGGGAGCAGAGCAATGGCAGATGAAAGTAAGCTAAGAATGGAGGAGTTGAAAAGCACATATGGTCACTTACAGTCCTATGGAAAGAAAGAGCAGGTAAAAGAATATAGTTGGTTGGTAGCAAATCAACATGAAGGAACTGAAGATGCAGATGTTGCAGGTATTATGGCACAGAATGCTTTGGGAGGTTTCTTGGATAAATTTTAATCTTGGATAAAATATTATGTTGCCTCTTTCCATGCAGCTCCAGGGAGAGGAGCTGGTGAGCCTTGTCAAAGAATTGGCAAAGGGGAAGTGAAGCTGAAATTGCAGGTGGTCAACACATGGGTGTTGAAGCAGGTCATGCAGGTCCCAGGTTTGGAGATGTGGCTAATTTCTTCAAAAAAGTTGGGTGATGAGAGATGCAAAAGAACTCTCACAGCGGATGCACTTGAATTAGCTGGCGGTAAGAAAATAGGTACTCTTTATCTACTTGTTTATATTTTTGATTCTTCTTTTGTTGCGGAGACGTGGCTTCGTAGGCTTGGTCACATGAGCAAGAAGGAGATGCATGTTCTTAAGCAGAAGACAGATATATTTGAAAGGCTTAAGAACTGGAAAGCCTTGGTGTTTATGGAGGAGATGGCGGACAGAGACCAGTGGATGGGGCTGGATACTTCTGAGCAAAGCAGGTTGGACATGGGATTGATTCAAAGGAGCTCGCGGGTAAAAATTCATCACTCACAGGAAAACATAGGTACCGGCATCGGCAAGAAAACTGACATCGACAGTAGATAAAACTGACGTCGGCAACAGGAGGACACTGACGTCGGCAGGGTTGGTAGTCAGGACAGGCGTAGGAACCGATGTCAGTCAGATGCAGACTGTGGGGTGACTGAGGTCGATCACTGTAACAGATTTTGGGTGGACAGCAAGCTGTCAAGGAGTCTCAAATGCCCATATGGAGGACTGAAGGTGGTAAGTAAGCCTCAAATTTGTTGTTCCTCTTTTTTATACTAGTTGCTGACTGCAGAGCAGGAAGGATCCAAAAAATAGTGAGAGCATGGCAGGAATATCATGTAGAACCAAGCAGAGATTTGGTAGGGTTGTTAGCAGGTATGAGAGCACAGAGACGAATGGATACCTTAGTTGAAGAATAGAGTGAACGGACACGTGAGACGAAAGACCAGGTCATATGGTCTTGAGGAAGCTGCAGGATAGTGGTACAGGTTTTGACAGGTGGATGACAAAGCATGACTTCAGTCAATGTCAGGGTAACTACTATGGTTTGTCTTCCCAGGTGGATGATGAGTCATGACATCATTCTATTACTGTATGTGGATGGTATGTTTGCTAGCAGGTTTGTACATACAGGGTTTTGCTGAGCTAAGGGTAAGATTAGTTCAGTGGTTTGCTATGAAGAATTTGGAGCAACAAAATTTCTTGGCATGGGAGACATGGAGATCACAGGTTGATTTTGTCTCCAGTGGGAGCTAATGTGAATCAGGGGTTGGCGAGGTTCATTACGTAGGATGCAGAGCCGGAGCACACTAAGGGCTGGACAGTTCAGTGTCCGAAATCACATGAGGTCTAGTATAGACCTGAGTTTTCCCAAGCAGTGGGAGTTGTCAGAGAGTTAGGAGCCAATTCAGAGAAGTAGATTCTCAGAGATGTGAGAGGGACCAGCAGCAGGGATTCATGTTATTCAGAGTTAGGACTTCACTACATGGGTTTGTAGGTTCGGATGCGGCAGGGTATTCAGATGACAGGAGGTGCACCACAGGTTGTGTGGTGGGTTGTCTTCAGTATTGAGCTTGAAGAGGGATACAAGCCAAAAAATAGATTAGACGGGGTACAGGTATAGGTACAGTGCAATTGTTTATCTCTAAGTAGGAGATTGTTAGGTTGTGGAGCTAAAAGCTTCACTGATGCAGACATGAAGGAGGTTGCGGAGTGTCACAGACACCAGCGTCGGTCAGGCCAACCGACGTCGGCAGGAAAAGGCAGGAGAGCAACCGACATCGGTCAAAAGTCGGCCAGCGTCGACAGCCCCCAGGCAGATAGGGACCGACGTCGATCACCTATGGTTCGAGCTGCGAGTATGTTACGGGCAGTTAGTTGACGAACCAAGTGTTTGCATGTTTAGAGCCAATTTTAGACTAAGAGCTGCGGATCTAATTATTGTAATTAGGTGTCTAATTATTGTTTGGATGAGATCTATATAATAGACTCATGGATTGTATTGTAAACGTGTGCTAGAGAGTAAGAGAGCAATATTATAAGCTCCTTCTGTGTGTGAGGTGAGCAATGGTGTGTTCCTCCTAGTGCCACAGTACCAAGTGTGGGTGCTGGATTGGAGAATCAGCAGGGTTCTTCATGTATGTATGATCTTGGTCATCAGGTGAATATGGCTACAATAGGAGATCTGCATGGTAAGTAAGATCATTGATTTGCAGGTGTATGTGTGTGCAAAGTCAAGGTTCACAGGTGTGCAGAACCAGATTGATTTGCAGGTGTGCAAGATCAGAGAGGACAGCAACACAACAGAGAGCAAAATCAGGTGGGATCTACTTGGAGTACGTTGAGTACTTGTGGAGTGCGTGGAGCACAGGTGTAAGGTGAACACCAACTCTGTATTTGAGTTGGGTGTTGGGACCTAAGGGAGAGAGCTTTGAGGGAAGATTTATTGTTTATGCCTTAGAGGTGTGGGAGCCCTAGAGGTGTGTAAGGAAGAAGAACTGTGGCAGCCTTCTTTGTTGTATTTCCTTCTGAAAGAGTTTTAATACAAGTTGTGTATTGTCTCTCATATCATGTGTTATTTCTGGATTCTAGTTACTTGTTGATTCTGGTTAATTCCGCATATTAAATTGCTTGTATTTGATAATCAATTGTGTGCTTCCGTTATTCATCCCAACAACCTTACACTATAAAAGGCTCCAATAATGCTTAGATGATTATTCATGAGAAATTGTGTGATATAATCTCATGATCATGCTAGACTAGACTTACTTTATAGTAGTTTATAGATTATAATTCATTTTATTTCAAAAGGTGAAGATTGACATGATGATGATTTTTAATTGCTTCAAATTTGTACATAGTATAATTTTTTTTTAAGATGACTATGACATTTTATCCCCACTTAGCATTAAGGGGGAGTGTTAGATCAATTAATGGGTAAGTGGGCTTTCTTAGAAACTTAGTACATTTAATTAATTAAATAATAAATGGTTTATTATTTATTAAACACAAGTTAAAAATTTCCATGTAAATAAATAATAAAACATAAGTTATTTATTACTTACCATTCATTTTTTTTTAAATATCGAGGAATGATGGCCCTATTGGTTAGAATAGTCACCTTCCCTTATCCCCATTATAAATAGGGTTTTACCCCTATGTAATTATATAAAAAACACACTAAGTGAAAACATTAAAACATTGAGTGAATTTATATTTGTGTGGCAAATATCTTATAAAAGGTTTTGTGAAGTTTTTGATATAGAGAAGTGAGAAGTTGAAGGTTGTGTATTGGGGTTAATTGTTTCTCAATTATATGAATATCACCATTTGTGGGTTTTTTACCTTTCGAAGTTTTCCTACATAATATTCTATGTTATATGTTCATTGACCTATGATTATTTTTATGGTTTGCTAATCATTTACATCCTAGATCTATTGTGTGTACATTCTATATATTGTACATGAAATTCATCATAATACCCTCTTCCTCTTTGGGTGTGATTATGATTTGAGAGGTACTAGATTATCTTTCATAAGTATGTTGTCGTCTATCAATATTTTATTGTATTTTTACTTTTAAAACCTTCCTCTACATTTATATGTATTTTGTTTACCTTGATAACTTTTCTTTCACATTCAATGCACATTGATAGGCTTCTTCTACAAACTTCAACTTGAACATTCCAACCTCATCTTGAATGGAAATATGAAGTCCAATTACATACCTTGATATATTTTCTTGATCGTCCTCCATATGACTAGCTCTAATGGTGAGCTCAAAAAACTCCTCAACGTAGTCTTTCACGCTCATTTCTTTGTCTCAAATTTTGCAACTTTTTGAATAAACTCAACTGATAATATAAAGGTAAAACTTACCTTCCAGCTTTATGACCTTTTTTTCAGTTTCTTTGATTCAGTGTTTTTGATTCAGTGTTTTGCATCTTCTCTCCCTTTCCAGCGCCACATGATCCCACCATAAAGATGCATGTCCTTTCAACTAGTGCATGCAAACTTCACTTTCTCAGAGTCCTCAATTGACTCATAATCAAAATATTTCTTCAACTCTATGATACAATCAATAAGATCCTCAAGGAATAATCTTCATCTATAGTTTGGGGTATAACTTTGGCTTGCTTCCCATATTTTCAGTGGCTTTCATTAATTTGTCTTCTAGTTCATTAACCAATTCTTCAACTTGAACTTATTGATTTCCTTATTCTTCATCGTCACTTACATTTATAACTATAGTTCCACTCCTTTGTGCAATCCACATTGCATCCAATCCCATTTGGATTCTTCTCAACATCTCTACCAAGTCTAAAACTCTAGATGTCGTCCCTCCTCTAAGAAGTGTTCCTTTACATGCCATATCTTCACAATAATACATGATTCTCTTTCACAAAATCCTCACACACTCAACCCATCAAAGTAAACCTTGCTCTGATACTAATTGATGCTTACAAGAATGAGGGGGAATTAGTAGTTGCCTTACTCCCCAGTAAGAGTTACACTCACTCTTAAATGAACACAAACAAGACACAAGAACCAATAATGGAAACTAAACACACTCTATTGAATGAGTGTGTAGTGTTACAAAGATTCACCCTTTCCATCATTGAGCTATGAAGAAGACATTACACTCAATCTCATAGACCAACTTCAATGAACATACATCACATTGCCAGGCACCGTAGCTCTGCTTCTTGTTGAGTTGTGGAGCTAAAAGCTTCACCAGATGAGCAAATGCAGAGGTTGCTGGAGTTACAGTCGCCAACATCGGTCAGGGGTCAATTGGAATCAGCCGACGTCGGTTATGTATCGGCCGACATCAGTCATATGCAGACAGATAGAGACCGACGTCGGTCATCTGTGCGTTCCCAGAATTCTAATTTTGAGGAAAAACAGTCAGTTTGCATGTAAAGACTAACTGTTAGTTTTGAGTCCGTTTTTCCATTTTTGGCAGGATAGATTTGAACATTTGATTAAGAGGTGCATCTAATGGTGGAGAATGCATGACTCATGAATCCTAGTTCTATATAATAGGGTTAGATCCTCATAGCATTGTAAGTGTAAGAGAAGAGAAGGTGAATCAATTCAAGTAGTGGAGTTGGTTGTGATTGAGAGAGAGAGAACTCTTGAGGGAAAGAGATCTGTACATCTGAGAGGTGTGAGAAGAGAGAGATTTCTTCATTGTATTTCCTTCTAGAAGAGTTTAATACAAGATTGGTTGTTTTTTGTATCTCCTATTCTTTGTTGTTTCTGATTTCTAGCTACTTATTATTTCTGGGTTAATTCCGTGTTTAGTTGCTTATACAAAAGTAATCAATTGCACTCTGTAAGATCCTGACACTTCTCTCTCTCCTAGAGATAAACTTTGTTCTAAATCAATTATGCTTTATATTGGAGTTGGAATTTTCTCCATTTCACCACTTGATCATTCAAACTATATCCCCATTTCTTATGCCAAAACGGATATGAATCTTGCTTGCTTGACACTAACACCCTACAAGCCTCTTCAAGCTCCATTTGCATTGGAAAATGATCCACGTGTCATGTTTTTTATGTTATGGGTACTTACTTTACCTATCCCTTCAATGCATGTGAAACCACTGATTATTGCAAACTGGAAGTTACGTAACTGCCCCCTAGATTAAGAGGTCAATTCCTCACCATCACTAAAAGTGGTCATTTGACCTCAGGGAGGTGACTAGAGCTATCTATACTTGCCTTTTCTAACATACCAGACTCTTGATAATGTTCTTAGGATTTTTTTATCTTCTTCCACGTGCATAACATTATCGTCTTGGCCAAAACGTCACACACATATACATGTACACGTAAAATCATTCATCATAACCCAATTGATGTTTATGGTTGATGCAAGCTTACTTTTGAACACATGTTCTTACACCAAAGATGCATTGAATGAATGTGAAGAGTGCATTTCTCAATGGTGATCTTAGGAGAAAAGTTCCCTGGAGAAACCATAGGGGTTTGTTCATCATGGTGATTCTAAGCTAGTGTGTATCCTTTAGAAGTCACTCTATAAGTTGAATTAGGCTTCTTAAGCATGGTATGAAAATATTGACATGATCTTTATATCATGTGGCTTCAAAAATCATGAGATAAATCACAATGTCTATGTGAAGAATGTATATGGGCATACTTTGATGATGGTCCTATATGTTGATAATGGGTGATAGAGATTCTTTGATACACAGTGTTAAGATTGAGTTGAAGCACTCTTTTCAGATGGTAGATCTCATGTTGCTAGATTACTTTTTTGGGATATATGCGTTATGGCTAGTTGAAGGGATCTACATTTCACAACTAAAATATGTTATTGATTTGTTGAATAAATTCAACAAGAATAATTGCAAGCCGATATGTACTTCATATCAATTAGGGGTCAAATCGACTACAAAGTGGTCTTCTCCATGGGTGGATGCTACATTGTATAGGGAGCTTGTGGGCATTTTTTTGTATTTAAGTCACTCCACACAAAACCTTTCTTTTGTTGTCAGGTTTGTTTGTAGGTGAATGCAAGAGCCTAAAGAAAGCCACTAGAAAGTTGTTGTGCATATATTAGGGTATATCAAGGGTGCCACTACTTCGGGTATCATGTACTCTACATGCTGAGATAAGAAATTAGTGGGATATACTAATGTAGACTAGGTTGAATATGATGAAAAGAGGAAATCTATTTCTATATATGTTTTCTATTTGGGTTATGATTTTATCTCAAGGTCTTCCAAGAAGTTGAAGGTCATTCATCACTCATATATTAATGTTGAGTTTCAAGGAGCAGTGAATGTTGCACAAGAGATGATGTCGATTCATGAGTTACTATGGAAGTTTGGTATTTCACAGGGCATGATTTATACCCTCTTTGAGGATAATCCATTTATATTGCTCGTAGTATTATTGTTATTGTCATGACAAAGCATAGTGAAGTTCATCAGCAATATACTCAACAATGCATCTAGGAGGGCATGATGGATTTTATATTTGTGCAGACTAGGGATTATTTTGTCGACATCTTCACGAAGCCACTTTTTGAAGCAAAGTTTTCCAAGTTGTGGGACTTGCTTGAGCTTATAAAAAATTTCCTTAAGGAGTGCTAAAGCCTCCACTTCATTTATAAGTTTGGCTTAATGCCACCTTCTTTTGGTCCCTTCAATTTTTGTTTTAAAGGGAGATGTTATATTGTTTTGGGACCCTTTGAGTTACCAATACTTGTAAAATATCATTGGGTCAACTTGTAGCTTACACTTTTCTGTGTTGTGCTTAGTGCCTTATTATGGGTCAACCTACCCTTGTTTCATCTATTAATAGGTTGTATAAGTACAAATTGTCTCCCACCTATTTAAACATTTTTGTATTGGTCCATTTAGGATAATGAGTGATTATTTATTTAGTGTCTATTGACACCACAACATATTTGTATCTATTGACACCACCACATATACGTGTCTTTTTCTATGTTGTGGAGTTATTTACTTGATCAATTATGGAATTGTGTATAATCTTATATGAGACCCATAAAACACACATAATGAACCAAAAAAAAAACCAAACACCTTCAAATTGCTCATAATTCTAAAGTAAAGAAAATTTATAATGTTAGTATCGTTTGTTTATTATAGGGTGTCTTCTTTGCTTATATTTTGGTTTATTCAAATCAATAATTTGTTTGAAAAATAGTTATGTTTGGAATTTTTAGGATTTAACTTAGAAAAGTGTTAAAAATGGCCATCAAAGGTTTTAGGAGTTAGGTCTTTAACATCAAAGACCTAATTTTGAGCACTTTAATAGTTAATGTGATTTTATTATGGAGTTGCATACGTATATATTTTACATAGATGCATTTTTCTTCTCTTTTAAAGTAAATAGAACCTCAACAAATAGACATTGTATTATAAGCACAAGTATATATTTTACATTTATGCACATTTCTTCTCTTTTATACTAGATAAAACCTCAACAAATAGACATATTGTTTTAATTATAAATAGTGAGTTGGCCTATGAGCATTGCTAGATTAAATATGTGTTAATACCGCACCTTAAAAGGAGGTGTATCATCATTAATTAACTTGCTACTAGTGGATTGAATTGTGTAAGCTGGTGCATCCTAAAGCTTCTTAAAGATAACATCCATGTGAAAACGCCAAATATTTGAGATTTTTTCATTTTAGGATTTAAGCCTTGTATTGCATCTCATTGCTATTAGTTTCAAGTGGGTAGGAATTGTATAAGCAGCCTAGATCCTAGCCGACTTTTATACTTCATTGTGATGTTTTAATGGAATAAAATTCTATTTGTATGGTTCTGGTTGGCAGCAATACATGTTGATCATTTGTAATATAACAGCTAATTAAATATTGATTCTTTAAATCTTAGATAGTTAATTGTCTGTGATTTGCCAAAGTTCTTGTTTGTTATCTTTGGCTTCTTGGGATTTAGGAGCAATGTTGTTGCAATATGATTATAGCCACTTCTTTTGATTGTTGCATTTTATAGTGGGAGTTTTGGACAACTTGTATTATTTTATTCTTGAGAGCAGCAGTTGCGGGGAATAAATTATTCTGCATTCAGATTAAGTTGCCACTAGCCACATGGTTTTCAAGGGAAAGCATTGGCTATATTTGAGGGTCAAGCTAGGCTCTCGTCACTAGTAAGATAGCAAAGTGCTACTCTAACCCTTCCTGACTTTTATATTTAATTTGAAGTTTAAAAAGCTAGGAGCAAATGTATAATGTTTAAATTGGGTAAATATCTCTTAAATTCAGTTTTATATTTAGTCTTCATAAATAGATTGAAAGTGACACATTGAAAGGAATGAATGCATGGCTTAGTTGATTACTAAGGCAGTTCAATCCAAATCCAATTCAAGGAAAAAATGTAGTTGCATTTGGACGTGTTTGATTGATCAACAATTCTTGTTTGGATGAAACATTGATGCATGTTCTTCTGTTAATTTTATATGTGACCCAATGAGTTATGTAGGAGTTAAACCTTGAGGGAAATGTGAGGCTATTGAATGGCATATAAGATGATTCCATCAGCTGAATCCGAAAATAAGAAATACCAAATGAAAAGAAATTCTCAAAAACATTCATTAGAATGAACTTGAGAACATTGAGAAGTATAGGGATTAATGCTTAACCTCTCTTCCTCTATTGTTTCAGCTATGCCTTCCCTTGAGATTGGACGCTAGAGAATGGCAGAGTCGAGACTTCATTTGATCCATTGTAAATACATTTGCGTGACATACTATTGAAGCCTTGGAATGATAGGATAGCTTTAGAGTTCCCTATCCTTATATTGGGACTTAAAACTTGGATTGGGGATCAAGGAACCAGAGCTCCATGTAAAGCGATCCATACTTTCATTTGAGCAATCTACTGGCCCTCTTGATGAGTTAACATGGTCAGAATCATATGATGAAATGGATCAAAGAACAAGTAAAACATTTTGTTATGGAAAATATTGAAGTCATGCACCTTTATTTTGCAATAGAGGAACATTTGTCTTTTCTATTTCCTTCTATAATAAGAAATGATAAACTGGAATTGATTCTTAGAAGCTTTCTGTGGCGAAAACATTTAAGACACAAGGTGCTCCACCTTCCAGCCTAGGAATTTTGCACTTTGCAAAGAAAGAACGAACTGCCATGATTGGCAATAAAACATAGGGTAGGAAGAGGGTGAGGCTTCATCACAGATGCTGATAAGGCATCAGATTCGAATGGATACTCATACTGTTGGCATCGATGATCCTTATGGATTGTGTGATATCCTCAAGAGAGCATCCACTTTTAGGATTTCAAGGTGTGCAAGTCTTTAAAAGATTATGGAATGTGTAGCCAATTATCTCTGGAGAATCATATTGAACTTTTGAAAGCTCCCAATTTGGATCTAGATCCATATAGACCTTTCCGTCTCCATGGGAGTAGCCAGGATACATTTTAAATTTGGTAGTAAAGAGGTTGGCCAGGAAGGGCTTTCATTCTCAGAGAGACTCATGATATAAAGAATCGAAGACTATTGAATTGGAGTGGGATGTGAACTGCTGTCAACGCTTGTTGGTTACAAATAAAGTAGGCTTTTGGAGATTATGAAAATGATCTGATAAATGCAACCAGGCGCCCAAGGAATTATCTACAAACACTGGTAATGGAGGTACATAAACACTCTATTTCGCTATGTGACAACTTTTGATGGTCACAGCTGTTATTTCTACTGCCCCATGACTTAGCAGGATATGGGGGTACAGTATGCTGAAGATCGGTGGGTGAAAAGATACCTTAACATTTTTGAATTGCACATGGCTTTAAAACTCTGCGTTCTTGGTTGCCTTTTCATCCATCAAAATGAAGTGCTGAAACTCAAAAGCTAGGATACGCAACTCTGAATTGAGTGATGATATCTGCATCACCAGTTAGGAAAAAATTGTACAACATTTCTTCTGGTCTTGCTAGTTGGCTAGAAGATTTTGGGGCTGGCTAGCATCAGACTGTCCCTTTTTGTCAGCGACCTTCAGTGGAAAGTGGTAATTCTAAGTGATATGCTTGGATGGTGAGACAAAAGCAATTTGTAAAGTTATTCCACTTGTCGGCATTTATTTATTTTGCTTGCATACATGCAATGCTTTCGTGTTGGATCTTCTAGTCTTTACCGAGGATAATTTTCATTCTTTGAAGTAGATTTAAAGGCTCAAATTGTTACAAAAATAGATGAATCTAGGAAAGATATTCATTCTCAATGGCATCAAAGACCAAGCTGATATGTTAGCTCTAAGGGCTTATGTTGGGAAGGTGGTGCTATAAGGTTAGTGAGCTGCTACTTATTGCACCCCTATGTGTGGCTTTATTCCAGAAAAAAGATGGAATACATAAACTACAAATAAATCTATAAGAAAGCTCTCAATTAAAAAGATTGTTTATATAAGCTCAATACTGAGATATCAAAGGTACTGCAAAAGCAAAAAGAAACCAAATGGTACAAGCTATGTCTCCATCCCTCAGATCTGCTCTAGATAGGGTTGATCCCAACGAATTTATTGAATTAACAAGCACAATAGTTTGACAAGGATAATCATTCATATCTCTTGATTCTTGACCAACTCAAAAATTCTTGACAAATGTGAGAGAACATTTGGCAGGTTGAAAATTTCAACAAATGCTATCTGAATAAGTCAATTCCACTTCTTTCCTTGACAAGCACTATGGCACACAGCTTTCATAAGGATAAACCGAACATAAATGCTGACAATGGAACATGGCAAGTTCTGCATGGCTTGTGCCATGTTGAAATCCTTATGTGAGTGTAATATGAAATATCCCTAGACAAGTTGCGACTTTAGTAATCTCCTGTTGATCACTCTTCTGTTGGGTGCATTTAACAAGGATTATTGTAAAGCATGCACAATTTTTGTTTTTGACGTATATTATATAGCTCTTTATATAAAGAAACCTTTTTGTATTGTTTGATGTAACTGTATGTAAACTTTTTCTCGCAGCTTCAAGTCATAAAACAGTAATGCATCTTTCTATATCATCTACAAGAGCACACAGTTAATCAAAATATTTATCGACTTATCCACTAACATATAAAGTTACAGTAGCTTGCCAAAAGTAATTCTCTTTCCTTAGGATAGGCCCTAGGAGAAAGCCCTTTTCTGATTTGAATTCAACCCTTTGAAAGAACAGTGCCGCTCAATGAAGGCCAAGTGGTGACTTGGCATGTATCAATTACTTACAGATAATGAAAACTTGTAAATGTACATAGCATAAATTTGGAGACAAATCCACTAATGTAGCTTAGTCAAGTTCAAATAGTTCAGCAGTTTTGATGTATAAGCATACTGTAACACCGTGGATTGGATATCGACAGAACACTGATACCGGCCAGCAACCAAATGTTATACAAAGTTGAATTTAGCATAGTAATTTATTAAATACCTTCAGTTTTTCATTGCAAAATGTTTTGAAAGCAATGGAAAGAAAAGTTCTAATTAATCAACAATTATTCTCCATAACTTAGGGTTTAGTATTTGCTAAGCCTCAGAAAACTTTTTGCTTTATTATAGAGGCAGCATCTAAACAACTGTAACAGGGGAATGGAAGGGAACCCTCAAATATTAAGGCTATAACTCCAATAAAATGTGTTAGAACTAAATCTGCAAGGAACGCCAACATCTGATACCTGCTCCATCGTAGCATCTGAGTTCAGAACCATAGTTCTCGTGCCAATTATCTCCTTTAGATTGAACAACACAAATTGGTACTGCTTCCACATCCATCAAGCCATGTTTCATGAATGTGAAGCCATGCCAATGCATTTGGAGCACCAGGCTGCGAAATAAGAACTACCACTGTCAAGATATATTCAAAAAAATTGAACCGCTGTCTTTCCACAAATGCATATAAGATATACCTTTGCTTTCAGCACAGCAGTTGTTAGACAGCAACGGCGTTCTTGTTCTGTAGTTTCAATAAAAATAAGATTATCAAAAGGCAGGACAGAAATAAATTAGATACCCACGAAACAGTTTGTGGCAGTTTGATTGCCCTAATCATCATTGATTTATGAAAGCTAAAAAGCAGATAAAGCTATCAACTTTACTTAAAGGCTTATAGCATCCAATAAAAGGTTGAGTTTAAAAAAAAGTTGAAGTTTTGGCATTTGAAATTAATATTCACTTGATCTAATAGAGCAGAGGAAGGTTCAATAAACTCTTACCAATCAGCTCCCACTTATCAAACTTTACAAGCCAAATATCAAAGGCAAGTTTCACGGGGCGAATTTTATCAATCCAAATTCGAAATCTCTTTCCTTTCTGGTCTCCGTAACATTGTCTTAGAACATCGATGCCGTTGAAAAGGTTTTCTTCGACTCCCCATGGATGAACCAAGATACAGTTAGGATCCTGCCAGGCAGTTCTCAACTATGAGGCATGTATCTGCACATATGTGCTGCAATTATATCCAATCCATTGAAATAAAATGATTCCTTTGTGTTTCCTCTAAAAATGGAAATAATGTTTAGAATTTCTTATGTATTTATAGTTTTCTACCTTATTTCTTTTTCAATTCCTTGTTGATGTTCATATTCACTTGACTTGTCTAGAAGGAGTTTTCCTTAAAGATATGAAAGCGAAGGTGTAAAAAATTGCAAGTCAAATGAAAAACATGCTGCTAGGAAGTTTTCCATGTGTGCATGTGCTCTCTACCAAATTTTTTTTTTTCTTTTTTTCCTGAGTTTGTATCTTTTCTGAAAGTTTCTTGTTTAATTATTTGCCCACATTCTTTACTCATTTGCCATATCCAGAGGGAGCTGCTTTCAAAGTTTTGAGAAGGGCATAAAGTCAAAATTCACTAATCAACTGGAAAAATACCCACAATTATATTAAATCTTGGGTCTAGCAGCAATAGTATCATCACTGGTGGTAATACCCACAGTCGTTGCTTGTGAGCTCTACAGAATTCTAAGCTTGATATTGAATTACCCCATGCATTAATAATACAGTGACTGTGAGTGTATACCAATTTACCAGTCTACCAATTAACCATTCAAAAAAAGTGATTATATAAAAACTTACGAGTGCACTTTTCAGTCGATCGAAAATGTCATTTGAATCTTCAACTTCTGCAAGGCGCCATCTCTCACACAATAGATGGAACTCCACAACCTCATGACCAAGGGAAAAGTATTTTAGCCCAGTTTGAGAATGGCTGATAATATCTCGAGGAGAAACATTGGGCTCTAGTTTAAAGTGCTGCATGGCTTGGATGATGCCTGCAGCACATCTTTCACTTGCATGGATAACTTTGGGATTGTCCTTGGCATTTTCTGCATACCACTGCAATAATTCTTCTTGCGCATTACTGACCTGCATCCAAAATCAAATCATAGAAGATGGAGCAAAATTAACCAAGGAGAATGCCAAAAACACAGGTTCTCAAAGCAGCTAAGAGGAAAACGGCAGCAGAAAAGTTGAAAAACTTGGAAAAAAAATGTAATGCATAATGATGAGAACAAGCGTACCATGACTCCATAGACATCTGCGACACTGAATAATTCTGCATCATTGCCAGAATCACCACAGACAAGAGTATTCAAAGGTGATTTACCTTCTGAATTGAATTTTTTCAGCAAATAGGCTAAAGCCTGTCCTTTGCCAGCACCTTGTGGCAGTATGTCCAGATCAATGCCACCACTATATATGATCTTGACATCCAGCTGATATGATACAAATTTACAAAACAGTAAGCTCCAAACTTGTCTGAGTAATGGTTTTATGTTCGATTGCCTCATAAACATTAAAAAATCCCTATTTGCCTGAACTTTCACGTATGGAGAACCATTAATCTAATCCTCCTTGAAAGAAAAGATATACACAAATATGCTCTGCAGTTTAGTTTTATGTCCCAACCAATTTTATATTCAAACACCTTAAATTATGAGACACCAAGTCCGGCCTTAATCCTATTAGTGAAAATAAAATAAAGGTCCTAGAAGTTTTAAATATGCATTTAGCGCATGATATTTTACCTTCCGTTCTTCTAATTGTTTAGAAAGCATTTTAATCACTTCTGAAGCATATTCCTTCTCAATATAAAAGCTTACTTTGTGTGACCGTTGCTCTGTTTCGGCCTGCCAAAGTGTAAAATTAATATGAGCACATTATCATGAAGGTTGCTGCTGGACTCAAGAATGCATTAAATCTATATCTACTTTCAAATGTTAGCTATGCTCTCATTACTTTCTGACGGAATGCAATTTCCTAAAATCTGATAAATTCTTCAATCCACTTGACAATGAAACTTTCCTGACTGCATAGCCTATTGAACAGAGACTGCTTAACCTGAAATCTAAGATGAGGGATCTTAGAGGCTTCTTCCACCACAATGCCTCTGTCCCAGCCTTGATTTAGCCATTCCTCCCAGCCTTTGTCTGGGGTCATTGTGTCTCCGTATGTTATCTCCGTTCCAACTGACATTATGGTAATGTCAGGGGTCAGCATTGGCTTCTCCTTTCTCAACTCTTTATAGAGTGTTGGAGATCTTCCAGTGGAGAAAACCAGCAAGGAATCATGCCTGTAGTCTGCTTCCCATAATGCACCAAAACGAAGCAAGGATGTGTTCTCCAGATCCTGATGATCAACCTATTGAAAAGAACATCATGAATTCATATTAATAGGATCGTATGGATAATGGTCCTGAACCTTATATCCTGTTCTTTCAAATATTCAGATATCCAAAACAGAGTTAACTCAAGAAAATAAGATGATGTAACAAAAATAGACCTAAAAGTGCTAGGTCTGGATTTCAATAAATACTATCAATTTCACTTAAATTTATAGCTCTTTTGTGGCGAAATCAAGTTTATGCCTCTCTTGGAGGGCCTGCTACTTGCAGACAGTTTGATGATCAAGGATAGCTGCAAAGTGTTATGGAACACGGTGCAGTTGACAGCTGTAGGATTTTTGTGGAAATCAAAATGTAAGGCGATGTTTCAAGACTAACCCTCACCGATCACCCTAGGAGAGTTGAAGACATTCAGGCAAAAATTGACATTGTTTAACAAATAAGAATCCAGGAATATTAACAAAGACGTTGGGTCAATGCCTCTTGCGGCAAAGGCACATATGGTAGCTGTGCTGCCTTTTTTAGGAAGATAACCCCCATGTAGCTCTGTTGTAAGATAGATGTAACTTTTCCATTTCTTCAAGTAATATTAGATGCATTCCTCCAAAAATAGGGATAAACAAAAAATATGTGTGCTGTTTTATTTCCAACTCCAGAGTCTTGATCAGAGCCAGGGCTGGAGAATTCACGGTAGGCATATCTTGTCAGCAGGTAGCTCTTCAATTCACTTCTAGAAGAGAAACATGTATCCAATAGGCAGCCCAATTGTAACTAGCATATATTCAGATTTCCAAATGTGGAAAGCAAACTTGTACTTGAATTTTTTTTGTTTAATTTCCTTATTTCTCTTGTTAAAATTGCTTACATGACTCAAACTAAAATCTGTTAATATAATTGATAATGTTTCAAATAAACATAAGTGAACAATTATTTCCCATAATATCAATGGAGGATAAAGTCATAACAGTTTCTTCCCATTCAAAATATTCCGTCCTCAAAAACTTGTACTAAGCAGTGTTACACAGCGAAGCATCCCCTAGATTTTGGTGATGACCCAGACATCCCAAACATTTCGGAGACTTGGAAGGGACATCCCCAATTTCTTCAAAATTCAAAAAATAAAAATAAAAATTCTGATGCTTTTACTTTAAAACAAAACCCCCCACCCCAAAAAAGTTGTTATTTTCACATAAGCATTGAATCCTTATCTTGAAAATACCCTAAAAAACATTAAATAAAGTTTAAACCTCTAAATTTCATTGAATAAAGTTAAATATTTAAATTATTTTCTATATATTATTTTAATAGGCATCCCCCCGCTGTCCCCAAGATCTGACAATTTTTTTGCTGTCCCAAAAACCCCATTCCCACGTCCCCATGTCCCCCTATCCCCAAGACTTAGGTAACCATGGTACTAAGTGAAAATTGTCCTGCATCAAATCTCCACTGCATGTCGAATTTATTTTACATTTGTAACTTAACTGCCCAATAAATTGTCAAAGCTTACACAGCACCCCAAGTGGTTCAACTAACTCCAGTGCACTCCTCCATGCCTTCTCTCGGCTACTAAAATCAGCCATTAAAGACACAAGCTAGGATCACTGATCCTACAATATTTCTGAAGTGTTACTGCATCCAAACAAAATTGTGCCTTTCTCACCCCTAGTAATGGGTGTTTGATCCATGTAGCTCATAAAAAGTAATCTCTATCTTAGTGTTTGCAACTATCTGTCAAAACTAGTAATTTATAAAGAAAACCCTGTCATTCCCCTTGAATTGCCTCATGAATTCCCATCTTAGGTGACTAATTTAGTCTTTATTGAACCCAGTGGATAAACTCATTAATAAGCAAACAACCATATAACAAGTAATATTTCTCCACCTGGCAGCAATGAAATGCTAGGCAAATTTGCAGCTAACATACAATAGACACATTTCTAGCAGATTCTTAAAGATAAAACATAATGCCAAATGTTAAATTCATGCATGTAAGAGTGATATTCTAGCAAGCAGCAAAGTTTAAACTAATGCAATATGCAAAGCTTGATGAATATATAGTGACAATTGCCAATTTGAGCAATGTCATCAGTATTTTGGTATGTCCCCTTTTTCAAATAAATTAAAAATAACAAAGTTAATGTTTTTAAGTTGTCAAGTGACTTACTTTTTATTAAAAAGCGACAACTTAATATTATTTTATTATTATGAATAAAAAATAAATGTGACTTTCCAAATAAAGCAAGTCAACATCAAATTAGAGGATGGAAAATTACTCATGGGACTTTTCCTTAGGAAAAGTGTCAAGTGAACTTATAAAAAGGCGTTGGGGGGTCATTTGGAAATCATCTTTTGCCTATTACCAATTACATTTTTGCAAGTTTGAGCATCTACTTCAGCTTTCAACCTCCAAGGGCGAAAACCCTCTACTGGATAAGGAGACTTGAGGACGAAAACCCTCCGGTCTTGTGAGGTGGTTCCATTCAGGAACTACAATTGTGCTTTCAAATTAGGGTACCATCAGAATTCAGCATTGGGAGAATCATTGAATAGGTTTATCATATTTCCAGCTCCTTCCAAGGTTCGTGCTAGGGTTTCTGACCAGCCATACCAACTAGGGCAGTAGCCATACATCCCTCATTGTTGACATCATCATTTTCAGCCCTAAATCAATTTGCTACAGTGATACCAGCCCTAAAATGGATTGCTATAGTGATACTACAGCCATACTAGGGTTTCAGACCTATCGTTTCAGACTTCTGGGAATCGCTGGCAGCTAGGGCATTATTCTTCAGCCATCTGTACATCATCTTCAGCCAACCGTACTACCCATTTAGTCATTTTCAACTTGTGATGTCATCATCAGCAGCTTGGACACCATTTTCAGCCAACCAATTCATTTGTTACAGTCAGCCATACAAGCACATGTTTTACCCTTAGGGTTTGTTGTTTGCGTATGCCAAGTGGGCATAAAAATCTAGGGTTACGATTCTGAATTTTGCATGCAAAATTTTGGCAAGGGTTTCAGCCAATATATTTTGTTATGTACTTTACATTGTAATCTAATTTCAATAAAAATTCTACTCTCCATGGCTGTTAAGACACTTCAATTATTTCTATAAAATTCCAAGTAAAAATGGATTTATCCTTAATTTTCAGAATTCAAGGTTAAATTATGATCTCAAATTTATTCTTAAAAAAGGTTTGCTGACAAATCCCATAGTTTGGTATTTCAACTGGAAGGGGACATTACATATCCCGTGGTCCCTCACCTTTCTATACCAAGAAATGTTTCCAGTACAGTGATACACAAATGGGAACGCAATGTAGTGGAAATGCACATGAAACGACCACTAAGTGTTTCTCAAAACAAAATACATTTCAGAGGTGCTGTAGAGTGGAATCAAAATCTAAGATTAAAATATAAAATAAACAGAAAAACAACAAAAAGTAAAGAAAAGAACAGGAAAAAAGGCCTCTAACCTTCACCTATTCTCTTGAAATAAAGACGAGTATTTAGATCAGGTTGTAATCTTTAAGACATTGGTTTTCATGCAGCCAATTTTTGATATATCTGAAAATGTTTAATGTCTAGAGGATCTTCTAAAGGTTTCACATTATTAGCTTCCTCTCAAACCCATGAGACAAGAAGCAACCAGATGTTTGATATTGTTCAGCTTAAAGATCCCAGAGACCTAGGTTCACTTTTATATTTTATCGTATGACCTAGTCCCTAATCTTTTATAGTATTGCATCATATATCAAGATTAATTTTGAATATATGCTCATTTTTATTGGCCCCTTTGATATGCTGGTTGTTACAGATGCTGATCTTGTATGTACACTTGCAGATTTTTCTTGGCAAGCAAGACACATTTTATCAGAACAATACATTTTGTGTTTTATTTTCTATAAATTTTAAAATGACCAATAATCAGATTCAAGTGATAAGATTCAACATCTCATCAAGCTAGAAAAGAGCAAGGTGAATTGAAAGGATCTATGGACAAGATTAATGGAAATGAGGGAAAATAAGGGGTCACACTCGACTAGCAAAGGAAATGTTAACAGCAGATGATCTCCCTAAAGAGGAATACTAAGTCCTAGAAGATGTGAACCATACATTTGCAGAAGAATCTGCCAAACACCTCATTTTACATTGTGAAAGATCTAAGCAAATCCCAAACCTTCTTGTCTAACTGATTTCACAAGCAATCAACTCAGCAGTCCTCCAGACAGGAAAACAGTATATAGAAACTGAAAACATTTTAACTTTCCTCCATGAAAGACAAATCTCTCCTAGACAGGATTAGATTCTGATCCTTAAATATATTATATGGAGAATATGGATAGTCAGCAACAGAATTATATTTGACAGGGGCAAGCTTTTGATTTCTAAAGACAAGCTAAAAGCACTAATTGTTGAGAGTATTAAACCCAGGGTTAATAAAAGCCAAAATCATACAATTACTACGTTACTGGATACGCCCCCCAGGCATAGGGAGCGTGGGGGAAACGCTCCCGGATACGGGAGCATGGGGGGAGCGTGGGGCATACGCCTTGGGAGCGTCCCTGGGCTGCGGATATGCCTGGATACATCACCCAACCACCCCCCAGGCATAGGGAGCGTGGGGGAAACGCTCCCGGATACGGGAGCATGGGGGGAGCGTCCCTGGGCTGCGGATATGCCTGGATACGTCACCTAGACGTATCCAAGCATATCTGCATCCCAGGGACGCTCCTTGGGTGTATCCCCACGCTCCCAAATGTTAAAAATGTTTTTTTATTTATTTTTATTTTTTTCAATTTCGCCCAATGAAGTAGAATTAAAAACAAATTAAAGTGGATTCCCAACCCTAAAAGCAGCATTCACACTCATTTGATCAAAAGATAACAACACATATACCTTTCATTGCATTTTCAACTCTCAAATGAACCACGTGATGATGATAACATCGCAGCCGAAGATGAAAATGAATATAGTGAATCATGAAAATGCTGATTGGTCTTTATTTTTGTCCATACAACTTTGCACCATGTACTTGTTATAAAACTAATATAAGTTCGACCATTGAATATTATGATATTTGGAATTGAATTATGAGTATATTTTGTGGTTATTTAACTTATTTTGTTTCCTCTATGCATATTATGTGGTTAATTTTGCTTATATGGCTATATTTTTTATTTTTTAGATATATTTTTGTACGGCCATATCCAAACCAAAAAAAAAATCCCCGAATCCGATTCTCATACACGTATCCATATCGGCAATCTAGTATAATTACAATATGGAGGAAATCGTCAAGTTCCAAAAATAGGGTTTACTGCACTGGGCAAAGGGATCACAGGAACGCTCCAACATTGGTCCAAGCCTAATCAATAAAAAAATATATCATACTTTGAATTTGTTCAGATATAAGTGGGGTGGAATTTATACACCTAAGGACATGATATTAAGGTGTATGTGATGTATCATACGGATCATGGATTATGTATTAGTTCTATTGAGTAGCAAAGATAGAGTCGTGTAGCTGGTTTTGCTCTAACATTTTGTGGTGTAATTCTAATTCTATTTCTGAGTATATTGAAGATTAAGGCAAATTGGCCTACCATACATCTCTTGTGTTGTACATTTTGGTTATTGTTCAATGTTATTCTTTATATTGTATATTTGGATCTTAACAAAATTTGAAGGGTAGCAAGCAACCAGGAGAACCAGGACAAGGGTCTCATTAGAAACAAAACCACATTACCGATTATCTTTACATGGAGACTAGACACAGCTTCCAACAGTGTAGCAGAATCTCATGCTCCCATTTTATTACGACCTGGAAAGGCCTTAACTTGGCCATCACGGAAAACATCAAGATATTGATCTGCATTGAGGAATCTAAGTTGCAAATGAATATGCTAATGGTAAGGCCTCACCTGCAAGCATGAATCTAGAAAGAATAAAGAGATATATGCAAAAACAAATTTGAGGGTTTGATTGTCCAACGGTTTTCTTAAAATATCTAAAGATGGCCTTGCGCTACATGACATTTCTAATGATGATGAAAGGAAGACCATGTAACCTTCTCACAAATTCCAATTCGGGCATGGCTGATCTTTAAAGTACTACTGTTGTGGATTCTCCATAAAAAAACTCTTGGAATCATATGAGGAAAATGGGAATTTAAAAACAGAAGTGCAAGAATGGCTAAATATTGCATTTACTAATCTAGACAAGTACAATTAGTGAGGATCTGAAAGTCGGAATTATGCATCTTCAAAATAAAACTGGCCTAAATGATCAAGATCAAAACGCATATGGGAGTTTCACATATCTCCTAAGGATTATGAGAAACCTTCAGGTGAAAGCCAGTGAGCTCTTTCTTAATGGAAGCTTCTGCTTTAACTAAATATTTTGCTATGAATGTGTCTGTGATTCTACAGACCTCTCATGATCCATACCTATGTAATTATCTGACTGGAAGTCTAAAAGAAGGCTCTCTAAAGACAGGTTGGTAAGTAAAAGGAATCACAAGTTCAAGGGTCAAAGCTGGCACATGGATCAACTTTTATTTTCTATTCACTGTGAAAGCAATCGTTCTGGCTGCAATACCATGCAGCCAACTGAAATGAATATGACACCAATATTAGCTAGTAAATTCCCATCTGGGCAATCTGAAGGCAAACAGATATACATATGATAGCGACTGTTTAGGGCACCTACAAGGGTGATTTGAAGATCAATGGATACTTGAACATGGGCTCTTATCACTTCCATCTGCTAGCAAATAAGACAGAAGCGAACTTTATTGGCTATTCTCTTTGCATTGGTGCAATTTTGTTTGATCTCTTTCTACTGAAGAGTTGTTTGACTACAGTCCTTTGCATGGGACTGAATTTCAACATAACTTACATGTAACATAAGCTCCTCTTACCCTGATAGATATCTGCCCTTTAAGTTGATGCCCAACTGGGTAGGGCAAACCTTCTTGCCGAGTATGCAAAAGCGAGACTATTGGGATTTTATGGTTCACAGGGATGGGGTGATCCCTTCTATTATTAGGTTTAATCCCCAGGTCACCGCAATCGTCTAGCCTCCAATGATCCAAATCGGATCCTAGAAAAACATCATAATTCAGTTGATTGAGTTGATCAGCTTGACTTCATAGTTGGTGTGACTAATGAAGAGCTTTGATACATGTTTTCACTGACTCCAAGAAGAAGAATTGGATGGGACAAAGTCCAGAAGCTGATCAGAGGCAAGGAAAATGTGTAGGAAGGCTCGTGAATGAATCAAACATCCTGGAGCCCACATTGTTTGAAAAACCAGTCATAGGGGACATGTTCGACTAAAAACGTACCTGTGAGATGGGTTCAGCTTAGTACAAACCCTTATAGCATGGAATAGGGTTACCCAAACATGTTCAGCTCTAGCTGAACTCGTTCCATATGGGACAATATAGCAGAACTAAGCAACCAAAGGGAAGTTGAATCTGTTTCTCTTACATCTCTTCATGTGAGAGGCGTTTAGAATCCTTTGTACAACTCATATGCTCACATAAAGCATAAATATAACCCTTGAGGGTCATGTAAGTGCATCTAAGAGTGCTTAGAAGAGTTATTGAGGTAAAATATGACTGGAAAGCTGAGATCAGCAGCCAAGCATGTCAAATAAGCAAGTAATCCACAGCAAGGCAAGCTGGCAGAACAGTGTAGAGGTTTGGAGAAAGCCTACAATTGTCCCATGAGCGTTGTCGAAGTGCTAGAGAAGGCACACAATATGGATTAAGGCTAAAATTGAGGAATTGGCTTGTAAATCTTGCAACGTGATAGTAGAGATGAGGAGGCACACCCCCACTCTTCTAAGATTTTCTCATGTTACATTTCTCCAAGGTAAATTCTTGTGTTAATCTCTCTTTTCATGCATTTATCCAAAGTAAATTATTGTGTTAATATCTCTTTTCATGTGTGTTTGATTCATTTACATGTTCCTTTCATTCTATGCAACTATTTCACTAATTCTGAAAGCAAGCGCTTAAGCAAGCATAGGAATGATATGTTCAGACAATTATAAGTATAGTACTTGTTCATAATAGCAAGTAGGAGCATACTTCTTTATTACACCATTGTCTTGTTGATTAGAAGGGTCCATGTTGGTAGCAGCATCAAAGGGGTGTGAAAACTGGTTAATAGGCAATGTAGGCATGTATGTGAGCATGTACACAATTATTTAATGAGCATGAGATGTATCCGGCAGCTATAGTTGTAGCAAACATCAATTTTCAGCCTTATGTATGTTGATTTTAGTAGCATAGAACATTGAATCAGCACTTAAGTAAATGGTAAATCCATGTTGATGAGTCGTTCTTCAAATATTTAAGTTGTTTAGAATCATCTGATGGCCAGTGTGCACCCCTGCAAAGTTTAATCTTGTGTGCTATAAGTGTGGGTTAGACAATGGTCCCTTGGGAGAGGCTTACAAATTTCTCAGTGGGTTTTGTAGAGGAAAATTTGGAAGGATTTGCACTATAGTGGTCTCATGGGAGCATGGAGTTCCCAGTTCTGCTTCCATTTATAAGGAATCTGTATTAAAACTACCACTTTATATTTTGGATAAAATAAACAAGAAAATGTTCCCTACTGATAGACTGTCATCTCAAAGAAATCATTTCTAAAATATTTAAGCCAGTGTCAGAAACTTTCAACCCTCCTCCAGTGACCGCTCAAAGTTTCCTGTCAAAAATTTCACAGCTCCAATGTTTGAGACACAGATTCCACTTTTCACAAGTTCTGTAAAATTGGGATTTTATAGGACAGCCTGAACAATAAAAATAGGAGCAGTGGCCTCCTTCATGGGACAGCGTTTAAAGTGTTTGTATCCTCAACCTCATCAGCTCAAAATATATGTCACTGGATGCTGCTACCTAGGGGTCCAGATACTGATCCGATATCTCTTGGATACGGATCCTGATTTGATTCGTCCTAGATACATCTAGGAAACGCCAGAAGCACCGTGGATTCTGCCAGGAAACATTGGGAGCACCGTGGATGCTCCCACATACATCCTGGGATGTATGTGGGAGCATCCACGGTGCTCCTAATGTTTCCTGGCATTATCCACAGCCAAAAACGCCCCTTTTTTCACTCTAAAATTTAATTGTCAATGCAATGCCAACTACCTGACATATATGAATCGCAAGGGTTATATACTTGTGTGTGTTCCATTTGCATTCTCACTCTCTTTTTCTGCTAACATCCAATATTATGGTTATTTACCTGGATTTACCAGATTCCTACTAAAACAGTTACTAGAAACAGCATGACATATGGAGCATCTGAAATAATTCTGGAGGTAATTGAAATTGATGTCATTGGAGAAAAAGGAGATAAGTCAATGCCATAGACTAAGCTAATATATTTGGCAATGACAGAATAAACTACTTCAGAAAAAAACGATGTATTTATGATTATCTGTGATCAGCTATCTACAATTTAGTTGAACTTATTATCCTATGAGGAAGCAGCAAGTCAGAAATGCAGACTTAGAAAGAAGAAGAAAGGAGTAAAACTGCAACTACTACATTATTCCCAGATCAATAGGAGAAAGCATCCAACTCATATTCATATGAAAAATAAGTTAAATGATAGAAATAAGATGCAAAGGAATACAGCATCATAGAGATCTTCTCATTGTAATTGTTGCTCTAGTCCAAACCATGGTTGAACAGAAAAAACGAGGTTTTATATTAAGATTCAATATATTAATAAAGAGAAAAAGGTATGAAGATAAGCCCAACTATAAACATTTTCAGGTTCGAGAAGGGCAATAATCAAGAAATGTTACATTACAATTTCCAATTAACCACAGCTTAAGATGCAAAAAAAACAGAGCATAAACGATGTCTTTCAAAACCAAAAGTATATAAAGACAATTGCTACCAGTGGCATGTTATATTCTTAAGCTACTATAACTACTGAAACTATCGCTGGCAGAGTTTTGCACTATGTTTTGTGGCTATTTGACTTATTTTGCTTACTCTATGCATATTATATGGTTAAAACTTAATTTTGCTTTGCTTATTTGGCTATATTTTTAATATTTTATAGATATTTTTGTACAGCTGTATCCCAAAACGTATCCAGGCCCAAAAAAATCACCGTTTCAGCGTACCTGAATCCCATATCCGTACCCATACCAATATCAGGATCAGCTACTTAGCTCAAAATCAAAAACAATTATTTAAGAAAAAATCAAAATATACATATGGTTGTGTACTGATTTTGTAAATCAATATAATAAGTTTCATTTTCTGAAAGAAAATCTTCAATGCACTACTATTTGTTGGTATGAATATGTTGAACCTCACCAGCTCAAAATCAAAAAAAATTAAATAAGAAAAAAATCAAAATACTCCATTGGGCATGTACTGATTTTGTGAAACAATATAATAAAATTTCTTTTACGTTTCCTTAAAATTTAAAAAAATATACATATTTTCAATACACCACTTCTTATAGGTAATGGAGTGACATTACAGTGCCTATGATCTTACATTTCACTATCTGTATGCCAAGAACGGAAGACAACCACAATTCAAAAAACTCCTGGTGGGTCTACATGCAATCTACACCCTTTGGATTTTTTGGGTTTTATATGGCATCACTGTAGCCAAACTTTATGAATCAAAACCCCATCTGAGCGAATGGTCTAGGGTCTAGGATCAGTGTATTTTTTAGGGCTATGAATGGTCTAGGATCAGGGTGTTTTTTAGGGACTATTTTTTGCCAATTGGATATTTTTTGACAAATTTTTCAATTTTTAGAATTGCCAAAGAGCAAAATTTTGAAAAAAAATCACCAGATTTAACAATAATATCTACACAATTTGTTAAATTCGCCAAAATATGCTTGTATGAGAAGCAAATTCTATTGATTTCCTTCAAAATCTCCTCCAATTCATATATTTACTAATGTTCAATCGAAAAATATTCCCCTCCAATTTGATACTTGAAAAATAATCTCATTTCTTAAAATTTTCCGTCTAGGATCCCAACAAATACTAAAAAGTCTAAAACCCAACAGATTTAAGTGAGCTAAGCAATGGGAAATTAATCATTAAGCTTCTGTTGAACTTGGGCACCCACTATATATGCATGATTGATTGGATTAAGAATCCTTAACAACCTCTGCAAAAGTTTTTTTTTTAATCGCATTATAAAAAAATAGTTTCAATGCATTGTGAAAATTTTGTTAGACCCAAATCCAAATTTGAGGATAGGCGGAAATTTTGATATTATAAACACCTAAACATTTTAAAAAAAAACATTCGAAAGAAAAACACATGCCATGGTATTGTCGAGGTCTGAGACAATCATAAGACGTGGGCATTCCTTCGATCCTTCCATCTTTGCCTTTTCCAGCTCTTTACACAATTTTGGTTTGCTGATTCAATGCAAGTCTGTTCTGTGGTTGGCAATGAACTTATCAGATTTGTTTTGGGCTCTGCTTCTTTCTTTGTGACGTGGGATGCAGAGATAGCGTGAAGGGAATATGCCTAGAAGCTATGCCATTTATGCTCCGTTGAAGAGATATTGAATTTAGAAGAGAATTGCAGGATTAAAACTTTTAAAAGTTGGCCGCCACATATAAATTTTTTGGCTTACTAACAAATATCGCAATTTCGAATCGAATATGAACCGTGTGTCTGCCATATCCTATCTCTATGTGCGTAACCTGTGCGTATCCTATACATAGTGTTTCTGATGTCCATTTCCTTTTTGATGTTGGATCTTCAATTACGATTTTTTTGAGAAAAAAGTGTTGTATTATTTAGTCTTGTTTCTTCAAACAAGATGGTATGAATGAATGAAAGATTTTAAAAATATCCATGAGACCAAGCAGTGTATAGCACTGAGCATTGTAATAGCAATGTCTTTTGTTAACGCAACTCCCTGATACGAACGTCACCCCTCTGATTATGCAAAATTTCAAACCCCTTTTTGATGTTAATTCTTCTACTGTAGATTTTGGTTAGAAAACTTGATGTACTAACTATCCTTTCCTCCGTAAACAAGTCATCAAAGTTGTTGACCCTTAAGTTATCTTTGTACTTAATGCGGATGTCATTATAAGTTATGCATTCTATAATAAAGTGTTGTTTTGTTTCCACTACCCCCTTATCACAAAATATACAAATTATTGTTTCCCATTCTTCTTTGGGTATTGTCTACCTACTTGTTTTACATCTAAGATGATGTGAGCTAGTCCTCAATTGAGCAATCAACATCTTTGTTTTCCATTTGATTTTTGCCCCTATGTATGTTTTTTCTTCGTGATTTCGTGTGGGATTAAACTCTTTGATGTAGTATGTTTTCTTCAGTCCTGGTTGTTTTGTCCACATCGCTGCCCTGAATTTTTCTGTCACATATTTATTTATTTCACCCTTCGTGTTTGGGCATTCTTGCATGTTGGTGTCCCATTTACTCATCCATTTGTTATTTTGTTTCATCCACATGTTCTTTCTTCTGTTTAGTTCTTCTTCGATTACTAGTTTGGGCCATCGATGGTTTTTCATAATTTGCATCTTTTTTAGGTAACTTAGTGTCCGAGTCATTATTGATGCTTCCAATGGAAATATCCCTGTTTCAATTAATAGAATCTCATATGGAACTGAAGCTTTGACTTTGAGGTTGCTTGTGATTAAATATTTTTGGATTCTCTCTATTTGTCTCCAATTTAGATCAGAGACATTGTTGCCCCAAACGTCACATCCATATAGGACCACTGGGGTGATGAGTAGGTCAAATAAAGTTCTCTTGGTTTTTCAATTCCATAATTTTGCATTCTTACACTTGCTTTGTATAATGAGTAAAATATTTTAATAACGTCCATGAGCAAGCAATCTATGGGACCAAGAGCTGCAACAAAGTTGTTATGTGCTAGCACAACCTGTTGACATAAGAGTTATCGTATTAATCTTGCAAATATTCTCATCCCTTCTTAATGCTAACTCTTCTACTATGAATCTTAGTTAGAAAACTTGTTCTATTTAACCTTTCCTCTTCAAACAAGTCAATTGAGTTGTCAACTCTCAAATTGTCTCTGCACTTGATACGGATGCCATTATAGGTTGCACACTCCCTAATGAAGTGTTATTCTATCTCCACTGGTCCCTTGTCATAAAATAAACATGTTCTATCAATTTTGTACCTAAGATGATTGAGCTAGTCCTCAACTATGCAATTAACATCTTTATTTTTCGTTTGATTTATGTGCCTATGTATGTCTTTCTTAGTGATCCCATGTGAGATTATTATCCACTTTCAATGATAGGACCTAAGTTCCCCAAAGCTCTGACACAACTTGTCAAAATTAAGAGCACACATGATTACCATTGTATAAGCAACTTACACATGCGAAAATAACCAGAAGAACAAATAACTACCAATGAGAAAACACATAGAATATGAGAGGCAACACATAATTGTATTCAACTCATTACAAAAGAAATTACAATAAAGAGATCACACTCTTCTTCCACCTCTGTGAGGCTTCCTCCTCAAGGGCTCCAAGTAATCTTCCGACTTGAGTAATCTTCTCTCATAGGTCACAACACACAACTAACACAAGCTGTTGTTCACCTCATTGTATGTCCAGTACAATCGAGTACGAATCGGTACTCCAAGTAGATCTCACCATGATCTTGCTCCTGATGTATTGATGTCACCTTAGATCCTGCTCCCCTGCCGATCTCCTTTTGACCCTCGCATACACACACCCCTGCAGACCAACCTGATCTTACTTATCACATGTAGATCTCCACCATGATACTGCAACACCCTGCATATCAAACCTGATCTTACATACATGGAGAATCCTACTTGATTCCACCATGGGAAGAACTCTCTAAGTTCTACATAGCTTTTCTACAAGTTCTTCACTTAACAATACAGCCCATGAGTCTATTATATAGATCTCATGCATGCACTAATTAGACTTGCGGCTCAAGACTCGAACTGGTCTTCATCATGCAAACTACACGCTCACTTAACTGACTGTTCATCAACAGCAGTTCTGACCGCCACAGGCGACCGACGTCGGTCCCTGCCTTCCTGGAGATGAACGACGCCGGTCGATATCCTGTCGATGTCGGTTTGCCTTGCACTGTCCCCTGACCGACGTCGGTTGTGGCCTGCCGACGCCAGTGACTGTCATGCACAGAAAACCTCCCTGTTTGCCTTAGGTGAAGCTTTTAGCTCCACACCCTAACAATCTCCCACTTGGAGATAAATAGCTGCACCTGTACCTAAACCAGTACTCTGTCTAATCTGCATCCTGGCTTGTATTCCTCTTCAAGCTCCCACTTGAAGACAACCCACCACACTCCTTGTGGTGTTAATCATGTGCCTGACTTTCTTCATCCTCAGCTTACCTTCTTCTACCATTGCTATACTCCCACTCAAACAACAACCCCTGTGAGTACTTATAATCAACAAACCACTAACCAGATCTGGGCCATCTGTTAGTCAAACTCGCTCTGAGAACGTCCAACCTCGCTCTGATACCATTTGATAGGACCTAAGTTCCCCAAAGCTCTGACACAACTTGTCAGAATTAAGAGCACACATGATTACCATTGTATAAGCAACTTACATATGCGAAAATAACCAGAAGAACAAATAACTACCAATGAGAAAACACACAAAATATGAGAGGCAACACATAATTGTATTCAACTCATTACAAAGGAAATTACAATAAAGAGATCACACTCTTCTTCCACCTCTGTGAGGCTTCCTCCTCAAGGGCTCCAAGTAATCTTCCCACCTGAGTAATCTTCTCTCATAGGTCACAACACACAACTAACACACGTTGTTGGTCACCTCATTGTACGTCCAGTACAATCAAGTACGAACTGGTACTCTAAGTAGATCTCACCATGATCTTGCTCCTGATGTATTGCTGTCACCTTGGATCCTGCTCCCCCGCCAATCTCCTTTTGACCTTCGCATACACACACCCTTGCAGACCAACCTGATCTTACTTATCACATGTAGATCTCCACCATGATACTGCAACACCCTGCATATCAAACCTGATCTTACATACATGGGGAATCCTACTTGATTCCACCATGGGAAGAACTCTCCAAGTTCTACATAGCTCTTCTACAAGTTCTTCACTTAACAATACAGCCCATGAGTCTATTATATAGATCTCATGCATACACTAATTAGACTTGCGGCTCAAGACTCGAACAGGTCTTCATCATGCAAACTACGCATTCACTTAACTGATTATTCGTCAACAGCAGTTCTGACCACCACAGGCGACCGACGTCAGTCCCTGCCTTCCTGGAGGTGACCGACGCTAGCCGGTATCCTGTCGATGTCGGTTTGCCTTGCACTGTCCCCTGACCGATGTCGGTTGTGGCCTGCCGACGCTAGCAACTGTCATGCGCAGAAAACCTCCCTGTTTGCCTTAGGTGAAGCTTTTAGCTCCACACCCTAACATTCAATTTGTTGTCTTATTGCATTCAGATGTCAATGTATGAATGACACTCTGTGATGTAGTGTCATTATGTCTTCACCACCCCCATGGTATAAAATAGACATGTTCTCTTCGCCCACTCTTCTTTAGGCATTGTCCCTCGATTAGTTTTACACCCAAGATGATGTGAGCTAGTCCTTAGGTGAGCCATCTACATTTTTGCCTTCCACTTGATTTATGCTCTAACAGAAGCTTTTTCGTCATAGTCAAATGTAGGATTAAATTCTTTGACATAGTATTTTTTCTTCTACCTAAGTTGTTTTGACCACATGGTTATGCTAAATTTTTCTCTCATAACCCTTTTTATTTCCTCGTCGGTGTCTAGGCACTCTTGCATGTTAATGCCCCATTTGCTCATCCACTTCTTCTTTTGTTTCATCCATGTGTTTTTCCTCTTGTTGGCCCATAATTTTGACCAAGTACAAAAATGTGCACCTATTTGTTTCTAGTACTAAGAGGGCACAAGAGGTGCAAGTATTTTGGATAAGCAGTGTCCGAACACACAGGGTGCAAGATGTATATCTACCAAGCACTACCATAATTTTGACAAGGTTCAGTAGAACACCAACAAGCTCAATGACATGCAAGGAAGTAGTGATGTAGATGTACCAATAAACCCAAACGCTCTTGAATCAAAAGGACCAACTAACTAAAGACTTGGCATACACTAAAGACGACACTATGGTCGATGAGAAACACAAAGTGCAATAAGTGGGAAGGAGGTTACGTAAACCATATAGCACAAATTTAGGAGCACCAATCTAGGAGCGTTGACAGAAAGAACAAGTCTTCAAGGAGCTCGATATCAATGAAATTTATCATTTGAAACAGCATGGGTGGATCTAGCACAACCTAACACGAATATAGTGTCTACTTGGTTAAGAGACTATATGTAAAATATGTATTCATGGCTCTATTTAGAACTTGTTGCATTTTTTAAGGAACATGTATTTATATATTGTAACGACAAGGGGGTGGCTTAATAATATATATTGAGACTTTTTAACCCTAAAATGGAATCTAGATTGGTGTTATCTAGATTATTAAAAGGTATATAGAAATGAAATGACACAATGTAGGCCAATTAGATGCTAAACTCAAATATAAGCATACACTGAATGTATTAAGCTGGGTTAGTCTAAATAAGGAAAATACAACTATGCTAAATATATAAATGATAAAGAAGTGAAGTATTTAGCTTGTTCAGATGCTAATATAATTTTGGATATGAAACAAGATAAAAGCAAGCGAGAAGGAGATTCTGGAACAATCATCAGATTTTAGATTTAACACCTCTAGCTCTCTAAACAATAACATCAACCTAGGATGGTTACGTTGATGCTATTGTCTGGGTTCAATGCTAGTGTCTTGTACGGTGATATGACCACCTGGATGCTTCTAGGTTTTACTTCACCTTTGCTCTAGTGCATTCAAATATAGGTCATGGATTATTGTTCCTTATGAAATGGCAAAACTCTAGCTTTCCATATTTAATGTGACCTTGAAAAAAAAATGGGTTAGTAGGCACATGGTGTCAAGTTGACCCTAATGATCTCTCTATCAAAGGATGTTATCTACATAGCCAATACTCTTAAGAGGGCCTCAGGTCGATGTAGTTCTCCATATGTGTTGGTTTGTGTGTGAACCATACAATATGTGCAAAGTACAATAGTGACCTAGCTTGTAACTTGGCAAATCGAGCTCTTAAGCTGGTTTTTTAGTACTTTAGACCTGTGGATGTGCAATCCCTATGACTGGTATGTAAATAGGGAAGCTTTGTTCAATTGAATGTTGGATAAAGTACTTTTGATAACTGCCTTGGTCTCTTTGATATTTTTATTGGTGATGCTAGGTTGGGCTAGGTGAGGAATGGATGAAGGTTAATCTTGTATTTATACCAATCCCTTTGGAGTTATAACTCATATTAAATCACTTAGATCGACCATTAAGATACATTTCATTTACAAATTAAATGACTTTAGGGCATTGAACACTTGTGTCAGGGTAGGACAGTCGTCGACTCTATTATCTATACTAGACGTTAGTGTCCAAAGAGTAAGAGACCATGTGCAGGTTCAAAACTTACAAAGATGGAAGATAAGTACATTTTAAGTATTATAAAAAAGATAAAAGACCTGGGTCATCAATATAAGATTGGTCAAACTAAGAGATATAGGCCAAGGGGCACAAACATAGAGCAGATACGAGACTTGTAGAACAGGGAAAGGTAGAGAAATGAGAGGAATAGCCAAGCTCTGAGAGGAACTAAGTGTATAGACTAAGTTTCTATATAATCATAAAATATCATCTACTTTTGCCTCTTCTTTAATCTTGTAATAAAATTGTTAGTTTAAAGGAAAAGAATGTGTACCTGGGTGTGTATGCACACCTTGTCTTTGCATGTGCCCAATTTGAGTGATTTGTTGGTGATTGACCTATAACCAAGAGCATGTTACAATATAAATTTAGTGAATATAATTTGGGTTGAAAGTACTTAAAATAGAGTGAAATTGAAAAATCAAGATTTAAGAGTACACCTGTGTGTCGATGTAACTACTTTACTTATTGGCAAGTTGATTTGCAAAATATGTATCTTTTTAAGGCTCTAAAAATAGAGATTAGGATAAATATAGATAAATATTTAAAGTGCATATATCCAAGGAGAGAGAGAGAGAGAGAGAGAGAGAGAGAGAGAGAGAGAGAGAGAGAGAGAGAGAGAGAGAGAGAGAGAGAGAGAGAGAGAGAGAGAGAGAGAGAGAGAGAGGCACATGCCCCCAACTTTGGAGCAAAAGTGAGTTGTCACCTATCAGTTGAGATTAGCTCAATCGTGCAACCTAATGATACTTATAAGTTGGTAAGGTTGGATGATCAAGTCTAACCTAAAAGCTTGGAAAAATTGAGTGATTTTATCACCTCAATCATACCAAAAGGTGAACCAACTACTGTAGTAGATTGAATCAATAAATATTCGTAAAAATCTATGAGGTATTAGTACAAAAAAGTTTATGATATAATAACAGTCCATAAAAGAATTTTAGAATCTAAAATTGCTTTGAATTTTATAATATTAAGCACATGTTGTATAGCATATGCATCTTAGATAGGTCTCATATTGAAACTGTGTATAATAATAGTACCAATGTATAGAATTATACCATAATTGTGAATCTAAATCATATAACTGTGTTTTCACTAATTTAGATAATTGTACAAGTGTGGAGGACATGCTTCGAAAGCATTTCTCCACTATATGTGGAGAATTCTAAAAACTAATATAAGTACCAATGTGGAGGATGTGTTTCCAAAACATGCCTCCACTATAAACTGGAGATGATGAATACTGAATAAGTGTGGAGAACACACTTTCAAAGCATGCCCCCACTGAATCTGAGAACTGTGAATGTGTGGAAGCCATACCTGTATGACATGCCTCCACTGAATTTGAAAATTGATATAAGTACCACATACTGAATGAGTGTGGATATCATGCTTCCAAAGCATGACCCCACTAAATCTGAAAACTGATTTTAAGTACCATATACTAAATGAGTGTGGAGAACATGCATCCAAAGCATGCCCCCACTGAATCTGTAAATTATTTTAAGTGTGAAAAACATGCCTCTATGACATGCCCCCCTTTTAGGTAAAAGAAAGATAGGAATTGGTAGTTACCTCACCTTTTAAGGATAAAACAATTGTATACTCTATGATTGTAACCATGTAGCATATAGAAGGAATATGTCTATGTAAATATAACATTGAAGCCCATAGAACCAATGTGATCACATGTATGCCTAAGATGCATGATAAAAAAAATCATGGCAATGTCTATATAGTAACAGTATAAACTCAACAAGTAAAAAAGGACACACACAAGATCACTCAAAATCAAGTCAAAAGGCAATGGTCCAAGGAGACCACAAATAAGGGATATGTTCAAATGTTGCACAATCAAAGGGACATGACTTAGTTAATTGTCCATAACAACAAGAATGACATATTCAAATGTCCATACAACAAACAATGACATATGAAAATATCAATGCAAGCATACATGGCTACATGGGCTGCAAGCAAAAGATCAAATTCAAATGCTCGAAAGAAAATACAAGACACTTAAGGAAATGCATAAGTTAAAGCACAAACAACTGGCATACGCATGTCATAATATCCCATGGATCCACTGTGTTGAGAAAAGATATAAAGTGTATGGCACGTCAAGTACCCTGTGTAAGATATAATCATGGATAATAGGCATGTATAAGTACATATGTAAGCTCAAACATGATAATATAGAGTGATTATCGAATCATATAACTTATGTGTATCAAGACCAAAGAAGCGGATGCCCCCAATGTCCATATGACATGAGTAGAGGGGAAGCCCAACATATGAAATAAGAATGTATCATGTATTTATGTATGTCTATATCACACTCAAGTAGAAGTGTGACACATATGTGTATGTACGAGTAACTAAATATGTCGTCCATCAATATGGAAGTAACAGATGGATGTTAAGGAGCCAATAAAACATGTAAGTGCTGAAATTTTTTTTAGAGTTTTGAATGTTTTTTATTTTTTTAGTATTTTTAGAAATTTTGAACAGGAAATATCATCTTATGATGTCATCCAATGGATGGCCATAGCTATCTCCCAACAGTGAATCTAGTGTAATACCTAGATTATGTTGTTGAGGAGTATGTATAGGTGTAATATCTATCATTGTGGTATCAATGGTGTTCTGCATATGTAAAACAGGACTCTATGGTTGTGAAGCAATAGTAGACATAAAAGGATTAGAGGTTTCTTTCGCATAACAATAATATGTGCATTTTGAGATGCTCTCTATATATGATCATGGTGTGTAGTAAAAGATGGGGATTCTATGGAATCCACTATACATATTTGATGTAATGGTCTCTCAAGTATTGGCCACCTAGTAAAGGGGATTGCTTGTTGATTACCCTTTTGCAATGAATTAGCCTTAGTAGGCTTGATATCTAGTTGCTTGGGTATAAGTTTCTTTTGTTCAAGATGATGCTCATTTTGGAATTCCAAAAATTATAATTACATGATTGGCATGAGTGTATTTAACACACCCATGCATTATATAAGTTATTGCTCAAAGAGTCTATATCCAAGGTCTTCCCAATAACATATCAAAGATGATTGTGGAATGGATAACTGTAAAGGTAGTAACCACATGTGCAAGAACGACCTATAAAGGTAGGTTAATCTCACCAAGAACCTTTTGGGAGGTCCCATAAAATTCTCTAATTGATCTGGTAGATGGGTGTAAATCATGATGAGTATAACCTAAATGCATAAGTAATGTCATGGCACAAATGTTTTTACTCGCACGTTTATCAATCATAACATTACATATGGAGTGTTTATAAAATTATGCTCGAATGAATAGAGAATGAATATCAGATTCATCATCCTTAAGTTCACTATCATCAAAGAAAATAGAAGGTTTATAAACTAGAGGAGGTATATGTCATGTGTAAGTACCAATAATCCCATCTAGTAAATGTCCATAATGTAATGGAGGAGGATGTGCATAATATGCCATTTCGACTTCTAGTTCCTTCTTAGAATGGTCTTGTAAAAGATTGTTAAATATTTTTTGTTTATGGTGATCACCAAGTTTTGAACTTGATTCATTTGGAGGATCCTCAAATATAAGTTTTTGGTCATCGAGAAGATCTTGGATCTTGTGTTTTAAGGTAAAGAATTTGTTTGTAAAATGCACTGATCCTTGATGATAATCACAATAATCATTCTCATCATATTCTTTGAGTAGATTTCAACTCATATCAACCTCGATAGGATGAGAGAGAGATATAAGTTGACACTCTAGTAATCACAGGAGTAATGAAGTTGGGGACTCAAGTAAATGTATAAATTATCTCCTTAGTGATTTAGATAGGACAAGTTGATTAGGCTACTATGAATATGTGTTAATTGTGGTGATTATTTCCTTTTTAGGCTCAGGAAGTTTTACCTTATAACTTGGTTTGAGTGTGAATTTGGTACTAGATGTAAATGTAGTTGGTGTGTTTGTTACATACTTGAGCTTATTCAATGGCATAAGCTTCATTTCACGGTCTCGTACAACATAGCATCAATCATCAAAAAATTTAAACTTCTTATAAATAATGGACTCATGTAAAGGAGCAAACAAAATTTACTTGAATACATCTTGCAACTCTTTGTCTACCATAAGATTGGTCATTTTGGCTAGCATTGTCTTATATCTCGCGACATATTCTTTAATAGGTTCACTGGTTCCTTATTTGATTTTGGCAATTCAAGCATAGGAAACCTTTTTGAAAATGTAAATGGAAAAGTGTACTAATAATTGGTTTGCAATAGGTTTAAATGCTTTGATGGATTAGAGAGGTAATTCATAGAACCACCTCAAAACATAGTCCTTGACGTTTCTTGGAAATAATTTGGGCAAAAGTTTATCATTGGAAGCATAGTCAAGGCATGCCACATAAAATATTTGAAGATATTCAAGATCACCCTTGCCATCATAAAATATGAACTTAGGTGAAACAAATCCTATTTTCAATGGGTGTAAATAAATTTCAAGTGTAAGAGGGTTATGCAACACATCTTATGAACTATTGGCATGAGGAGATTTTAAAGCATTTTGTTCACTATTTGTAATATTCTCTTCTAAGGTCTTTATAACTTGAAGAAATGATTGAACTATAGGCCCAATGAGATTTAGATTAGCAATTTGAGTAGTCATCAAAGGGGATGAAAATATGTTTTGAGTAATAATAGGCATTAAAATCGGTATTTATGTTGAAACAAGAATTTCATGATTGATGTATTGATAGTAGTTTCAGGGATTAAATGTTTAAACACATAATATGTTCCCCAACTAAATGTAGGTAGATTGATAAGTGTGAGCTAAATTATAGTACCTTCTAACGATTCACCATTACTAGGTGAGGCAGCCTTAGTTTTATCTTATTTACTTATTTCATCTCTTGTAACATGCAAAATACATCTATTAAGTCTTTGTTATTATTGACATGAGTAATAGTTTTAACCTTTTATGACTTAGAGAATGTAAATCATATGTTTTTAAAGAGCTGAATATAGTAAATCAGGGTAGAAATATGCAATAAATACAACCACTAATCTATAATAGAATTGATTTTATTTGACCTTTCTAAAAATAACAATAAATAATGTAAATAAGAACTTAACTGAAAAATAACTAAAATAGGAGATCTAGAGGATGTAAATTGATACAAAATCTGGTTTGAGTGTGTCAAATATGATCTAGGTGTCAAAACCCTTCCTAGATAGTATTGCCCTAATTAGATAGTAGCACCATGTGGCATTAATGTCCCTATTTTAGCGGTAGTGTCCTTTGTACATAACTGTTCTGAGCTTCTAGGTGCACCTATGTTTAGTTCTGTCAAGTGTGTTCTTTCATACATGAGTTTTAGATCTTTATATATGACCTATTTTGACTAATTTTATATGCAAACCCTAATCCTCCATGTTGTTAAAGCATCTAGTTGATGTAAGCAGTTTAGTGTGTTGTTAGTGGGGTAGGTTAGACATCCTCAACACTCTGTTGTGATGAGATTTGCCTAAATACCAATACTCTAAAGAGGGATCAAGCTTGATGTAGTTATTCCCAACTAATTATAAGTACAAGTGTAATCGAAGCTAGTATGAATGTTGACTTGAGTGTTTTGAATGTGCTTGAGACTAGAAATCTGAGTGATCTAAGTTTAGGAATGTTTTAGATGGTTGTATGCAGAAGAAGGGTAAAATATGAATTTATAACCTATATTGTGCATAATTTGTTCTGAGTTTATATGTGTAATTTGCATTTGATTTCCATTTAGTGGATAGAGGAATAAAAGTCATGTATATATATTGTTCTGGTGCTTGTGCAGGTTTTAAAAGAGGTTTACGCTGACCCTAGGTGGTCCTAGATTTGAAAAGATATTTGTTGATATAAAAAGTAGGGAAAGGACAATAGCACCAAAATTGGGACACTATCACCATATGGCGGTACTGTCCTTATTATGGCAATGTTAGGAACCTAATATCTCATGTATACAAAATACACACAAATACTGAATATATTAATATTTTTTTCCTTTTAGGGAAGGAATCACTCTCAATCACTTACCACTTTGAGGGGGCTACCTCCTTATCCTAGCATTTGACTCTAATTGATATATTTTACTTCGATGCCTTATAATAGCCTATGTCCCTCTATTTATACTATTATAATCCATCCCACTCTTATATTCTATGCATGTGGGATTATTCTTCTATGACATTATTATTCATACTACTATTACATTCCACTATTCTACCCCAAATAAACATAATATTCTCTTACCTAGGTATATTGTATTCCATCCTCATTAACATGTTTCACCTTCAAAACATGCAAAGAATTATATACAAAAAATATGTAGAAAACTAGATGGAAGCCCTGCCATACGTTATTTTTTGCTTCCACTTCTTGTTGTGATTTGATAGGAGCATGTACAATATTAGTGTGAATGGAATCACTAGAATATTATGTGGATGTTCAAAAGACACAGAGGAATGAACATCAATAAAAAATAAAGCCATCTAAAGGTTATAATTGAGCACTAAAATTTGAAACTTGATGATCATCACTTCAAAGCTAGAATAGGGGTGTTCAAAATAATCAACCTGGTGAGCCAAAAAAGGATACATGTCATCCCCCTTAGCATTTTTATTCATACATATTATGTTTGGAGTGGCATGTGTATTTAAGGGAGTTGCAGTTGTGGTTCCTTGTAGGGGCTTGATGGTTACATGTTGGAGCTCGTTGGGAACTCGTATTGGCTCTTCAGGTACCTAACATTGAAATAAATCCATATAATAGATGCTACAAACATCTTCCAAATCTATCCATGCAATGATGTCATGTTCATATGCTTCAACTATAGGAAAGAAATCCTCGACATAGATGTTGTAGTTATTATCCCACTCTAACCATGCATCGATTTCTTCATCATATTATGTTATTATAGGGTTGTGAAGCTTTAATCTATCAAATATATCACTAATGAATTGATTTAGAGCAGTGCTTATTTTATTCAAAGTAGTATCCACTTTTAAAAGTAATAAATTGACTTGATATTTTTGGGCAATAATGAGAAAAATAGCCATAATATTGTTTCTTTTTTCTTTTTTATAATAATAATATATAGTAAAACTATGATAACTTCTTAAATACTCAATAAAATTCATAAGTGCAAACTGTTCTGGAAAGTTAGAAAAGAGGGGCACAAAACCCAAAAATTAATTTGTGCAATTATTTTTCATTTGAGAGTTGCATGTAGAAGAACAATTAGGTTTTTTCTTTTACATAGAAGCAGTTAGTAAAATTGTGATAAAATTTGAAACACTTAATGAAATTCAAAACTAAAAATTATTATGGAAAGCTAAAACCAAGGTGCACAAAATCTAGAAATTATTTAATGTGGTTATGTATAGTTTGAGAGTTGTATAAAAAAGCAATCATGTTTTTATCGAAAAAATAGAAATTTGCACTTTTAAATGATATATTTTGGCTTCAAATTATGACTGGAACAAGAGATAAATATGTAGATCTGAATTTTGAAAACCCTCAAGATGAAATGGAAACTTATACTTGCTCCATGAATCTCCAAAATATGTCTACAATAAAAATACTCACAAAAATACCTCTGTGTTTGCAACAACTTTCACTCTTAAAGCCAACTTCTTAAGTAAAATATGTTCTCTCAAACACAATTTTTATCTATTATTTGATCACTAGGATCCATAAGGCAAGGTGAGAGCATAATGATGGAAAGATCTCTAATACCAAATGTTAAGAACCTCATATCTCACATACACAAAATACACACAAATATTGAATATATTAATGTTTTATTCCTTTTATGAACATAATCACTCTGAATCACTTGCCACTTTGAGGAGGCTACCTTCATATCAGAGCATTTGGCTCTAATTGATATATTTTATTTGGATGTCTTACAATAACCTATGCCCCTCTATTTATATTATTCTAATAAATCTCACTCTTCCATTCTATGCATGTGGGATTATTACTCTATGACATTACTATTCATACTACTATTACATTCTATTATTCTACCTCAAATATACATTATATTCCCCTACCTAGGTATATTACAAGTTCTCCTCACCTAAGTGTTGATGCAAGTGAAAGTGAAGCTAATATGAATGTTGACTTGAGTGCTTTGAATTTGATTGAGACTATAAATATGAGTAATCTAAACTTAGGAATGTTTTAGATGGTTGTATGTAGAAGTAGGGTAGAATATGGATTTATAACCTTAATTATACACAACTTATTTTGAATTTGTCTGTGTAATTTGTATTTGATTTCCATCTAGTGGTTAGAGGGCTAAAAGTCATGTATATATATTATTCTGGTGTTTTTATGAGTCTTAAAAGAGGTGTAGGCCAACCTTAGGTAGTCTTAAATTTGAAAAGATATATATTGGTAGAAAAAGGAAGGAAAAAACAATAACCCCAAAATTGGGATACTAGCTCCATATGACACTATTGTCCTTATTATGGCACTAGTGTCCAGGTGCCAAAACCTGAGGCACTAGGGGCTAAGATGTCAAGATAAGGGTTTAGGACTGCTTTAGGGATGTCTAGGGATGCTTGTGGTCTGCACAAAGACTATATAAGTCTGAAAATGGGCCCTAAGGTATGTATAGGGCTAAGCTAGAGATAGGTGGTCTCAAGTAGCTTTCTTAGCACTCAAGTTTCATTTTTAGGTGATCACATTTGTCTCCCCACCATTTATTCTAGAAATGTAGTAAATCAAAATGACTAGGATAAAGGGAAAAAAGTATACATAGACTTAAGAGGTGAACCCTATGAATCTAGATCTGAGTATTTGAAGCATGCTCCATTATGTATCCTAAAAATGAAAAATGCATATATTAGTCCTTGCTTAAAAGATATCAAAATCAAAGACAAAATTGAGTAAAGAAGTAAAACTAAGTAAAGAAATAAGAGAGAGGAAAGGAACAAATACACCTCAATGGGTATGTGAACCAATGCATAAACCTGGTGACAACCTATGTGTGTGCATGTAGATAGTGATCAATCAGTGAATAGCTTGGCTGAACTAATGGCTTGCTCAATCCCCATGTATGGGTGGCTCAATAACTCAATCCAATTTTTACTCCATCATTGCCCACCCCTACTTGGTGGATCATGACATGTGAATAGCTTGGATTGGACTGATGGTGTGTCTAACACTCTCATGCAAGTGGTTCAAGAACCCAATTAGATTATGACTCCATCATTATCTACCCATGTTTAGTAGATGCATCTAGACTTAAACTACACAATGTAACTATAAATGTGTAATTGGAGATATATAACTAGAGATGTTAGCTTTGCAGCCACTCAGGTATATTAGGTGACTTTGGACCACTCAGGAATGCCAACCATTGTAGATGGAACAAGGCATGAATCTGATATGTAACTTGGAGCATGGTGTCTGATGTGTACATCATAGAGAATGATATGGAGTTTATCATTTCATCATGATCAACTGGTGTATAAGTGAGCATACGAAAATAATGTGTCACGCCCATGCCCCTAAATTTGATATATGAGAATATGGATTTTGGACTAAGTTTCAATAATCTATATTTGAGTAACTAAACTAAAATGGGAATGATTATGCCGCACATGATGCCCCCAATCTAAGCTAAACTAAGCCAAAACTAGTTAACTATAACTGAATCTATGTAAACTTACATTGTAACTACTATAATTTTTTGGCCAATCTAGAATTTTTTGAAATTGAGGTTACTAGCAGTAGTGACATATCTTGGATAGTAGCACCATGCGGTGTAAGTGTTCTAATTTGGGTGCTAATGTTTGACTATTCTGATTTATATACAACTATAACTTATCTCCGTGTCATTATTTCTCATTGTGTTTTCCTAAATCTAATTTCTATATTCTAAACCTATGTGATGAAAATTATACTTTGAGTGCATTTGGATAACCTAATATCAATTACAAACCCCTATGAATGCCCCCTCTTTTGAGAAGAATTATTGTACATGTGCAATAACTATCTTTAAAATAAAAAGCTCCACGAAATATGTGTTAGTTGGAGCATATATGATATCTGCATAATAAACTAATATAATGTGTATACATAACATCATAATGTTAGATAATCTAAACTAAAGTGTGTAGTGTGCAATGTATGTTATATATAGCATTCAAAAGGTTGTCAAGATAGATATAACAATATATATGAACATCAAATCTAAGTAATAACTAATTAGCTTCCTAGGGGGATGGGGCATGATGTCCATCATGACACCCAAGTAGGAAGGGAAAATACATGAGGTCCCTCGTGCAATATACAATTAGAGTGCGTAATAAGTAAGAGACAAGTGTCATGGCCATGATGCATACAAAAAAACATACATACAACACACATGATGCATGTAAAGTAGGCTAAAGGGCCATAGTATAAGGTACATGAGCACATGTCACTAAATATGAGAAAGCAAGACATATAAAGACATGTTCAAATGTCCACATATATAAACAATAAACAAGTTGGTTTAGATCCACATATAAGTACATGTTCAACTGTCCACACGCACAATTAGGAAAACACACACAAGGATAGGGGCACATGTCCAAATCATACATACAATGAAAATAAGTGGCGTAGAGCCGTAGAGCAATGGCATATTCAAATGCCCTCAAATAAAAGAAGCATAAAGACACAATCAAGTCTAAACTAGAAAATCTAGAAATGAAAGTATGCATGAACATGTGATACAAATATGTATAAGAGCTAAGATGTACATATGTTAAGTCTAAAGTAGCAGTAGCCAACAAAAAATTTGAGTAGGTACAGCTTGATCAATATCAAGATATAACAATTTTGAATATGTGATGTAGAGTTTATAAAGATGTAACTTGATAATCAAAATTGTGTATAGGGTGCCCTCAAATGGACGATTGTGTCTAATGAAGAACCCATGTATTTGTGTGTATGCCCTAATGGGTAGATAGTAGCAAATCTAGATTAGTGTAGTGGACTTGAATCCTATAACAATCTACAAGCACTCGACAAGAACAAGTGAACCATGTATGTATGATAAAAATAACTATACTAAGATAGCTAGCATATGTAGTATTTGACAAATATAAGAGATGTAAACATGGCAATGCATACAAATTATATCATTTAACTCTATATCACATTACCAAATCAAATCATTTATCCAATACCTATCCTTATTTGCCCTTCCTAGTAGCACTCTTTTTGAAAAAGACTACAAAGATATCTTATTTATAGGTATAAAGGAAGCAAAATTAATGACCAATAAAAATCACAACAACATCAATGTAGGCCAAATCAACTGTAGGTTCTTAACAGAGTAGATATTCAAAGCGGGTATTGGCTAAGCATCAAAGGGTCCATATTTATGCATCTCATAATCATCCATTAAGTTGAGGTGTTATATATATATATATATATATATATATATATATATATATATATATATATATATATATATATATAATATCAAAAAGGAAGGATAAATAATTTGTTCAATAGTTAAAACCATGCTTGTGGCACCTTGGGCAAGTACCATGATGAAAACTAGGTTTATGGCATCATGCATAAATAATTTATTATTTGTTAGTACCTTGCACTTGGGGGCAACCTCATTCACATTTAAGACCATTCCATTAAATTTTAGCTATTTGGCCATTCAATCCTATTCAGTCCAAGCTCATCCTATCATGCCCATCAGGATTTTCTTCTTGACCTTGTTACAAAAGTGGAAGGTATATTGAGACCCATTTCGAAAACATTTTGGCATATTATCTACAAGACACTTTGACAATTGGATACATTAGGTTCTCACGTGACATGTTCCTTGGAGATTCCTAATCCCTTCTCTCATTTTCATGCATTATTATCTAGTATTATCCATTCATCATTAATTCATTATTATCTCCCATCTTTGGAGGAACTAAAATGGCTTGAGGATTGTTTGGACTATTTTAAGTAGAGCTTAGTTTGGCTACCCTTATTTCATGCTCTCTCCATTTTGCGAGTTAATCCCCTACCACCATTTTTATCAACCATTTCCTATCATCTCATTGTTTTGCGAGTCATTATCCATTCTAGTTTTAGGATAGGTCTTCCGTTTGCTAGTGATCCTCTATGGATATTTATTCCAAAATAATAAAAACATTCAAATGTCCAAAAATCCTAAAAAATGGAAAAGGTTTAAACTTTCGAAAAGAGATATAAAGCTGTAAAATTCAAAAACATTTTTCTTGTCCTAAATCCAGTCTTTATCTTTGATTTATCATTAAGCCATTCATTTTAAGAATCATTGGGATGTGTCTTTTTTCCCATGGGATGCATCCTTCCCTTGCATGTATCCTTGCTTTTGGGCACCATCCATTTAACATTTCATTCAGCCTTCACACATGGATTTTGACATAGTTAATGACATGATGCTTTATGTTGATTTTATTTCTGAGCTTTGTGTGTGTTTGTTTGTTTAGTTACTTGTTTATTTTTTTGTTTGTTTATTTGATTTTCTATTGTGCCTTGACTCAGTCCATTTATGTCTACAGGGTGATTCTTTATGCTTGTACTTGAGTCTATCCATTAGCATATGTCAAAATTATCATTATGGTTTTTCATATAATTGGTGCATTTTTTATCATTTATCTATTAGATCGGGAGTCAATCCTTGTGCACATCATGGCCAAGCCATTAAGGTGTTTATCTCATGGTGCATATCATTATGTTCTACATTAAAAATCAAGTATTTGAGAGGCTTATATACAATGTTGTGCTATAGTGGCAGTTTATCGCCTTGTAAAATCATTCATTATCAAATCTAATCATCTTGATCGTCTTTGACTACATCACATCATCATATTTTCCTCAATAAAATCAAAATAATTGAAAATTTTGGCTACATATATGCTAATCAGGACATGTATCTTTAAATAATAATATAAAATAGAGACATACACATTGTTCCATCTTATTCTCATTCTAATCATCTACTCTATTATTTCCTCATGCATTCTCCCATCCTAGGAGAACTACATTGGTTAAAGGTCCATTTGGACTATGTAAGCAAAGCTCAATTACATTCAGTTTATGGGGTTAACTTAGCAACTATTATATCATTATTCTTCCACCATTGTCTCATTATTCTTCCACCAATATTATATTCTTCCAATCATTTCTTTTGCTACCTTTGAGCATTCTCGTGTGCGTAGTTTTTGTGATTTCTTCATTCTTCGAAAAGCCATTATACCATCACACCTCCATCTACATCATTCATATCATCATAATTCGTGTAAGAGGTTAACTCCTTGAGTTATGCTTCTCAATCTATCATTCAATTAGTTTATCAATGATCAAATCAGTCATGCTAGGGTAAATCATTTAATCAATGATCAAATATGCTCTATTGGGGCAAATCATTTAATCAATGGGGGTAAATCATTTAATCAATGTTCAAATATACCCTACTGGGTTAAATAATTTAATCAACAATCAAATCTGATCTGATGGGAAACTAAATTAATCAATCAATCAATCCCCTTATATGGGGTGATTCAATCATTTAGTCTTTCTTCTAATTCCAAACTTGCCACTTTCACCCTATTTGGGGCAAATTAAAGGGCACAACTTGTTTCAGGATAGATCATTCTCTAAGATTGTAAATTTCACCATGCTTGGGGTAAGTCAAAGTGTTTTGCTTATCTTAGGATCCATCTTTCCCAATTCCCCCCTCTTTAGAGCAAATTATTTTTCTACTCTATCATCGTCAGATATCAAAGAGTGCAAGCATTAGCTCACCTAGATTAATCTCATCCATATGTTAATTTCACCCTTCTTCTTGTCCATTTTCTTCGTTTTCGAGGGCCCATCCATAAAAAACTATTTTTTGGCCACTCCCTTGAGGGGGCATCGTGGGTGTCCCAAATGTTGTTTGGGGCATCCTTGTGAACTCGTTTTCAATAAATTGAACAAAATTCAATAAAATATGAACACATCATTCTTCAATCTTTATATGATCATTTTATAGACTTTTTCATTCTTTGAAAAGTTGTTGTTTCATTTATGTCTTACAACACCTTCTCAAATAGGGGAAAAATATAAGCACTTAGTTCTCATCACTTTTGTGTCAAAATTACAATCAAAATGAAATTGGCACATAGAGTCATCAAAACTTTTAAATTTACCTGCACACTTGACAAACATCTTTTGAAATATATTGAGGAATCCTTGATTGGGGCAATGCACTATACATAATCATCAACTTCACTTAATTCATCTTGAGTGAAATTACAAATCTATAAGAGTTATTTTAGATTAATTAGGTCAAAAAATTCTTTGACTTTCAAGAGTTACATCACTTTTCATTAGGCTAATTAATGTCTCAATTAACCTAATCTTCCTCTAATGGGAAATTTTGTAAATTTTAGAATTCCCAATTTTTTAAATTCATTAATTGTATTTATTCCTCAATTTTGATAGAAAGTGACCAAGTGGTTGATGACATCATAATCAAATCTCAGGGATCATGACATCATCATAAAAGTTGTCAAGTATTTTCAAAATATCAAACAAATATCAGAATTTACAAGTCATGCCTAATCAATGCAAACTCAACCACAATTATTTATGACATTAATCACTCCAAATTGGATTGAATTATATCCATATTTCTCATTCTTGAGCTAATGGCCATAATCAATATGATCAAGTTATAAATAGAGCGTGACCCCTCTATGCATAACAAGTTATTTCAAACTATACTTTCTTCATAAAAATACATAGAGAGTTCACATTTATTCATGCCTTGAATCATCAAATCATCAAGTAGACAAGGGGAAATATTGTATAAATGCACATGTGACATTGTTGAAAACTCCTAGCTCTACAATCTAGCACAAAAAAACCTAAATCAGGCTTAGAAGGAACATCCATGAGGAATGTATAATTGTTTTGGTTGTGTTTTCTATTTATTCTTTACTTTCTTGTCTTACCCAATCCAAGGAATTATTCCTGAGGTGACTTGTTTGTTCACTTTATTATTTTGAATGGACTAAAAAAAAACTAACCCCTCTTATAATCATAATCTATAAATATCTTTAGTGAACCTAGAGCTAGAATATGAAATTATTTGATTAGCTTTTGAGAGTGAGGATAATCGTCTTTAATGCCCTTGAGAATCCTTGTATTTATAGATGATTTATATTTGAGTTTTGAACCTATTGGTGCATAAAAGTGGACCTAAAATAATACCCAACAGATAAAAATAAGAATAAAATTAAATGTGACTCAAGAGAAGTTAAAAAAGCTATACCTGGACAAGTCCATGCTAAATGAACAAAGCCACAAATCGGTCCTGTCTAATTACTGTGAACTTGTCTAGAAGGAAAAGGGAACAAAATTGGGGATCCTTGTGACAAAGTGGTAAGATAAATAACCAATAGATGAACTCATAAATCAGAGTAGAGAAAGACTCAAATAAAATGTGCCAATATATGCCTCATTCACTGTGAATAGTCTACACATACAAAGTTATAATAAATTACATAAATGATGGGCTTATACCAATTTTTGGTGTTTACAAGAACACAATTAAGTGCACACACACATAGGTGGGAGAACTATGTGTGGTTTGAGTCCTTTTTAGATTATTGGAATGCAGGGTAATGCTCAATCACTCAGTGGGAAGTGGTTGAGGGTATCCAACCCATATTTCACCTTTTCTTTTAGGTAAATCTTGTGTCAAAATTGAAGCTATAGTTTTAAGATAAAGATAGACAAAATTAGGATCTACACACATGGCCAAGGATCAGAAAACTTCCAAAAATAGTCTTCAAATGCAAGCATAGTGATATGTGGTAAAATAAAAACTATAAAAATACATAGGGACAATATTGAAAGACAATGGACAATATTATTCATTGCTAACATGTAGGTTTTGACAATCTAATCCTGAGTTAACTAATTACAAAGCTATTGCATATTTCAAAAGACTATATCACAGGTAGTAAGCAATCTAAGATAGAAAATTAGTTGAGTTCCTTATCTATCTCTTTTTGGTCATTTTTATATTTAGTAAGTGTAATCATTGTTAGCAAAGGTTCTTGAAAAACTCCAGAACATGCTAATTACAGGGATAACTTATGCAGGTAATGACAAAACATAATAGTTGTTAGCAATAGAGATTGAAGGATGCCATTAATTACTAAATTAAGCTCATTATATGAAATACATACAATTTAATATATGCAAAACAATTAGTGTAAACCATATGAAAATAGATCAAGACATTCACAAATCTCACTCCACACAAATCATAAGTAAAAGACATATAGGAAAACCATTCATAACATTGTATTAATCTCTATCACACATTGGAACCTTATTCTATTATTACAAAGTGTTGTCTCTTCATATTCCAACCTGTCAATATGACAAAAAAAATATTATTCGCATTCTTTAATCTATTGCTTATGTTAACAAGGTCGAATACATACTAAACATTATACAAAAGATAAAATCATACAATTTTCACATGTGTCCATATAATATACTTTGTGATTTTAGACAGCCATGTTATTTACCTAACAGTTTCCTAGACTTAATTCATTGTCCTATCTTGAGATAAAGTCATAATAATGAAATTTGATCTGAAACTGAGGAGATGAGCCATAAACAAGAGTTATAGTTGTCACTCTAAATGTTGTTTACTGGTTTTCACCTATTTTTGTACCAATTAACTACCCTTTCAAGTTTTCAACTAAGTAGCATACTAGCCTACCACCCTCTTGAGTTTTTGATAGACTAACTCACCCTTTATAGGTTTTCAACCAGCCTAGCCCTACCCCTAATGCTTAAGGCCATCTTACAAAATTATGTAAAAATCTATGAAACTTCAAAATTGAGTGTGCATTACCTACTAGGTAGGTGGTGGTGAACTAGGAGATGGTTGCATAGTTATTTGTTATTATGTTTGCTCTGGTTGGCTTGCTAATAACCCACTTACTTGTGTAGTGTCTGGTAATGAAGGTTGTTGTTGTTGAATGTCTACTTTGGGTAACATAACAATATTTTTCTATTGTAGGAGACACTGAAGTTATTTTAGTGGAATTAATTGGGGCTCATCCACAAGTTAATTAACTGGCAAATCGATAAGTGAAATATTTTAATTTATCATCTTCCAATCTATGAACACTTCCTATACTACAATAAGCATTATACACAACAAAATTTGGATCACCATCAAATTTTGCACATCTTCATCTTACATGATGGTTACGAGTGCTTTATCATTGGATGCTTTAAGCTAAATATCTAAAATCAACTCATCGAATCGATATACATACCTTTGATCTTGTAGGCCAATAAATGTAGCGTGTAACATCTCATTATGCCAAGCCTGAAGTTTTTGCATGATGGCATCCCTTGAATCTAGAAATTGATTAAGGGTGTTACTCATCACATCTGAATTAGTCGTTTGATCATCCATTACAGCTTGGATTTATTTTTGGTTGTGAACTCTGATTGAGTAGTGGCTAATGAATTGTTAAGGTGTTGTTTCCAATTTAACGTCCCTTATATGATTTGTTTTTTTTACTATGCAATAGTGTCCAAAACCTGCTCATATTATTTAAATAGTTTGTAAATTGCCTCTATATCTGACTATGTTCTGCCCTTGTGCTTGTAGTTCTTGCAATTGTTGTGTATCCAACTAGTCCTTAGTGAGTTAATTCAGTAAAGATATGAGTTTTTTTTCCTTGGATAGTAACCAGTGTTGGACAACTATTATTGATTAGTTAGTGCACATTAGTAAGTTACCAACTCAAGCCTACATTGTCACCTTATAGCTAGAAAACTTATTATTCTAAGGATGAAGCCTTTTAGGGAATGAATTATTGAAATACAATTGCACTTTAACTCTGTTTGGTCAACAGTAGTTGGGTATCATCTAGAGATGTTTCCAACATAGTGGTAATAAGTTCCATTGATGTGGATGGAAGTATTATAAGGGCTAGCGTGAATTGAGCCAAAAGAATCAAGAAAGTGGTGTGTTAGGTGGATGATGTGGTAACATGCCATAGCCACTGATTAGTGATTTGAGGTTTCATCTGCAAAGCCTTCTCCTACGCACCTGCTTGTGTTGCCAACTTGTGTTGTGTTATGCTTTCTCTATCTTTCCTTGCTTAGGCCTTAACTTAAACCTTATCCTTATCATCTACCTCATCTTGGGCCTTGTCTTATTCTTCAACCTTAGCCCTAGCTTTGGCTTTAGCTTTGTCTTTGGTTGCTTGTGCTTCAACTACATTCTTAATTTGTTTATCTTTCTTGCATTGATCCTCTTTAAAATTTTCTAGTGATTTTGTTTTTCCTTATTTTGTTGCACAACATGTGTTTCTTATTATTTTCTCTATGATTATTCTTATTCATTTTCTTTTCCTTCACTTTTTCAACTCATTTCGTGTGAGCCTCTACTTCCTTAGCTTACTTTTGTGTAGCCTCTACTTATTTGATTTACTTCTGACACTCTTATGTAGCTTCTTATTTTCGTTGTTCTTCATGCATAGTTTCTTATTGCTTGCATTGCGATTCTTATGCAAATGCTTGTTGCTTCACTTTTTTCTTATTTTTCTTCATCTCCTTTTTTCTTTATTTCCTCTCAGCCTTATTTTGTTCCTCCTCCAAGTCGACTGATTCTCGTGTAGTTTCTATTTGTGGCTTTAGCTATGGTAAAGTTATTTCTTTAGGCTCCTCCATGACATATAGTGTGTCAAGCTTAATAAATGATTGGGTGTTATTTGAGGAGGTTGATTCCACAACCATAATTTTATTTATAAATGTCTTTTTCTTGGATGCAGGCAGAGGAATAAGGGTCTTCTTGAGTTTCTTTGTAGCTTGGGTCTGAGGTTATTATTGTGTTGTTTTTGCTTGTTGTTTGCCACTCACCTCTGTGGATTATCCAAAGGCTACCATCCTATATTTCTCTATGGGATATGGTCTTATTGAATGATGAGTCTTTGGTTTACATGTCAAGGCCAAAGGTGGACTTTATTATGTAGGTTGTACTTCTTGATGCATAGTAGAAGATCCCATAGTTAGATATTTATGGAATATTTTGGCTACCAATTTTTTCTAAGCTACTTCATGACCTACAATGTTAACAATACTGGAGGGGGATGTTGATTAATATTGACCCAAAAGTCTTGCCTTACCTGATTTCACACTTGACAAGTGTGCACTGCTTTCCATAAAAAAAATCTTTATCTTCCTCCTGCTCATATACTTTATTGTTGATGTCTTATAGCATGGTCTGTAAGAGTTCTTTCTCTTCAACTCCTATATTTGGAAAGTCACACTCACTTTTTATATTTATCACATTTGGATTATCCAACCAAGACTTCATGTGACATGTCTTCTTCTTGGGCAGTGGCAGTGAATATCACCATATAGGTGCCTTCCTTTTACCTTATCTTGATGTGTAGGAGTTACTAATATTTATGGTGGTGCATGTGGTTATACTTTTTATTATCCTTGTGACTGTTCTATAATTGGTTATTATCTTTCTAGGGGAAGAAATCATAAATGTGTCTCTATCCTCATAACTAGAGCTTTCTACCTCTATAATTTTGCTTATACATCCAACATTATGATGAAGAATGGCATTGTGGTTGTAGTTAGAGTTGGTAATACATGCATCTTGATCTAGATGTCATTATGTAGTTTTATAAATGATGCATGTTACCCTAGATATTGCATGACATCTTATGGTATTTAATAGTGTGACTCGATCAAGGTTAGAGACTCAATCCACCATGTGTTGAACTACCCTAGTTGCTCATAATATTTCCCCATTTTTGTCCATGCAATATTTGTAAATATGGTAGTAGGCTAAAAATATGCAGTCGGATTGACCAGTCCTTCTAACAATTTTTACTGTGTGAAACAAAGAAATGTCACCAAGAATTGATATTAGAATGTTTGAGAGGTACTTATGAGGATATTCTTAATGTTAGAAGTTAACTTTGAGGCTAAAAACATGGGCTAATTGAAGTCTTTATGCAGGTGTAGCATGTGATACACAATATCTATCACCCCTTTTATTGCCTACTCAGTCTACTTTGTAGTTTGCCAAAACCTCTTTGCAATACATTCAACTAAATTATGCACTGAAGCATCATCTATTGAATCAATTAGGATTCCTCTATGTGCCATTGTTGTATACTTCTCCCTAGTGTTTGAATGAATTAGTAGAGTAGTGGACTTATAGGGGAGGAGGGATTTACCACAGTATGGGAGGCTTATTGCATGTGTAATAGTCTGAGCATTAATCAAGATTATGATATCTTGAGATAAATGAATAGCCACTTCATTATATCTACTAAGAAGAGTAAGCATTACCTCATCAAGCTATAAAAATGTGGGTATCTTATTTAGTCTTTCTATATTTGAGCCTCCCAATGTATGTGGGAACACTAGGGCTCCTACATTGTAACTTCTTGTGGTTCAAGATTTAATAGACTAGTTTCTACTTGAACAATGAAATCTAAGGGTTTAGGGTCATTATATTTGGGTTGTTGGAGACCTAAGCCAATCCCCATCTCCTCTTATGCATCTATAAATGGGATCAATAATTGACCTCTATCCATGTTTAATGCTTTGGACTTTCAAGACTTGCGCTACTTATTTTGGTTCTAGATTGAAATTTGTGTGCAAGAAGATGTTTTGAAGGAAAATCACAAAATACACTTGTGGGTAGAATGATATAATGTTTGTGTGTTGTTTATGCCCTAATTTATACAGATTTTAGTCCCCAAATCCATGTCACCAACTCTTTTAAATGTATTGATATGGTTGTGAATGAATTCTCTCCCAAAATTAATATCACTTGATGTTGTTTGATCTTATAATGACCCTTTTATGTCTAAAAATATTGATTTATCCATCGGCGATTATTTGATGTGATGTGATATCCTTTCAACTATCCCCTCTCTTTTATGATGCCACATGTCAATTGGCCACATAACCCACTTTGGGAAGGATGTAATCTATTCAAGTGCTTGGTCCTTAATAGTCTTGAATGACCATTATCCATCCTTTCATCATACTTGTCTTGTCAGCATTGCCTTCCTGGACTTATTTCATGACTATTGTGTAGTTGGTTCTAGTTATCCTTCCTATAGGTTGTCTTTAGAATTTGATTTTACATTGTAATTATAACTACTCCTTATTTATTTTGATGTGTTATGATGTAAATATTGCACTATACAAACACTCTAATATTATAAAAACAAACGAAAACACAAAACAACATTAAATAAAAATCCTAATCTACATGGTGCCACTTGGCACGCTCTTTTTTCAATAGCAAAAATGATAGAGACTAACAATAGTAAGGCTTGAGCCTATATCCATCAACACGTCTTGATATATGGCTCGCTATAAATATTTTAATATAATGGTACCATGTTGTGAAATTTCATGAATAATGTAGGGTCCCTTCCATCTAATGTGCAATTTTCTTAGGAATGCCTTAAGCTGGCTATTATACAACAATATTACTTGTTCTAGGTAAAATTGCTTAGATCACAAGTTACGATCATACCATGCTTTCTGGCTTAACTTGTGGAGTTCTTATGTCCATTGTGCCCTTTGTTGACTTTCTTCAATTATAACCAATTCGAGCAATCTTTGCTTTGAATAATCTTGGTCACCTAGCCTCTTAACCATTTCCATACATAAACTCGAAACAATGTACTCCATAGGCATTATTGCCGCAAGACCATTGACAAGATGGAAAGAAGTGAAACCTATAGCCAACTTGTAATTTGTTCTATATGCCCAAATACTTATAGGAATGTGATCCTCTCAATCATCATATTACACATTACATATCTTTTTTTGATGCTTCAGTTTGTCTTATTTACTTGAGGGTGATAAGCCATGCTTTTATGGTACAATTTCATAAACTCCTCAGTGAGAGTCTTGATAGTGTTATTAAGGAAATGTGTTCCTCTTTCACTAACCAATTTGATTCAACATCTAAATCTTGTAATAATGTTTTCATACAAGAATTTGGTAGTGTCCTTCACACCGCAACTTGGGGTTGCAATGGCTTCCACCTATTTAGTGAAATAATCTATCACAGTAATAAAATATCATGTATGACTTCAATTTATTAGGGGACTTATAGGTCCAAAAAAATTGATTCCTCACTGTTCAGCTAGTTTTTCTATGAGCATTGGTACCAAAGGCATCTCATTGCATTAATTTGGTTTTTCCATTCATTAACACACATCGTAATGTTTGGCTAAACTGTGTACGTCCTAAAATAAAGTTGACCACCAAAGACCACTCTATAAAAACTTTTGGCAGTGGCTTCACGTATGAAGTGACCCCTACAATATCCTAGTGTGCTTCTTGAAGAAGTCGAGGTCATCATGTTCTAATGTTACCATGTGAAGCACATCATCTTTCCCAATCTTGTACAAAATATGTTGATGAGACTATATGGGATAACACGAGCGACCACTTGCTTTTATCCATTTCTAGATAATGCATAGGGAAAGTACATTGCTCCAAAAAGTTTGTAATATCCTCCATGTTATTCGAGATTGTAACAAACCTAAATAAGTGCACATATTGAGACTCATCCTTGATTTTTTCTGGATCTTTACCATTTTGTAGCCTACTTAGGTGATTTGGTCAGACATTTTCTCATCCTATATTTACATTGATTCAAAATTGAAACTCTTCAAACAACACGAACCACCTAAAATTTATCCTCCAAACATTAGCATATTAACTAGATATCACAATCCCTGATGATCGATAAAAAGCTCAAATAACATGGCCAATAAATAGTGTTGAATTTTTTTAATTTAAATACCATATCTAAAGCTTCTCTTTTTGTAGTGGTATAATTTTTTTTGACTTTTAATAGCTTCCTGCTGGCAAAGTGTATGGGGTGATCTAACCTACCATCCCATGGATACACTAAGACAACTCCTAATGCAATACTAGAAGCATCTACATGCACATGGAATGGTTTATTCCAGTCCAAAAAGACTAAAATAGGTGTTGTTACCAACATTTGTTTGAGCTCGATAAATAGTGCTTAGCATTTTGTTATCCATTCAAGCCTTGTATCTTTGTGTATTAGTTTTTTCATTGGTATAGATATGGTTGTGTATCCTTTGATAAAATTTATATAGTATCTCATATGTTGATAAAGGTGTGCACTTATGTAGAGCTGGTTGGGGGTGGCATCCCCACTATTACATCAATCTTAGCTTGGTCCACCAGAATGCCATTGCTACATACAACATGGCTCAAAATAACACCAAAAGGTGTGAAGAATAAACACTTCTTTAAATTCAGAGTAATGCATAGAGCTCAACATCATTCTAACATTAGTCGTAGTTTTGATAGATGTTCTTTAAATATAGAAAAGATATCTTGATCATCCAAATATACCTCTAAGAAATCATGAATGAAGTCTTTAAATGTAGTTACTAAAATTATAGAGAAAATTATTAGTGCATTCTTCAAACTAAATGGAATTACATTGTATGTGAATGATCCCCATTCAATTGCAAAATTAGTCTTATCTTGGTCCTCTCATGTAATTGGAATCTGATGGTACCTATTGAATTCATATGTAAATGAGTACACTTATGACCTTTGACTGACTTGAGTACTTCATTCATGAATGGTATTAGAAAAGGAACATTAATGTAGGCATTTTTGAGTGTGTGGTAGTCTCCATAAACTTGTATCCCTCCATATTTATTTGGTTGTGTCACTATATGACTCACCCAGTCTAGTTTTTCCACTAGATAAATGATTCATGCTTCTTGCATTCAATCCAATTCCACCTTTAATTTTATTTTCATGTTGGGTTTTACCCTCTATGGATGCTTCTTGATGGGTTAAACACATTTTTTTAGTTCTATGTGCATTTCCCCAAATGAAAAATCTACACCTTTTATTTCAGAGAATTTGGTTAGAAAAACATCTTGATAATCTCATAATAACTATAATTCCTCATAAATCTACTCATGTCTCCAATAATATCCTACAATTGCAAGCTTAAGAACTGGTTATGTTCCAACCTTTTCTTCAATTTTTTTCAAGGGTTCTTGATACACTTTGTTTAATGCATTAGGTAAAACATCTCACAAGGTACACTCTCCTTCCAATTTTAGAATGTTTATATTGTGTAGTTTATCTTCTTCCACTTGTTCTACACTTTAGGCTAGTGTTGGTTTTGCTTCCCTCTTCAATTCAAAAAAGCCTTCCAAATTCAAATCTCTTTCACTATTGCTAGATTCTGTTAGATCATCTATTATTCTAGTATAAGACTTAATAAAAACTTTTTTTTCTTGACTTTCCTTGTAATTGTGAAGTGTCAAATTCAAATCATGAGCCACTTCTTGCTATGATGATGACTCTATTGTAGATTTCAAATATTTTTCTTGTCCATGACATAGAAATATTTTAAGTTTATCTAATGCATTGTGCACCAAAGGGTTATCATCTTCCAACACAAAAGTCTGAATGAAATCTTGTTGCACTTATGCCTAATGTCTGGTCTCTCTTTTGTGCTCTTCATGCGTGTACCAAGTTTTTGTTAGTGTTGTTAATGTATGGCTAAAAACGTGCACCCAATACCTTAGATCCACTTTTTGCACATATCAGATATCTACAAATTGATGAATGTGCAGCTCATGACATTGGCGTTATTGAAAGAACAACCATTCATATTTCACCATAGGTGATAACTAAAATTGTACCAGCAAAAATTCACATGCCTCCTCCCAATGTATCTCTGGATCTTTCTGCATTGCCCAATAAATCATAGTAGTACCTTTTAGCACATAACTCAATACACTGACTCTTTGATCCACCTCTAACACATGGTGTTCTAACCTCAAGATGAATGGATTAAGGTCATCTATTACAAAGTATTAAGGTAATTGAAATTTAACATCAAACACCATGCATAAAGGTCATAGCTCATGATCTCCTCTTGCCCAGTTTAACATGTGAGTGTCTAAGTCCCCACTTATGAAAGATCTTGTTTCCAAGGTAAAACACCCTCTAGAGTAGGTTTAATATAATCCATCATTATTTCACCTATATTACATAGAATATCCACTTTTGACCTAGTAGGAGATCGCCTTGATGGAGAGGTACAACCTTTGATTTAAAATTATGGTGTTGGTGACTTTATTATTAGTGTCTTGCAAGATGATTACTTTGTGATCTAGGATTTCTCCATGTGTGGGTTCAAAATTGATATTTGATAACTCATAATGAATTTATCTATGTATAAGTGTTGACTTTAAACCAAATATTATCACCATACACATATGGTGATTCTCATTCCTTCAATATTATATATGGCTTTTGTTCCACTTTATTTAAAGGAATGACAACTATATTGTCTCCCCGATGAACCTCTAGTTAGTTGTGCACTATGCTAATAATCATTTGACCATCATAAGCCCATTTTTACAAATTAATACAAGGTAATATGTCTCAATAGTCTTCATATCAATGAATTCAAAATCACTTCACAAACATAGATCGACCTCTCTAATATCCACATCCTTGAGGTGACCAATCGACTCTGCTCATCCATAATATGTGAGGCTGAGCGTGAAATTGATCCAAAACTCAAGGGTTTTGGTTGAAATATATTTCAAGAACACAAAAACAACATAATTATAATAATGCTTTCTCTGTGAAGATATGTTTTATTGCTCACAAGATTGTAAATACAAACATGTGCTTATCTCTGGGAAGAGATGTTTAATCCCCTTCTCGGGCTACATATTTATTTATACATATTTTGAAGGTAGGAGGAGGATGTGTAAGGTCACCAATCTCAATGGAGATGAAGTGGTTTGACTTCCATGATTTACAACAACACAAAATTTGAAAAATTACTATTTTTAGAAACTTTTTATTTATAGACAACACTATTAAAATTAAAATTTCAGGCACTTCCATTGGGTTTTTGGGGATAAAAAACCACCAATCATATCTCTATGCCATCTCATCATGTTATCCCCATTCTTAGATTTCCAATGGTTGGAACGAGGAGTCAAATAGAGCTATGGTTCAAAAGATATGGGTCCCAAAAGTTCTACCACCAATTGGGGTAGAATCGTCACCTGAATTGTCACCTAAAATGTTGCCTGAATCATTCCTCCCTTCTTGAGAATCAATGGTCCCCATTGGTTTGAATGAGCAGTCAAATAGAGTTATGGTTCAAAATTTATGGCTCCTAAAATTTATGCCACCAATTGGGGTAGAACCATCACCCGAATTATTGCCTAAAGTGTTGCCCGAATCATATATGATTGTAGCTTAAGTGCAACATACCAATAGATTCCCATGTTTATCTTATTATCATAGTCATAGTACTCCCAAAATTAAATATGCATCAGGAATTTCATATCCTGCAAGCTCAATATCAATGTGGGAGTCAACATCCCAAGTCTTCTTAGTTTCTACATACCATACAACCTTATCTATTTGTTGTTTCCCTCATTACACACACTCCAACAAATTATGCAAGAGGTTACTAATATTCTATGATATATCCTCATTTTAGAGTGTACTAAGTAACTTTAACAAATATTTTGAAGTAGTTACAACTCTTTTTTGCTTCATTATGTGCACAATCTGTCCATACATCTATGCATCAATGGTTGTTATGTCTCCTTCTGAAGCATTATACTATTGCATATTTTCTAAAACTTGATCTGTTTGATACATCAAAGTGTTTTCCCTTGTAGGATTAGGATATTGATCAAACTGAGATTCCTTGATATACCAACATTTTCAAATGTGGTGATCCTTGTTCTGCATGTTGTTATCGTTAGGTTGTGCATTGATCAGGTTTACATTATATATCAACCTCCCCTTCCTTTTCTTTTTGAGCACTGAACAATATTATATTTGATTCTAACCTTAAATTTTGTAGTACACATAGTAAATTTGTATCTACATATTGGCATGGCAATTCTTCACATAGTGATTATATTCTCCACATAAGTAGCATTGCATAGGTGGTCAAGCTTATCAATTGTCATTGTTATGACCTCTTTGGTATCCTCTTAATTTTTTTGTATCCTCATCCTTGTGATCATTGTCTAGAACATCTTCCTTGCTAGTTTTACTAATGTCAAGTTATGGAGCTAAAAGCTACACCAGATGAGCAAATGCAAGGTTACTGGAGTTACACAGTCACCGACATCGGCCAGGATCGATCGACGTTGGTCAGGGGTCGACTGGGAGCTACCGACGTTGGTTAGGGATCGGTCGACGTCGGTCATGTGCAGACAGACGGGGACCGACGTCGGTCACCTGTGCGTTCCAGAAGTCTATTTTCATGGATGAATAGATTGTTTGCATGATAAGATTAACTGTTAGTTTTGAGTTCGCATTTCTATCTTTGGCAGGACTGATTTGAACCTTTGATTAAGAGGTGCATCTAATGGTGGAGAGTGCATAGCTCATGAATCCTAGTGTTATATAATAGGGTTAGATCTTCATAGCTTGTATGATGAGAAAAGGGTGTAGACAATTCAAGTCGCTGAATTGGTTGTAATTGAAAGAGAGAACTCTTGAGGGAAAGAGATCTGTACATCTGAGAGGTGTGGAAGAAAGAGAGATTTCTTCATTGTATTTCATTCTGGAAGAGTTTAATACAAGTTTTTATTGTTTCTTATACCTCTTATTCTTTGTTGATTCTGATTTCTAGTTACTCATTACTTTTGGTTTAATTTCGTGTTTAGTTGCTTACAAAGGTAATCAATTGTGTTGTTCTAGATCCTAACAAGTGGTATCAGAGCTTTATGTTCTAGATCCTGACAAGTGGTATCAGAGCTTGGTTCACTAACACCTTGGTTTCCGAGTGTGTTAAGTGTTTATTGATTACAGGTCACTCACAGGGTTTTCTGATTGAGTGGGAGTATAATAATGGCAGAAGAAAATAAACTAAGAAAGGAGAAATTTAACGACAAGAATTATCAATTATGGGGGATGCAAATAGAAGATTATCTGTATCAAAAAGATCCATACAGATGAGAACCCTGTTGATATGTTAACAAAGCTGATAACAAAGGAGAAGTTGAATCTTCATTCAACTTTTGTTGGTCTTCAAGACTGAACTTGAAGATGGAGAAACAAGCTAGAGGATGTTGTTATACAGGCACAGGTGCAGCTATTTATCTCCAAGTGCGAGATTGTTAAGTTGTGGAGCTAAAAGCTACACCAAATGAGCAAATGCAAGGTTGCTAGAGTTACACAGTCGCTGACATCGGTCAGGATCGATCGACATCGATTAAGGGTCAATTGGGAGCTATCGACGTCGATTAGGAATCGGCTGACGTCAGTCATGTGCAGATAGATAGGGACTGACGTCGGTCACCTGTGCATTCCAGAAGTCTATTTTTGTGGATGAACAGATTGTTTGCATGATAAGATTAACTGTTAGTTTTGAGTTCACATTTTTATCTTTGGCAGGACTGATTTGAACCTTTGATTAAGAGGTGCATCTGAGGGTGGAGAGTGCATAGCTCATGAATCTTAGTGTTATATAATAGGGTTAGATCTTCATAGCTTGTATGATGAGAAAAGGGTGTAGACAATTCAAGTAGCTGAATTGGTTGTAATTGAAAGAGAGAACTCTTGAGGGAAAGAGATCTGTACATCTGAGAGGTGTGGAAGAAAGAGAGATTATTTCATTTTATTTCCTTATGGAAGAGTTTAATACAAGTTTTCACTGTTTCTTGTTTCTCTTATTCTTTGTTGATTCTGATTTCTAGTTACTCATTACTTATGGTTTAATTCCATGTTTAGTTGCTTAAAAAGGTAATCAATTGTGTTATTCTAGATCATAACAGGTGGTATCAGAGCTTTATGTTCTAGATCCTGACAAATGGTATCAGAGCTTGGTTCACTAACACCTTGGTTTCAGAGTGTGTTAAGTGTTTATTGATTACAGGTCACTCACAGGGATTTCTGATTGAGTGGGAGTATAGCAATGGCAGAAAAAAGTAAACTAAGAATGGAGAAATTTAATGGCAAGAATTATCAATTATGGGAGATGCAGATAGAAGATTATCTGTATCAAAAAGATCCATATGGATGAGAACCCTGCTGATATGTTAACAAAGCCGATAACAAAGGAGAAGTTGAATCTTCATTCAATTTTTGTTGGTCTTCAAGATTAAACTTGAAGATGGAGAAACAAGCTAGAGGATGTTGTTGTACAGGTACAGGCGCAGCTATTTATCACCAAGTGGGAGATTGTTAAGTTGTGCAGCTAAAAGCTACACCAAATGAGTAAATGCAAGGTTGCTGGAGTTACACAGTCACCGACATCAGTTAGGATCGATCGACGTCGGTCAAGGGTCGACTGGGAGCTGCCGACATCGATTAAGGATTGGCTAACATTAGTCATGTGCAGACAAATAGGGACCAACATCGATCACCTGTGTGTTTCAGAAGTCTATTTTTGTGGATGAATAGATTATTTGCATGATAAGATTAACTGTTAGTTTTGAGTTTGCATTTCTATCTTTGGCAGGACTGATTTGAACCTTTGATTAAGAGGTGCATCTAACGGTGGAGAGTGCATAGCTCATGAATCCTAGTGTTATATAATAGGGTTAGATCTTCATAGCTTGTATGATGAGAAAAGGGTGTAGACAATTCAAGTAGCTGAATTGGTTGTAATTGAAAGAGAGAACTCTTGAGGGAAAGAGATCTGTACATCTGAGAGGTGTGGAAGAAAGAGAGATTTCTTCATTGTATTTCCTTTTGGAAGAGTTTAATACAAGTTTTCATTGTTTCTTGTATCTCTTATTCTTTGCTGATTTTGATTTCTAGTTACTCATTACTTCTGGTTTAATTTCGTGTTTAGTTGCTTACAAAGGTAATCAATTATGCTATTATAGATCCTAACAAGTGGTATCAGAGCTTTATGTTCTAGATCCTGACAAGTGGTATCAGAGCTTGGTTCACTAACACCTTGGTTTTAGAGTGTGTTAAGTGTTTATTGATTACCGGTTACTCACAGGGATTTTTGATTGAGTGGGAGTATAGCAATGGCAAAAGAAAGTAAACTAAGAATGGAGAAATTTAACAGCAAGAATTATCAATTATGGAGGATGCAGATAGAAGATTATCTGTATCAAAAAGATCCATACGGATGAGAACCCTGATGATATGTTAACAAAGACGGTAACAAAGGAGAAGTTGAATCTTCATTCAACTTTTGTTGGTCTTCAAGATTGAACTTGAAGATGGAGAAACAAGCTAGAGGATGTTGTTGTACAGGTATAGGTGCAACTGTTTATCTCCAAGTGGGAGATTGTTAAGTTGTGGAGCTAAAAGCTACACTAGATGAGCAAATGCAAGGTTGCTGGAGTTACACAGTCGCTGACATTGGTCAGGATCGATCGACGTCAGTCAGGGGTCGACTGGGAGCTATCGACGTTAGTTAGGAATCGATTGATGTTAGTCATGTGTAGACAAACAGGGACCGATGTCAGTCACCTGTGCATTCTAGAAGTCTATTTTTCTGGATGAATAGATTGTTTGCATGATAAGATTAACTATTAGTTTTGAGTTTGCATTTCTATCTTTGGTAGGACTAATTTGAACCTTTGATTAAGAGGTGCATCTAATGGTGGAGAGTGCATAGCTCATAAATCCTAGTGTTATATAATAGGGTTAGATCTTCATAGCTTGTATGATGAGAAAAGGGTGTAGATAATTCAAGTAGCTGAATTGGTTGTAATTGAAAGAGAGAACTCTTGAGGGAAAGAGATCTGTACATCTGAGAGGTGTAAAAAAAAGAGAGATTTCTTCATTGTATTTCCTTTTGGAAGAGTTTAATACAAGTTTTCATTGTTTCTTGTATCTCTTATTCTTTGTTGATTCTGATTTCTAGTTACTCATTACTTCTAGTTTAATTTTGTGTTTAGTTGCTTACAAAGGTAATCAATTATTCTATTATAGATCCTAAAAACTAAGCATCATACCCTCTGTTAGGTTGTGGAGCTAAAAGCTTCACCAAGATGCAAACAGGAGAAGTTACAAAGGATGCAGAGTTACGGGGAGTTGCAGAATCAGTTGCAGGGAAATCGGCATCGGTCTGATCAACCGACGTCGGTCAGATGGCAGTGAGGAAGCAACTGACGTCGGTCACCAGTCGATCGACATCGGTCATGGAGGAGCCGACGTCGACAGCCTGTGCGAGAACAGGCAGTTTGCATGATGAATTCGGGAGAGTCTATTTTGAGACTGTTAGTTTGCATGTTGAAGGCTAGTCTTAGTCTTGAGTTGCGTGTCTAATTATTGTAATTAGGTTAGTCTAATTATTGTAAGCATGAGATCTATATATGGACTCATGGGTTGTATTGTAAACTTGTAGCTAGTGAGTAAGAGAGCAATAAGCTCCTTCAGAGAGAAGAGAGCAATGGTGCGTTCCTCCTAGTGCCGCAGTACCAAGGTGGGTACTGGTTTGGAGAATCAACAGGGTTCTTTGTGTGTGTATGATCTTGGTTAGCATGTGTGCATGAATTTCTATAGGAGATCTACAATGGTGAGTAAGGTCTAGTGATTTGCAAGTAGCAGCAAAGAGCAGGAGATCTACTTGGAGTACGGTTGTGTACTTGGTGAATTGGCAGCGTGTTACTGACTGGTTGGCGAGGTGAACATCAATTCTATATTGGAGTTGATTGTTGTGACCAAGAGAGAGAGGGAAGAAGGTCTTGAGGTGTGGCGAACCTTTGAGGTGGAGGAAGAAGTGGCATCTTCCTTATTGTATATTCTTTTGAGTGATTATTAATACAATTGTGTATTGTCTCTCAATTCCTGTGTTGTTTCATATTTCTAGTTACTTATTGATTCTGATTAAATTCCGTGTTTAGTTGCTAATACAAGAAGTAATCATATGTCCTCTATTGGTAGAGCAGGATCCTGACTAAGTAGGCATCAGAGCATGTTTATTGTTCTAGGTTCCCTGACAAGTGGTATCAGAGCTTTTGGTTGGGTTGACTAACAGGTGGTTTCAGATCTGGTAGTGTTTTTGATTACAGGTCACTCACAGGGGTTTCAGATTGAGTGGGAGTATAGCAATGGCAGAAGAAAGTAAGCTACAAATGGAGAAACTGAATAGCATGAATGGTCTGATTAATGGAAAGAAAGAGCAGGTAAAAAGAGATTGTTGGTCGGTAGAAGATCAGCGCCTAGAAGCATATGTTGCAGGTGATGTTGCACAGGATGTTCTGGATAAAGTGGAATCTTTGATTACAGATTCTTTTGCCTCTTTCCATGCAACCCGAAATAGAGCATCTTTTCATGGGTATATCCTTGGAGACTTTGGAGAGATTTATTTAGGGGTTGGAGAGCCTTGTCAGTTTATTGACAAAGGGGAAGTGAAGCTGAAATTGCAAACAGATAACACATAGGTGGTGAAGGAAGTCATGCAGGTACCAGTCTTGGAGATTAGTCTAATTTTTTCAAGAAATTTGGGTGATAAGAGATGCACTGTAACTCTCACAATGGATGCACTTGAATTAGATGGCGGTAAGAAAGTAGGTATCCTTTATCTATCTACTTATATTGCTGATTCACCTTTTGTTGTAGAGATGTGGCTTTGTAGGCTTAGTCACATATGTAGAAGGAGAATGCAGGTTTTGAAGCGAAAGTCAGATGTCTTTGACAAGCTAAAGAATTGGAAAGCCTTGGTGTTCATGGAGAAGATGACAGACAGAGATCAGGTGAAAAAATTGAATTATTCTGAGCAGAGTAGGGTTGATTTGATTAGAATTTTGATCCATGGAGAGCTCGTGGGTAAAAAGTTATCACTCACAGATGAACACAGGTACCGGCATCGATCAGACAGTAACCGACATCGGCAACAGGAAGACCGACGTCGGTCATGAAGAAACTGACATCGGTAGGAGGGACACCGGCGTCGGCCATGGAAATGACGTTGATAGTCAGGGTCAGTACAGGGAGCTGACATCGGTCGGGAGCAGACTGGGAGATGGCCAAGATTGATCACTGGTACGGATAATGGGCAGACAACAAGTCTCAAACGCTCATGTCGAGGTCAGAAAAGGTATGTGAACCTCATATTTGTTGTTCACCTTCTTTATATTGCTTACTGATGGTCAAGAACCATGAAGATGGAAGAGGCAATACAGGTAGAATCCAGATACAGTGGGAGCTTGGCATGGATGAGGAGTGTGAGTCCTTGGAGAAGAACCAAACAGGTATTTGTTGGACAGTTCAAGCTTATCTTGAAACAGGGTTCGAAATTACATGAGGTCTAGTGTAGACCTGAGTTTTCCCAAGCAGTGGGGGTTGTCAAAAAGTATGGAGCCAATTCGGGGAAGGAGTACTGGAGGGCAGTTCAGTGGGAATAGCAGCAGGGATTCTTGTTATGCGGGGTCAAGTTCTTCACTACATGGATATGTAGGTTCGGATATGGCAGGTTACTTAAATGACAGGTGTAGCATCACAGGTTGTGTGATGGTTGGTCTTCAGGGTTGATCTTGAAGAGGAATACAAGCCAAGGAATAATTTAGATGGTGTATAGATACAGGTATAGGTGCAGCTATTTATCTCCAAGTGGGATATTGTTAGGTTGTCGAGCTAAAAGCTTCACCAGGATGCAAACATGAGAAGTTATGGAGGATGCAGAGTTACGAGGAGTTGCAGAATCAGTTGCAGGGAAACCGGTGTCGGTCTGATCAACTGACGTCAGTTAGATGGCAGTGAGGAAGCAACCGGTGTCGGTCACCAGTCGGCCGACATCGGTCATGGAGGAGCCGACGTTGGCAGCCTGTACGAGAATAGGCAGTTTGCATGATGAATTCGAGAGAGTTTATTTTGAGACTATTAGTTTGCATGTTGAAAGCTAGTCTTAGTCTTGAGTTGCGTGTCTAATTATTGTAATTAGGTTAGTCTAATTATTGTAATCATGAGATCTATATATGGACTCATGGGCTGTATTGTAAACTTGTAACTAGTGAGTAAGAGAGCAATAAGCTCCTTCAAAGAGAAGAGAGCAATGGTGCATTCCTCCTAGTGCCGTAGTACCAAGGTGGGTACTGGTTTGGAGAATTAGTAGGGCTCTTCATGTGTGTATGATCTTGGTTAGCATGTGTGCATGACTTTCTATAGAAGATCTACAATGGTGAGTAAGGTCTAGTGATTTGCAGGTAGCAGCAGAGAGCAGGAGATCTACTTGGAGTACGGTTGTGTACTTGGTGAACTGGCAGCGTGTTATTGACTGGTTGGAGAGGTGAACATCAATTCTATATTGGAGTTGATTGTTGTGACCAAGAGAGAGAGGGAAGAAGGTCTTGAGGTGTGGCGAACCTTTGAGGTGGAGGAAGAAGTGGCATCTTCCTTATTGTATATTCTTCTGAGTGATTATTAATACAATTGTGTATTGTCTCTCAATTCCTGTGTTGTTTCATATTTCTAGTTACTCATTGATTCTGGTTAAATTCCATGTTTAGTTGCTAATACAAGAAGTAATCATATGTGCTCTATTGGTAGAGCAGGATCCTGACTAAGTAGGCATCAGAGCATGTTTATTGTTCTAGGTTCCCTGATACCCTCCATATTGGTGTTGAGGTGAACTTGGAGCCCAATTAGATTATTGTGGACTCACATTATTTTAGGAAGACTAATATTAGTATTACAATGAAAATAGTGTCTAGCCAACTAGACCCTGGGGTTGGTATTGTGGTGAGGAATATATCCACGAAGGAGTACTCTATGTTGCACTTGATATATCCACATCTGGGCTTGGAATACCTACTTCGTAGTTGGTAGTTGTTGCATTGCAACTACAAAGACATTATTTGTAATTTCTTTTTTAGCTCCTCTCATCATGATTTGTTGATTTGAAAAAGTTGTAGTACATTATCTATGATTTTTGAATATATTATTGTAAAAGATGGCACTTTGAAGTGACATGTCTAATTACTCGACAAATTTCATAAATTTCTATTTTAAGCTTTAAACAATCATTCTTGTGGTGACCTTCTTGACCAAATTCTATACACCATAAGCCTAATTTAGGCTTATCATTTTTCATGCATCTCATCCATATTTCTCATAAAATCATCTAATATTGCTTCTACCTTAGAACCTACTACTGGAAGGTTGCCATAATCCTCAATTCTACTCGTATAACATTAGATCTAGCATTAGCCTTAGTGAAGAAATGGGACTATGCAATAGTAAGTCTAATTCTTGATCACAACCCTTTTACAAACCAAAATACCTTCTCCTTATCTTTTAGGATGAAATTGATCTTATTCATAACATCAGAAAACCTATAATCATAGTCTCCGACTGATTCTCCAAACTTTTTCCAAATCTCCTTTTGGTCATGAATAGTTTGGCATGTCCTTTTTTTAACTTAAATTTTGGTATCAATAGATCTTTAACTTGCACAAGATTGAGGGTATTTACATTTACTTTAAAAATGAACTTTAAGGATCATATTGACAAAGCCCCTACGAGTTCACACTTATTAACATCATCAAATATTACCACCTTAACATTCCATTTCATATCACAAGCTACCAAGTAGTGCTTAGTATCTGTAGGTCCATCATATTGCATTAAATAAATAAACATGCTTTTATTGAGTGACATAGTTACCACACTTGAATTTAATAATACTAGTTTCTACACACTGGCAATTGGGGCTATATGTGTATGCATGTTGGTGACTGTGATTATAGGTGTCTGTGTACTAGTGACTATGACTATGGACTTATACATATTATTATTTTCAACTATCCTAAATAAGAATCTCGACTCTTTTATCCTCTTATTATCTATTTCCTACTTTGTCTTTGTACTTAGCTTACCAAACTTATCTATAAAGGAATCAAACCAATTTTTATCCACCTCTTAACTTGTACTTCTTCTCCCAAATAAAATATTGGGATAGGGGGATGGTACTCTAGAAGTGAATGATCTCTAATTTGATCTTCTTCTAACTTTAAACGTGAACCTATGATAGTTCGGCACTCAAACCTAACTTATTCCTAGGAACATTCTTTCCCATGTCCAAACAAAATCTCTTTCCTTAACTGCAATCTATTTATATCTTCCAGTTGTCCTATTACTATCATATCCTCTTCTTCTTGCTCCTTGAACTCCATATGTATACTATTTATATTTATTTCTTCTTCTTCATCAGAGCCTTCTACATACTCTACACATTCTTTATTTTCAACATCTTTCATAGCCTCTCTCTACATCTTTCCATCTCTAGCATCTTCTACTATACCCGTACTCCTATTCATAGTTATTTCTAGATTGCATGTTTTATTTCATCTTCTTTGTTGGCATGGTTCCCTTTCTAATCCTATAATTTTATTCTCACTCTGGCTCTTCTCATCCTCCATATTCTGGGGTCAAGTTAAATTTTATCTACTTGACTTCAAATCATTCACTACTATCCTGTATGCACCCCCATGGCACCCAAAGTGACTACCACGTGTTGGCATAAGTAAGAACCATGGGATTTTCCACAACCAACATTTTGATCAATATAGGTAGTCATGGAAGGAACTTACCATGGATTCCTCTAACAAATAGGTCTTATGTAGATTCAAAAGCCAATAACCTTGCATAATAAATTCCATTATATAACCATCAATTATAGTCTTGGTCTAGTAGTAAACAACATGGGTCCAATTAGTATCTAGACTTCATAGTCTATCTAATTTTTCTTCCATCCAAACTATACACTTTGTCCTCCTTAGTTGGAAACAATAACACTTTAGTCTTTACAACCACATAATTAACAATCTAGGTAATTTATACTAAAAGATTTTATAAATCTCTCAGTAGATGTGTTCTTGAATTATCTCCTTTACAGTCACTTCAACACTTCTTGTTTATTTCTCTACAAAGTTCTAGATTCTCTCATCCAGCCACCTTTCCAAATCTCTTTGCCCTAACAACCATATCAACATATTTCAAAAGAATTCATGCTCACTACACCATTGTTAGAAGAGGTTCCTGGAAAACTCTAGAACATGCTAATTACAAGGATAGCTTGTGCAGTCAATGATAAAACATAATAGTTCTTAGTAATATAAATTTAAGGATGCCATTAATTACTAAATTAAACTCATTATATGAAATACATACCAAGTTAAAATATGCAAAACAACTGACATAAATCATATGAAAAAAAATCAACACATTCACAATACTCTTTGGGCATAGATCATAAGTAAAAGATATATAGGAAAACCATTCAGAATATTATATTAATCTCTATCACACTCAGAACCATGTTCTATTACAAATGACCACTATAGAAAAAGTATTACAAAATGTTGTCTCTTCATATTCTAGCCTTTCAATATGCCAGAAGAAAAGACTATTCACATTCTTCAATCTATTGATTATGCTTACAAGGTCGAATACATACAAAAGACAAAATCATACAATTCATATGTGTTTATCCAATATACCTTATGAATTTATAAATCCATGTTCTTTACCCAACAATCACTCTCTGTTACATTCATATTTGTATGGTAAATATATTACCCTATGTGAGATAGAAATTTTGAACAAATAAGATTGGGGTATGCAAACTGACCAAAATCTACTCAAAACATCAATCTACCATTAAAATTTGGAGCCAATTAGGAATAAAATGCAAATATAAAAGAAATACTCATTCCAACATTAGATTCTAAAAGCTAAGTGATCCAAATCAAGATCCAAACAAGGAAATATTAGATGATTATGGATTGAGATTACTTATAGTAGACTCAGATTATGGACAACATGATGTTAGCTTGATGACTTGATCAAAGACTATGTTGATGAAAGATTTTAGCATAGATTAGACATGGATTTTATGGTTCATGTAGTTAGTTTGGCCATGGAAAGGTGATGGTGTTTAAATAGAAATGAGAAAAGATCAATGGCCATTCCTCAAATTTGGGTGAAGAAGATCAATGGTGGAGGATTATCCATGGAATTAAAAATTCTTTGGAAGCCTCTATAATAGAGGCTTCTAGAGAGGAGGGGCTAAGTTGGAGAGGATTCTAGAATTGGAGAATTCTATAATACATTAGGAGGGGTTAATGATGATTAATGAGTGATTTGATATGTGATTAGTGGGTTCTAGAGAATCTAGGGGGGTAGGCTTGTAGGAAATCCTAAGATTAGGTAAGTACGTGGGTCATGGGAATTTAAATTCCCAAATAATGGTCAAGTGAGATTAGTTTTTAGATAATGAGAATTAGGTAAATTAATTGATTTATGGGGGAGGGATAAGGTTAATGGATGAAAAAGAATTAAGGGGGATGTGATGTAATTATTTAATTAGGACTATGGTTATGGGATTAATTAAGATAAATAGTAGGATAAGTAAAATGGTTAGGATGAGCATATTTAGGTGCATATATTTTGACCCTCTTTGAAACGACATTACGAGTGGATGAAGTGGAAAGAGTGATGGTCTTTCAAAGAAAAAACATTTCATGGATGAATTTTAGTAAATATGATGCCCCCTCGAGGGACATGTGGTGAAGAATGAGACAGATGGCCACTCAAAAAAAGAAATGAGGGGTGGGATGCAATGAATAGACAAGGGGATGGGATGCTAAATGTTGAAATAGATGATGAAAAAGATGAAATCAACTTGACTAATGAGCTACAGATTGATGATGCCCCTGGAAAATATATATGCATAGGGAGTGAGAATGAATGTGTCATGGTTGTTGACACATCCCAAGGGGGAATCAATCGTAACATGATGATGATAAGACTAGAAGATGCAAGCCTTTGATGTATCCCAGGCAAGGACGTATGCTAGGGAGAGTTGCAGACCAAGATAAGACTTATTTGATATAATTAATGGTGAGTGTAGCTCAAGGTTGAAGTTAAATGATATGATGAAGGAGATGAGAGAGAAGACATGATATGATCAAGTGAAAAAAATACGATGAGGAAAAATTGGACTAAAATGCACCAAATTAATGAGCCATAACATGATTAATAGTGATGTTACCCTTAAAAAGGACACATGAAAGGGATCAAGAGATGATAATAAAGTTACAGTTCTAGTAAACATTAAATGTTGAATTAAGCAATTGGTCATAATGGATGATCGATGAAATAAAAGATGGATTTTGTAATTTGTCAGGCCCAATCGACAAGTGTGGGTGATTGATGAAATGATTAGGGAGATGATTGTGGGGATGGTGATTAATCAATAGACTAATTCATTAATGATTACTATTATAGCTCAAGGATTTGACTGATGAAAGATATAAGGATGATGATAGACAAGATAGATGTGACGAATGTAGGGGAAAGAGAACAAAGTGCTCAAGTTGACCTTAGACACGTTATGGGACTGAGCACTACCTATATAGTCCAAAAAAGATGTCAAGCCAATGTAGTTCAAATAAGACTAAAAAATTACAATGATGGATTATAATATTATGATGATGACAACTGTTAGACATGTTAGTTGTTAGATACACGATTTGAGTTAGATGTGAGACATGAGGATAGAGGACTAGGAGAAATGATAGGAGATGATATGTTGATGACTAGAGAGATGATAGATGATTGGTTAGAGGATACAAATGTGATGATAAAGGAATTTAAGGAATGAGTGAATATTAGTCCAGTGGACTGGGATGATGGAATTGAGGATTGGATAAGGATGATTAGATGATTAGGAGAAATGATCAAGCCATCATTATTCTAATAAGGCTTATTATAGTCTAAGAAATCTAATAAATATAACACTTGGCAATATACCCCATGATATAAGTATGACCAGGGAGAAGTTGTGCTAAAGTGCATTGGCAAATAGTAAACTATGCATCATCAAGGGCACCTAAAATCATTATGATAGATTTTTTGGTGTCATCATATCATCCTTGTTCATTTCCCAATAGATAAAAATATATATAATGCAAGGCTAAAAAGAAGCAAAACATAAAACAATCATATATATAGCTGATAAAAGACATGCAGATAAGTAAAATAATATAGAGTAGACAAGTAACACATACAAGTATCTACATGTAGTATCATTGTGTCTTGTATAATTATTTGGGTGAGAGTTGACAGAATGAGCGATCAGGTGATGAGCTAAACTAAGTTGGTCTTGATGATGTGAATTTGGATTAAGGTTAGACAAGGTATGGAGTTAGATTAAACTAGTGACTTGTATATAAGACAAGATAATTATGATGTTGAGACAAGGCAAGACAACAAGATGACTAAGTCATATGACAAGACAATGTGGGTAAGATCATATGGATAATTTAGGAAATAGGACAAAATGACAAAAGATAAGATAACTTAGATATTTTGGGATTTTGTAGATTTTAGGGTTTTTAGAATATTTCAATTTTTATGGTTTTTGGGATATGTATGTACACTGTATAGAGGGGGGTTACTAAAAAAGGGAATACTAAGCCTAACAACCAAGATGGGTGTAGATGGAAGAATGGATGACATGATAAAAGGATAAGAGTGATGTTTAAAAGGAGATGAGGACCAAGGGAGAATAGACTAGGGTTCTCTAATGACCACATCGTGAAGGAACCAAATTTCTAGTTGTCCAAGTGTCCATTGGAAGATATGCTAAGATGATTTTAGAAATTTCTCAAGACATCTTCCACTCCCTTATGAAGGTCAAGACTAGAAGAAATGAGGGACACAATAGGATGCACGATATGATGGCAAATAATGCACAAGAATAATGGATAGAGGGATAGGAGAGACAAGGATTGGATTTTGCCCCCAAGTGTTGAGAAAATGCAGATAATAGATTATTTTACCATGACGTCAGAAACTAATTTTCATCATGGTACTTTCCCAAGGTGCCAGTAAACTAGTTTTCACCATTGGACGAAAGATTTCTTATTTTTTATATTTTATTTTTGACATTTTGTTTTTTTTAATTTTTGGATGGCATCTTGATTTATTGGATATAGGTGCAAGATGCAGGAATTCCAACACTTTCGTGCTTTTCAACCAACACCTATTCTAAATATGTGTGATGCTAAGATCATGTTATTGATGCTAGATTTATTAATGTCTTCATGACATTTAATGACACTTAATTTAACATCCTCTAGACATCTCAACCAGGTGTCTTTGTAACCCATATAAGAGATGATGCTACCCAAGAAAGTGATGTATGGTATGGATTGGATTAGATCTTGATGATGAAGGGGGTTGTATAAGACTTGAATGGATGATAAGATCATGATAGGGAGGTGTGATGGGTAATTAGGAAGTGGGACTAGTAGTCACATACATCATTGGAGATGTTGGACACTTTATATTTGATTGATGCCATATGAAAAAAGACTTTAAGAGATCCAAGATGCTTTGACTTTATGGTTCATCTATGATCCAATTACTTAAAGGATTATTGACCATGATTATAGTGATTTTGACATTATTTTGATTTTCAGAGTTGATTATATCTTGATTGCCCTTAGTACCTAACATTGGGCTTCACCAGAGGATATTGATATTTGACTTGATAGATGAAGATTACTGTGACTTTGATGGCCCCTTAGTGCCTGACATTGGGCTTCACTAGGGGAAGACACTTTTTGACTAGGCCGATGATGTGAATTTTCTTGATTTTGACTTATTAGATCAAAGATGTTTTGATCATCATTGATGACTTTTGGAATATGGTCATGGACCTTTATATTTATGGCACATGTTATATTACTCAGGGAAGAGTCCAATGATGGATGTTCTTGTTCCTATTTATAGAGGGAGGTGATTAAATGATCATTAATAGGAAAAAAAGGATATACGATGGATGAAGGCAATGTATATGATATGATGAAGTCAATGAGTGGTGATGGTGAAACATGTTCCTCATAGGGGTTCCTTGGAGACCTAGTTTCGATATTAGAGAAAAACTCCTCAAGATCAACAAAAGGATCACTAGGACTAGCTAAAAGACACACGTCTGATGTAGGATCAGATCCACTTTGACCATCTTTGATAGATAAAGCTTTTAAAAATGTTGTTATGAATTCATTATCTTGACTAGGATTAGAAGACATGCCTTGTGATTAGTTTATATCTGGATTAGAGGTATCCTCAAAAAGATAGGCGTAGTTATCATCTATTGCAATATTTATGAGGGATGATAATTTTGGTGAGGAATCCAATTTAGATACCAGTGTTGAACATGATCCTGATGTAGATACCACTTGTATTAAGTCTGACGCTGACTCTAATACATAGGATGTAATGTTTCTAGTAGAGGATTATTTGTTTGCAAGTGACCTCTCAACGTGAGGTATTTGAAATGATGGGTGAGAGGAAGATTATGGAGGGATAATGGATTTGTCAAAGATAGGCTCATGAAATAAGGAATCATGAGGGAAGGGAAGACTAAGATCATGGGGAATAAACTTATCTTTGCTGGAGGATTTATCAAAGATGGGGGGACCATGAAAGATGGATGTGGTGTCTTGACCTTGGCTTGGAAAGGGAAGGGCTTGATTATGATTGGAAATAGAATCTTGACATTCCTCTTCTTGTTCACCCAAGGATATAGGATCATCTGATTCATTCTTGATTTCAATGTCACCATGGTCGATGAGGTCTTGGACATAGTTTTAATAATTATGACATCGATTAATGGTTTCCCCCCAAGTTCGGTGATATACATAGTAGTGGTTAGCATTATACCAAGAGGGATTAGGATTGGCAGGATTAATATGTCTTATGGGTGTATGGGCCATCATGTCAGTGACAATATGTTATTATAAGAGGGATTATAAGGATATAAGAAGAGAATTATAGGGCCTCTCTTCACTTGGTGATTTGGATGTGGAAGCATTCAACTTTAGATCAAATGGTTGTTGACGTGACTGGGTGGGTGGACTAGTAGTATACGAGGTGGATAGGATAAAATTCCCTTTGTTAGAGTAGGAAGGGGTAAATTACTAGCTATGACTAGTGGATGGAGGATTCAAATGGGATTGGGTGGTGTGAAGATTAAGAGTTGTTTGACGTGGATGGGTGAAGACTGGAGTTAATGTTGGGTGGATAGGGTTTGTGGGATGTAGAGTTCTCATCTCAAGGAGATGAAAGAGGAGGACATCCCTATTATCTATGAGGCATTGCTCAATCAGGGCATTGACCAAATCTAGTTTGGATGCCATGGATCATGATGGGAGAAAATATAGATGATGTGATTTGTTGGCCCCCAATCAACAAGTGCGAGGGATTGAAGAGAAAGACTATATGATGATGGTGAAATGTGTGGGGAAATTTTGAACAAAGATTTTATTTAGTTCGATCTCAAGTTTGACTCAATGATATGATATATTGGATGTGATAAGATAATATTGAAGTTGACTAATTTAGGATGTGAGCTAGACTTTGATGATTTCGATTGGATTCAATTGGGTGAGCTACAACAAGCTCTAAGATATGAGGATGATGGTCTAGATTGGCCTAAGAGACTGATATCAACTAGGTATTGATTAAATTAAGACTAGATCAAGACTAAGATGATCAACTCAAATAAGATGAGATGATTGGATTAATAGATTGATAGGATATGTGATTATGACTCAAACTTGATTAGACACAAGCAAGCTTATGATTGGAACCCTCATGTGGGAGATTTGTTTGCCAACATAGATGGAGACCAACATGTGACTACAGACTTGATGGGAGGACTAGTATAAATAAGGGGATGAGTCAGGTTGGACTAGGATTAGGACTAGGTTGATAAGATGGTAGATAAGATGACTAGGCAAGACAAGGTCAAGATTGGTTTGGACTAGGGGATTAAACAAGTCAAGGTGACGTGTGATTGGTTATGGATATAGTGGACTTAGTCTGATGACTCTAGGTATGGTTGATGCTAAGACTGAGTGATAAGATGTGGTAGATGGATGACAAGACTTATATGGATGAGGCTAAGATAGGATGTGACTAAGATGAGAGGGGTGATGAGAGATAGGGCAAGATGCAAGATGAGACAAGTTTAAAAGGATGTACACAAATATATAAAGAAAAATATATACAACAGGATGATATGATGATAAGAAAAGGATATATAAGATTAGGATATGTGCAAGAGACCAGAAAGGTGTGTATATGTTTGGGTGAAAGGTTGACCTAGCTCACAAATAACACTAATCTAGCACGACACTCACCAAATCAAGCATATCATAAACCTAAAATTAATAAACTGATTGGGAGTGTAACCTGATATTGCACCATCTAACAGCTTTGCAGTGAGGCTTTACGCTAGTGACCCATTACAGAATCTCTTGAACCCTTTAAACCCTGTCTACACATGACGGTCACTTGGGAACTAATATCGACTCTAGCATCAAGTCACCTATAATGGCTGATGGTATTACACTAGATTGAATGGGCTCTCTAAGGCATCCCCAATATATGTTAGGTACATTGGGGCCTAAGCCCATGTAGGGTGTTGGCTAATGCCTGGTTTAGTTAGAAACCTGTGTTCTACTCTTCTATTTACATTATTAACATAGTAGTTGCTTTGGATGCATATGCTTTGTAAGTCATCCCTGGAGAATATTTGTTTTATCCCACATGCATGAGAGGAAATAGTTATTAGGAATTGAATTAGTATTTAAGTCAGTGTTAAGGCCCAATGAAGGCATCCATGAATTGTATTGAATTGATTTTGCTCAAAGGAGGTTACCCCCTCAAAGAGGCTAGTGATTCTACAATTCTGCTATTGTAATTCAATTATATTTATTTCATTTAATATATTATTTTATGTATTTTTAATTATATGCTATTTTGTTTAGGAAGGATCCTTTCATCTAGTATCAGAGCACTTTTCAGGTAGATTTTTTTTTTGCTACCCATAGTATGCTCTCACCTTGTTGTAATTGGACCCTGGTGATCAGAAAGTGGTAATAGATCCATTCCCAGCCCTTCTACATGACAATCCACATCTACAGTTTCATTTTGGAAACAAGACATCACCAAAGATCATGATTTTATACTCAACTGCATTCGGTTTGTGTTCTGCTCCAAATTTTATCTTCTATTTCAGATTAGGGTAAAAACTATCCTCTTAAATGTGGGAAGTGCTTGGATGAATTCTCTAAAACTCATTGTGAAGAATACCATAGGGACCCTAAAGTAACTAGCTCACTGAGAGGACCTGCCAATGAAATGGGCAATGACCACTTCCTGATTTACTAGCTCCCACCCATGAGGAAAACCAAGAGCTGCCACTAAGAGGTAAATCTATGGCCAAAAATCTTTTGGAGAGCGGTACTCACTCAGACAACATTGGTGGCCAGAGTGATTTCTAAAAACCCTTTAGGCAACCATTCAAACCCGAGGTCCACTTTTGTCAGGTAGATCAAAATCAAATCAAATTATAAAACCATATAAGTTTTAGAAGACTATTAGCAGAGCAGTAGAAAACCAAAAATTAGAAAAACCAAAAATCAAGTGTTGGAATTTTTCATTTTTTATAATATCTTCTCATTTATAGCCTTGTTGCTTCTCAAAATTTACCAAGACACCTAAAATTAAATTCTCCATATTTTATTCCTTGAGGTCCCATATCCCAATTCCACTCTGAATTTTTACAAATCTTATTTTTTTGTTTTTTCGAGTTTTATCATAACTTTCTCAGTTCCTATCTGTTTGCCTCAAAAAATTTACACAGTGTTCATCTCCCTTTTTTGCATCTTCATCCCTCTTTGATACATTTTTTAGTTTTTCCATTTTACCCTCTAAAACCACCCTCATCTTCATCAATCATATTACTTCTATGCAAAAAAATTAGTAAAAGTACCTTTACCGCTCCCGATTTCATCCACATTAAAAAATTCCTTTACTAAACATGTCCTAACTTTAGATTTCCCACCCATTACAAAAAAATGGGGTTATGGTAGTCACACGTGCATGCACCAAGATCATGGAGGAAGAAATTGTAGCTTTGATGACCTGGGTCACTAACTTAGCTGATATGGTGCGTGGATTGAATGAACAAAATGGCCTTTTGCCTAGCAGATTATAGAAGACAGAGTCTTCTTTCGAGCATACTTTTTCATCCACCCACCACCACATGGGACCAAATTGGACTTTCCATGGTTCAATGGTACATACCTGATAGGTTGGATTTATTATGCCAAACAATACTTCAACCTTCATAATACTTATCTCAACAAAGTTCTAATTGCTTCCTTCCACATAGAACTCAAGGCACTCTAATGGTACCATTGGTATCTCAAATCTAATGATGAACCTGATCGGACAACTTTTGCATCCTTACTTTTGGGTAGGTTTGATCCCTCAACATTCAAAGATTTTACGAGAGCCCTCACCAAGCTTTGTCAGACATGCACCATTCATGATTATTGAATTGAATTTGAGAAGTTGGAAAATCACACTAAAGGGTTATCATATGACTTCTTCAAGAGTTGTTTTATTAGTGGCCTTAAAGAGCCCATTCGCTCTGAGGTCAAGATGTTTCAATCTTAGACTATGATGGTAGCCTTGGGTCTCACAAAACTTGTTGAAGACAAAATCATCACCCAATGTTGCACTTCTAATTGGGCACCCTCCAAGCCCTCTTTTCAACAACCCAATACCGAGATAACCCCCATCAAATGTCTCACAAGAGCTAAAATGCATGCACATTGTGAGAAAGGGCTTTGTTACAATTGTGATGATAAATGGGTTCTAGGGCACAAGTGCATAGAGCAAAATTGTACCTAGTAGATGTTGATTCTCCACCAGTTATTGAAGATTATGAGAATACTATCAAAGAGATCGCTCAAGAAGCTGATGATTGTATGCACCTAGATTTCCCTCTAGAAATCTCCATGCATGCCTTGGTGGGAGTCACTACCCCTCAAATGATGTGTATCCAGGGTTATTTTAAGAAACAACTCTTCGCCATACTTATTGACTCTAGCAACACTCACAACTTCATCAACCCTCAAGTCACCAAGCAAGTAGATTGTTTTATCAACCCATGTTCTAGTTTTGAGGTCATGATTGCCAATGGAGGCACATTACCCTGCAAGGGAAAATGTCATAATGTCCATATTTTAGTGGGTGATTATAACCTTTAGGCTGACATGCTTGCTTTATCCTTAGGGGGATGTGACGTTGTTCTCAGGCCTAGTGGTTATGAACACTTGGACCCATCCTTTGGGAATTTTTAGAGCTTTGGATGCAACTCTCAGAGAATGGACAAAAATACATCCTATAAGGCCTTTGATCAGGCTCTACCAGCATTATCATCTCTCACCGCATGGAGAAACTTCTCAAACAAGGATCACACAACATCATTGCCCAAATCTTTTCTCTTCATAGTGATTCACCATCAGACTCTCACCCACCTTCCAACTTGCACAACCTTTTAGTCAAACATGCTTCAATTTTTGAGGAACCTACTGGATTGCCACCTCATCAACCTCAGGACCATCAGATCCCACTACTTCTTGGCAGTCTACCTATCAATATTTGGCCCTATCATTACTCATTTCATCAAAAGACTAAGATCAAAAAGATCATCCATGATCTCTTGCAAGCTAGAGTTATTCGACCCAACACTAGTCTATATTCTTCACCAGTATTACTTGTTCATAAGAAGGATGGTTCTTGGTGTCTTTACATTGATTATCAAGGTCTGAACAAAATAACCATCAAGGATAAGTTTTTAATCCATATCATTGATGAACTCCTTCATGAAATCCATGGTGCACAATTTTTCTCCAAATTGGACCTGTGCTAAGGGTATCACCAAATTCGTCTTCATGATGCCGACATTCCTAAGACAACCTTTTACACACATGATGGCCACTATGAGTTCCTTGTCATGCCATTTGGGCTTACTAATTCCCCCTCTACCTTCCAAAGTTTGAAGAACCAAGTATTTTGCCCCTTCTTGTAGAAGTTTCTTTTGGTCTTCTTTGATGGCATTCTTATCTATAGTCCCACATGGGAGGATCACCTCCACCACCTTGACACCACCTTGGGCATTCTTTTTGCTAACCACCTATGTGTCAAACATTCAAAATGTTCTTTTGGGAAAACATAGGTGGAGTATTTGGGACATATTATTTAATTTGGTGGTGTTCATGTCGACCTCACCAAAATTGCAGCTATGACAAATTGGTCCCAGCCAAAGACCCTCAAAAGCTTACATGGATTTCTTGGTCTGACAAGATACTACAAAAAATTTATCAAGGATTTTGGCATAATTGTAGCTCCATTGATAGCTATGCTAAAAAAATATGCATTTTCATGGTTGCCTACATCTTTTCAAGCATTTGATGACCTTAAACATGCCATGTGTACCACATCAATCTTGGCCACGCTCAATTTCTCCGAGCCATTTGTGCTTGAGTGTGATGTGTGTGGAACAGGTCTTGGTGTTGTACTTATGCAGGAGGGTTGTCCCATCACCTTCACCAGTAAGGCCCTAAATGGATGTAATTTGGTATGTTCTACATATGAAAAAGAGATGATGGCTATTTTCCATGCAATTCACAAATGGCATCCCTATTTGATTGGCTGACACTTTTGCATTAAAACTGACCATCAAAGCCTCAAATATTTTCTAGAACAATAGGTATCTTCTCCAGAGCAAAAAAACATGGGGTTTTAAACTCATGGGATACGATTATGAAATTACCTACAAAAATGGAAGGAAAACTTGGTGGTTAATGCTCTCTCTCGCCAATTCAAAGATCTAGTGCAACACTGTACAGTCTCTCTTCCCATTTCCACCTGGCTCCATGATCTTCAAAATGAGTGGCATAATGATCTACCAACCTAACAAATCATTCTTCAACTATCTGCCGATCCATCTGCTAAATCTCATTATACTTGGGATGGGCACACATTGTGATATAAAGGTTGCTTAATATTATGAATAGGCTCCAAATTCAAATAATCAGTTTTATAAGAAATGCATGCTTCCCCTTCTGTTGGTCATTCAAGGTTTCTAAAAATGTACGAGTGAGTTTGTCATAATTTATTTTGGCATGGACTCAAGATGGATATCAAAACATTTGTTGCTAAATGTGATATCTACCAAGTTAATAAAGGCAAAATAGTGGCCCCACCTGGTCTACTCCAACTACTTCCCATTCCAACATGTATTTGGATTGAGATTTCCATGGATTTCATTGAAGGCCTCCCAAAATATGGTAGTAAATCAATGATTCTTGTCATAATGGATCGCCTCTCTAAATATGCTCATTTTTGCACTTTGGCCCATCCTTACACTACTTCCACCATTGCTCAGACATTTTTTTATCATATATTCTGACTTCATGGTGTCCTTGCTTCTATTGTTTTAGATCATGATTCCACCTTCACCAACCATTTTTGTCAAGAACTCTTCAAGTGTCTGGGTACGTAATTAAAATTGAGTTTGAGATATCATCCATAGACTGATGGCCAAACCAAAATCATCAATAAATGCCCAGAAACCTATCTTCATTATTTTATCATAGGGAAACCACTTCAGTGGGTCAAATGGTTACCTCTTATAGAATGGTGGTATAATACATCCTACCACACCTCTACTAAAATGACCCCATATAAAGCAGTTTATGGGCAAGCACCCCCACCACTTCTCATGTATACACCTGGTAGTTCACTGATTCAGGCAATTGACACTACTCTCTACCATTGAGATCAAATTCTCCACATCTTATGGGACAATCTTCATTTGGCACAAAATTGCATGAAGCAACAGGCTGATCAACACCACTTTGAGCACACCTTTCAAGCAGGTGATATGGTTTTTCTTCACCTACAACCATACAAACAATCATCCCTAAAATAAAAGGGGTGTCAAAATCTTACTCCTAAGTTTCATGGTCCATATAAGGTTCTCCAGCAGATTGGGTATGTTGCGTACAAATTGGAGCTTCCACCTTCCTCTCGCATTCACCCAGTATTTCATGTTTCATGTTTGAAGAGAGTTCTTGGCACCACCATTCAATCTCAAATAGTCTTACCAGAATTTGATAATGGAGGCTCCTTCCTTATTGAATCAGAAGTAGTCTTGGCTTGACGCACCTATCAAATTCACTCTCGCAACATCACAGAAGTTTTAATCCAATGGCAAGGACTGCAATCCAAGGATGCCACATGGGAACCATTATTCCAGATTCAAAAATGCTTTCCATAATTAAATATTTAAGGTCAAAGCTTTTTTCCAAGAGGGAAGGGATGTTAGGAACCTATGTTCGACTCTTCTATTTACATTATTAGCATAGTAGTTGCTTTGGACGCATATGCTTTATAAATTGTCCCTAGAGCATATTTGTTTTATCCTACATGCATGAGATGAAATAGTTATTAAGAATATAATTAGTATTTAAGTTAGTTTTAAGGCCCAATGAAGGCATCCATGAATTGTATTGAATTGAGCTTGCTCAAAGGAAGTTGCCCCCTCCAAGAGGCCAACAATTATGTAATTTTGCTATTGTAATTTAGTTCTATTTGTTTCATTTAATATATTATTGATTTTCATAGTTTATTTCATGTATTTATAATTATATGCTAATTTTTTCAATAAGGATCCTTTCAAGTTCAAAGAATTAACTCTTCTCCTTCATAAAAGACTTGTATCGGGTCAACGACTTAGCCTAGCAATAGTTGTTCCTGATATTTATACTCCACTAGAATATGGAGTGTGGATTAGTGCATGGTGGTGAAATCCATGGTCACTATCCCCTAAGACTATGACAAGTGTGTGGGTGTAAATTCCATGTCACGTTGCCCTTAAAAAAAGAAAAATGGGAGGGTTTATTAGTGGTTCTTGGTCCTCCAAGAATCACCATAAGGATGCAAGGAGGAGAACATACACCACTGTATCCCTTGGGTGACACACAAGAAGATACAAAGATTTATTAATTGATTTGATTAAGTGTGATAGATATAAGATATATACAAGATGAGTTTTAAAATGCCAAAATATTTTTGACATACAACCTACAAAAGCAATCGATTAGTAGGTTCAATTGGCAATATTAAGGGGCAACCTGCAAGACAAGGCATTAGACAAAATATGACCAACAAGATAATATTTTAGAAAAAAGACTTGCAAGATAAGATGTTAGTAGTCTTAATCAAGACAAAATTGCCACTGAATTTTTTTCTATGAAAATTGAAAAAAAATGTTAGTCAATAAGCTTTAATAAAAACATTGAAAAAATCATGATTTTGCTCTATAACTTCTTTAGATGAGGGGCCATGATGTGGGGGCTTGGGGGTGGTAGCCCGTAACAAGGTCAAGGGACAACGCCCCTTGCAAGGTCTGGGGGCAGCACCCCAAGCATGCTCCTGGTCACGATACCAAGTGGGTCTAGTGAAGCCAAATGCAAATTGAGGCTTATGGAAACCTTATAATAGCTCAAATATTTCCAAAAATGATCATAAGAATACACCCAAATAAAAAAATTTTGAAGACAAATATAGGGAAATTTCAGAATTTGAGTTATGAAAAACCCAATTTATTTTATATTTACAAATGATGATAATAAACTCTTTATTTAAAATGACTTTTATAGAGTTATGACGATATACACTCAAAACTAAACTTTTCAACTAGACTACTAAGATGGCTTTTTATCATATTATATGAAAATAAGGCTAGTCTACCAAAAAAAACTTTAAGAACTAATATAATTCAAATTATAAGACTAGACTAATATTTACAAACTATAAAATAAGATGAGATCTTGAAGGATTGATGAAATGTAGAGGACATGTATACAAACCTTTTAACAAAATGTAATGCAAGGACCAAAATACTCATGGAGTGTGATGATTGCAGGACACATTGGAAATGTTTTGGAGATGTCGATAGGTGTAAGAGTCTAGCTTTACAACTCTCATGAGATTCGAAATAACATCATGACAACTTATTTGTGTCAAATGTCATGGTAGCAAAATATGTTATTGTAAGGAATAGTTTAGTGAATTGCTTGACAAAATGCCTCAAAGAAATATGTTTCAAATAAGGGGTCTCATAGATGGAAAGTTATGGAGGAGGATATAGCTTCTGGGATCAATTTTTTTGATCACTATCAAAACATTCCAATGCATAAGGAAAGACTGAAGAGTTAGCTTGGGAACCAAAAGCTTCCTAGGAGCCGTTTTTTCTAGCAGTGAAGGTCATAGGACCATCTAGTCAAAATGACTTGGATGTGTGATCTATCTAAATGTCTGGATGCAAGGAGTATTGGAAATGTAATTGATGATAATATTATTTTGTTGATGGGTTGATTATATTGATATTTATCATATTCATTGACCTAACCATTGTGTGCCCTTTGTTTTGGGAAAACGGATTTTTTGCCAACATATTCCCAGCCCACAAGCTCTACAACAGGATATGACCATCCATTAGAGCATAACTAAAAGTGGTGTTTTTTTAGGCATTACAGGGGTAAGTACCCAATATGCAAAATATGGAGACAAACATAAATGTCTGTGAAGTATTTGACATAGTGTCTCAAAGAAGTAAGGTGCATGAACTATTTGAAAAAATGCCTTAATGAAATGTGGTCTTATGGCAAGATATGGATAAAAGACATTTCACTCTTCAACACTATTTGATTGGATTCAAACCATTAATGGAATTTAAGGACAAAAAGAAGTCTTCTTTAAACAAAAAACCATGGTTCAGGCTGGAAAAAAAAGGATTGTTAATGCTCCTATTATATCCAAAAAGAGCTTCTCAACAAGGTTTTAATAAAAAAGAAAAGACTTACTCAACCTCAACCAACCCTAGCACTATTAAACCTTGAGGCAGAACAACAAAATTTAAGCTAACTTAGTGGCACTTATATTACCATAGGATTTAACACAAACTACTTGTTATGCAGGCCATAAATTATGATTTTGATGGCTCATCAAATTAGTCCAACCAATCACATATAAACTCAAGTGAAAATTGTAAAACTATATTATAACTAAATTTATGTTTTAAAAACTCATTGAATCAAAATTCTATGTACACACAAACTTCCAATAATCTAATGTTATTATGATAGTTTTCAACAAAACCACCCAATCATAATATGCAAAAGAACCATTGATAATTTCTAAGTTGTGCATGGATAATGCCTAGAATGTCAACATTGTAGGATATGTTCTAATTGATTGCAATATATGCAAAAATATGGCTCTAAGATGCATTTATATAAACATGAAGTTACATACAAACCACAAAATCATGTAGTTTCATGAAACCACTCTACATCATTCTACTTGGACAATTTAAAAGATGCTCCTAAAAACAAATGCAACTGCACAAAAAAAATTTATACAGAGGCAAAGATATTAAGAGAATCATTGGAAAAGCTAGGTTAGTTCGTGTAAAAACTAACAAAACATAGTTGTTACTTACTACAACAAGGTCTCAAGTGACCTAGAGATGAATTTTTCAAACTTGGGGGCCATTAATTCTCCTTAAATTTGAACATCAAACTCAAGCAAACACACTCAAGACAAAAAATGTTAGTTCAAGAGGAGGGATCCCACCGTGGTTACCAAATGTGAGATCAAAATTTTGAGCAAATAAGATTTGGGTATGTAGATTGACCAAAATCTACTCAAAACATCAATCTACCATTAAAATTTGGAGCCAATTAGGAATAAAATGCAAAGATAAAAGAAACATTCATACCAACATTAGATCTTAAAAGGCAAGTGCTCCAAATCAATATCCAAACAAGAAAAGATTAGATGATTATGGATTGAGATTTCTTACAATAGACTTAGATTATGGGCAGCATGATGTTGGCTTGATGACTTGATCAAAGATTATGTTGATGAAAGATTTTAGCATAGATTGAACATGGATTTGCTAGTTCATGTAGTTAGTTTGGCCATGGAGGGGTGATGGTGTTTAAATAGAAAGGAGGGAAGATCAATGGCTACTATTCAAATTTGTGTGAAGAGGATCAATGATGGAAGATTATCCAAGAAATAAAAAATTCCTTGGAAGCCTTTATAATAGAGGCGTCTAGAGAGGAGGGGCTAAGATGGAGAGGATTCTAGAATTAGAGAATTATAGAATCCATTAAAAGGGGCTAATGATGATTAATGAGTGATTTGATAGGTGATTAGGGGGTTCTAGAGAATCTAGGGGGGTAGGCTTGTAGGAAAGCTTAAGAGTACGTAGGTGGGTGGGTCATGGGAATTTTTTAGTTCCTAAATAACGGACAAGTAGGATTAGTTAGTAGATAATGATAATTAGGTAAATTAATCGATTTGTGGGGGAGGGATAAGGCTAATGGATGAAAAATATTGAAGGGGGATGTAATTTAATTTTTTAATTAAGACGATGGTTATGGGGTTAATTAGGATAAATAGCAGAATTAGTAAAATGGTCAGGGCAAGTAGATTTAGGTGCATACACCCTATGCAATCTTAATTTCAATAGTTTTGACCTATTTAGATCTCCTAAATCCAATTTTGTTAAAAAAAACACAACAAAAAGTGTGATACATCAAGCACATGTAACAACACCAGAAGGACGAGGTGGTAGATTCTCCCTAGGAAGAATAGTACCCTAAGAAGAGGGATCTCCCGATGGTGGATCCATGGCCACCCATCCATTATGAGAGTTATATGTTGGATCTAAAGGCATAAGAACACCCCACCCAAGTGGCAAAGGCATAATAATCCTAATTTTCTTAACACACATGCTAGATAAATCTAACAAGATGGCCCCATAGAAGCTTTTTCATGTGGTCAACGACTCCAACCCCTTTGATGAGGAGTAGGAGTGGAGAAATGGCTACACAATAATTCTTTTGATGTGTGGATTCTGATGTTGGATAACCTTGTGGAAACATCGAGAGGGACCCTGCTTATAGTGCACAAAGCACTCCCCTAATGGTTGAGAAGCTCTTGCAAATATAAAATTTAAGACCACTTTATTTACATGTACTTGGATTTTTAAAAATGTAGAGGTGAACACATAAACATTATCATTAATAGAAAATTGCTAAGAAGGAGTCTCATTCCTAAATATAACAACATTCTTATCTTTCTAAAGTTGAAAGAGACTTAAATCTCTTAAAAAAATCCAAATAAATGTAATGTATTGTGACCACTAAGAAGGATCTCCAGACTATGCCACACTCCAATTGATGGACTCTAGGTGGAAAGGCTTAAACAAATTGTGAATCCTTATCAAGCTTCACAAGCATGAGGGAAATTCTATAATAATTATTTGAAGGTCTTAGATCTGTAACACATAGGGAACTTGGGATGAAGCACCCCAATGCTAGCGAGCCTTTCTCCAAGGGACAAAACCTCATAAACTAAACACCATAAAAAATGAGTGAGCTTGGACTCAATTTTAAAATCCCAGATCTAGTTAAGACAAACAAGCCAAGTCACAGGAGAAGAATTCATATTCCATCTACTGTTTAACTTGACAAGAGTCGAGGAGAAGGCACTCATAATTTGATACAACAATCCTGGAGAGTAGTGCTTAAAAGGCATATTATAATTCCAACACTAATCTTTCCACTATGTAACCAGTGGATGATGGTCAAATTTATGCAACATAACGTCTATCATGAGCTCTTAAATGCACAAGATAGAAAGCATATTATAATCATCTAAATTATTCGTTCTCTGTAGAGTGAACCATGGAGTCCAATCTCAAGAAGACACAATATCTCTTGATGTGCAAATGCCTTTCTTGATTAATTGCAAGGATTTAATATCAAGAGTTTTGGTAAGCAAAAGGCTATTGTTGGACATAATGGGGAACTGCCAAAGAATGTGGTCATTGAAGGAAAAAACATATCTCTAAACATGTCCCCAACCCACTTGAGAAATGGTCTAACCATTTCAAAGGCTTTTTAGAAACTTTTGGGCACCAAAGACCCCTCAATTTTGACAAAGGTAGAGGTAATGAGAAAAGTATTCAATTCAATATTCTTCCAACTAGTCTTGCCATAAGGTGAGCTTGTGGTCTCATAATGTTGAAGTAGGACTTTCCAAGCATTAGGTCCATCAATGATGTAAACAACCCATTTGACACACAAAGAAACATTATATCTATAAATGTCAATAATACCTATACCTCCTTTGTTCTGTGGGAGGCAACAAACATACCATGTCATTTTATGGAAGCCTTTGGTTCACTTAGTATTAGCTCAAATAAAATATTTAATAAATCTAGCGAGTTTATCATAGGAATCTTTAGAAAACACCCAACAAAAAGAGCAATAGGCATGAGTCACAGAGAGAATGTTCACACAATTTTGAAATGTCCCTTCTCGAAATAAGGGCTTGGTAATCTTGTAGATAATTTATTTTCAACTCTCTCTAACACACAAGAGCTATCAAAGGTAAAGAGAATGTCTAATAATTTGCACCTCTTCCTTTTGTTGATCCATTTCTATTGGAAATCTTTTAACCAATAAAAATTAGACATCACACTATGCCGAAAGTATTAGGTTTTGGCTAAGTGCATTTTTTTAAATATCCCTGAGGGCATTACATGGAATCACTAAATTACATGGAATGTCAGCGTCTCTGCCCATATTTTAGAAATAAACATATAACGGATTTACAATGCCGAGTAAGCATACATCTAAAATCAGTGAGCTCCTTTGGCTAAGCAACCACGAGTAAGGGGTATCCATGCCATCAAAATCATCTAGGGCATGATCATGACTTTAACTGCTTGATTCTCTGTGTCAAGTATCTAAAGGAATTTATACCTTGGTGAATAGATATACGCAACCATCATCCTCACTAATCAGACTACAACTCCTTTGATTCTAAGTGCAATTTTTTTTTTGAGTGCATTCCTGAAGGCATTACATGGAATTACTAAATTACATAGAATGTCGATATTTTTACCCATATTTTAGAAATAAACATATAGTGAATTTACAATGTTGAGTAAGCCTACATATAAATCAATGAGCTCTTTTGGCTAAAACAACCATGAGTAAGGGGCATCCATGCCATCCAAATCATCGAGGGCATGATCCTGGCCTTAATTGCTTGACTCTTTGTGTCATATATCTAGAAGGATTTGTACTTTGGTGAATAGATATAAGCAACCATCATCCTCATGAGTCAGACTACAACCCCTTCGATTCTAAATGCAAATTTGAACAAAAAGCTTTGTAAAAACTATCAAAAAGGAATTCAACACTTCTTTAAAAGCAACATAAGCTTCATATTCTACTATGTTTTTACTATCTGTTTAGATAAAATTATTCTCATAAGAATTGTTAATTTTATTGCATATTGATCTAAATTCATTTACCCTGCTCTTAAATTTGTCAATCTATTGAAAGGGTTGTAGTCCAACTAGAGAGAATGATAGTTGCTTATGCCCATCCACCAAAGTATAAATCCCTCTAAATACCTAAGACAAAGAGAAAGAAAACCGAACAATTAAACCAGATCATAACTTGAGTGATCTTGACGACATGGATACCTCTTACTGAGAGACTCATTCCATGTAATGCCCTCATGTATAAATTAATTTTTCTTTTTTATCGTTTATTTTTGGGGTCAATCTTAAGCATGACGCCTATTTTCACTCCTCGTATGATGTTTATCTTGTTGAGGTGAGCTCCGATTTTGTTCCCCTGTGCAGCTCCATGTCTGTGATAACCACAGGGCTGCTACCCACACACCAAAATCGCCTCCACGCCACACAAACCTCAAAATCCCCCAAAATTATGTGTTTTGTCAAAAATGCTCTCCACATCAATATACAATCCGAACTCAATGTCAATGTTAGAAAACTGTGCACAGCTGGGCAGCTGAGAGAAGCAGTGAGTAGTCTGAATTTTATGCAGGAGAGGGGCATCCTCGTTGAATACCATACGTACGCCTCTTTACTGAAATTATGCGCTAACATGAAGGCGTTCCCTCAAGGTAAGCAGCTCCATTCCCTAATTATTTCACAAGGAATTGACGAAGATGTCTTCGTGTGTGAAAGGCTTCTAAATATGTATGTCAAGTGGGGTAGTTTGTTGGAAGCACGCTCTGTCTTCGATAAAATGCCCAAAAAAAACGTTTTTCCGTGGAATACAATGATTGTGGCCTATGTGAACCAGGGCTGCTATGAAGAAGCCCTTTTGCTCTATTCCCAAATGCCATCGGCAGGTGTTAAATCCGACCATTATACGTTTTCCTGTGTTTTCAAAGCCTGTGCAAGCCTCTCGGCTCTCTCGCAGGGCCGAGAGATCCACGACCACGTTATCAGAACTGGGTTCGAGTCTGATGTATACGTGGGAAACGCTCTGGTGTCAATGTATGGAGAATGCGATTCTGTACACTACGCACGTCAAGTGTTTGACAAAATGCCTCAACGGGACGTCGTCTCTTGGAATGCTGTCATTAATGGTTACGCTGCGGATGGACGTTTTAAGGAGGCATTGGAATTGTTTTCTCAAATGCAGCTTACTGGCATTCATGCCGACTTGGCCACAGTGGTTAGTGTTGTTCCGGTGTGCGCCCGCTTGGGGGATATGCAACGGGGTAAAGAAATGCACGGTTATGTCATTAGAAATGGGTTATGCGGAGACATTTTAGCAGGGAATGCTCTGATTGACATGTATGCCAAATGTTACAATGTGACGGATGCCGTCAGGGTATTCGAGAATATGACTCGGAGAGACGTGATTTCCTGGACTGCAATGATTTCGGGCTATGCTGAGAATCAGAAGCACACCGAGGCATTGGAACTCTTTCATCAAATGAATTGGGAAGGGGTAAGGCCTGATGCTATTACCATGTCTTCTGTAATTTCAACATGTGCACGCACTGCAGATCTGGAACAGGGGAAATATGCACATGACTACATTCTTAGTAATGGAATTGAATTGGAGTTTTCTGTAGGAAATGCACTAGTAGACATGTATGCCAAGTGCAAGAGTATAGAGGATGCACGGTGTGTCTTTGACAAAATGTCTCAAAAGGATGTAATCTCATGGAGTACTATGATTGCAGGTTACTGCCAGGTTGGATATCGTAATGAAGCCCTTAAACTTTTTCGCCAAATGCAGCTTGCTACAAAACCAAATTCCGTCACCATCCTTGCGATTCTTCCAGCATGTGCCAGTTTAGCAGCCCTGCTACATGGAAAAGAGGTACATAATTACATAATCAAAAGTGGACTTCTATCTGATGCTTTTGTAGGAAATGCACTCGTTTACATGTATGCTAAATGTGGGAGAATAGAAGATGCCCGCCTTGTGTTTGACAAAATATCACAGGATAGAGATGCAGCATTATGGACTGCTATGATTGCAGGGTATGGCAAGAATGGGCACGGAAGGTATGCACTTTATCTGTTTCACCAAATGCAGCAAGCAGGAATAGAAGCGGATGATGTTACTTTTGTTTCTGTTTTATGCGCATGCAGCCATGCAGCCTTAGTGGATGAAGGATGGAAATATTTTAGGCAGATGAGTCAAGAATACCATATCACACCCAACCTGAAACACTATGCATGCATGGTTGACCTACTAGGACGTGCTGGGTTACTGGAGGAAGCACACAACTTTATCAAAGAGATGCCAGTAAAACCTGATGCAGGTGTGTGGGGTGCTTTGCTTGGTGCATGCAGAATTCATCATGATATTGATCTAGGAGAGCGCATTGCAAAACATGTTATCGAGTTGGAACCAGAAAATGCTCTACGTTACATGCTTCTGTCAAGCATCTATGCTGATGCTGATAGGTGGGATGCTGTAGCAAAGGTGAGAACAATGATGAAAGACAGGGGTATGCTGAAAGATCCAGGATGCAGCTGGATTGATGTCAACAACACAATCCATGCATTCCTCGTAGGAGACAAATCACACCCCCAAGCAGATAAAATCTATGCTCTGATAGATAGATGGGCTGCACGAATGAAGGAGACCGGTTATGTGTCCAGCACAAACTTTGTGTTGCAGCACGAGTTGGAGGTGGCCAGTAAGGAAGATTTCCTATGTGGCCACAATGAAAAGTTGGCCATTGCTTTTGGTCTTATCAACACACCTCCTGGGACACCTCTCCGGATCACTAAAAACCTTTGTATGTGTATTGACTGCCATGAGGCTACCAAATTCATTTCTAAGATTGTTAGGCGAGAGATTACTGTGAAGGACCGAAGCCAGTTGCATCTTTTCAAGGATGGAACATGTTCTTGTGGTTATTCTGGTGGGCGCTATAACTCAAATAATTAACAAACTTTGAACTTGCAGAAGAAGAAATTTGCATACAATAATGGGTGCACGTGTGTCTAATGCCAATCACTGTGTATCTTTGATATATTTTGAACCTCTATACAATACTGGACTGATAGCTTCTAAAGCATGTAAAATAGACAACACAGACTGCAAGAACTGCAAATACAATGATTATTTTGATACTTCTGAACAATGCCTAAATAGCAGCCAGAATACTAAAACTGCCCAAATTGGAGTTGCTAATGAAAGGGGTTCCAGTCAAATAAAAATGTGTAGAAAGAAGAAACAGTAATGAAGTTGGCTTACGGGGGCTGGAAAGTTCATCGAGAGCTGTCAGCAGAATGTTTTGATTCTAGAAGAGGGACAATTTATCTTTTGTATTTTATACATTAAGGAAAGATAAATAACTTTATCAACTTAAGTTTGCTATTTCCCAGCATATTCTTATAAACTTAGACAGGACCAGGTATTAATTTTTTTATGGGCAATATGATGTCTGTAGCTAAATAGAGTACCCATGGACTATAGAAGCCTGTAGCCCAGCAGTTAATTCAGAAGTTATTTCTGTTAATAAGTGGCCACAGAGAAATTAAATGTCACAAAATAGGGGGCATGATCTTATATATCTTGTATGTCTATATGTTTACTTAAGTTGAAAACGCTAAAATCCAAATGACACATTGATGGACATCTTTGCAATTAGGCAACATGTCTGTAGGTGAATGCCATGGGATTCTGGATCTATAGTTTCGTTTCCGGACTCACTGGGAGAATAAGGTATTACTCAGACTCCTACAATACAAGTACCAATGAAACAAAACTTAAACAATTGGCAGTTGATCTTGTATTCTCGCCAGTTCCTTTCCCTTACTTACTTCAGGATGTACCTCTTTTGCTACCTACTTTGTGGGCAATTGTTGGCCATTCACAATATGTTCAAGATTTGATTGGAGGTCCATATGTTCATCATTCAAAACAGAACAAGATTCACTTAACTAATTACCTTTTTTGACGATTGATTTGAGCACCCTTTTTGTTGGAACAGGAATATCCATCCTAAGAGGATCTACTTAACCCTTTCCAAGACAAGATCCACAACTACTCTCCTCCGTTAGCACACTATTGTGTTCAACAAACAAGCTTTCAGAATGACATACAATGATACGAGTAGATAGAGAGAGACAGAAGAAATGATGGGACGAGGAGTGTATCAATTATCACTTCAGCTTATTAGTAATGAATGATAGACACGGCAATATCATCATTATTTATATGATTGCCTAAACATAGGGTGACTTTATCTCGGTAGGCCTCCTATTATACAAATGCTGAGTAGTCCAATCTAGGTTAAGTGTGTCAATAAAATGATGGCCTAGTCCTTGCAGCATGATCCGAGTAACCTTAACAAGCAGGGTACAAATGAGAGGAATGATGGAACTCAACCAATCATGATTCTCCCTCTTTTCTTAAATGAAAAATTACACGCTGGAATGATTCCACACATAGTAGCAAAAATCGTTTGCGGAAAAAATCGTTTTTACAAAAGTGTAAGTGTTTTTAAAAAAATTGTGATTAATTGGGAAAAAATAAAGAAAAGTCGAAAAAACATAAAACCGTCAAAAAAATGTGGAAAAAAAAAAAAAATCATTTTTTTAAAAAATTTAAAGACATAGAGATACATATTAGGAATTTCAATTGCATAGAGAATACATATACATTATGAGTAGAAGTTAAATGAGATTGTATGCCATCAAAATTAGCGAACTATTTTTTTCATTAATTTCTAAATTATTTAATTTGCATTACATTTGCATTTTAAAATTCATGCTATTGTTGTTTACAAAGGAACAAAAAATGAGAGGGAGCTAATGGCAACAAGGTAGACTAGGAGTCAAAGGGGGTAGATGTTGAAGTTCTAGGGTTAGAGGCTCTCTTAGTTTGAGAGACAACCTCAGTGTCGTACCCAACCTTCTCCAACAAGTCAGGTCAACTTCATCATAAAGATGGTCATCATTATTTTCGAGCCATTCAGATTTTGGATTAATTTTGTCAGGTTCAATTCATTGATATTTTTTAATGGTCCCTAACGTTATCAAATAGAATGCATATGTTAGTGACTTAGAAAATAATACTTTAGAAGAATATAAATCAACTTTCCATATGAATTGAAAATTAGAAATTGAACATTTCATAACCTTGAGCTTTCTTCATATTCAAGTAAATATTGTGATGGACAAACACTAAATCATTTATCCATTTTTTAGTGCGTCTATTGCATTTTTTGGAATATATATGTTCGAACACAATCCAACTACGCTCACACGTAGATGAATTGTATCGCTGGCTCAAAATGTGCATTGCTATTCATCGAAGGTGTTTGGTTTCTTTGCCAAAAGAATTTCATCATTGTGCTGCAAAAACAGAGTTTGTCAACATTGTAAAATGCATAATTCAATCAATATGTAATATTTTCAACATACGTATGTAGAAAAATTGTCTCCTTGGTTTGAAGGTCTTCCTCCTTGTTATGCTTGCTTTACTAGAGAAGAAACTCCTTCCCTACTTGTACATCGAAAACTCTCCCATAACTGCCTCAAAATATCCCTATAAACATTCTCTTTTTGCACTTAAATAGGTCCTCTACGATCTCTACATCATATCGAAATTAGTCATTAAATAATAACGTTGGATTCAATAAATATTTAAATGCATGGAGGGGAGAATGCATCTATTGATCCCATCTTTTATCAATTGTCTCTCATAATGGTATGTACTTGGTCTTGTTATTCTCCAATCTGCTTTTAATAGCGGTGTTGGCCCTATCAACCTAATATAGATAACCCATGGAGATTTATCTCCATCGATGAGTCTCAAAATTTAAATTAGAGGTTCAGATAATACCATAATTTTATCCACCTCTTCCCAAAAAGATAGTGATAAAACATAGTTAACCACCATTTTGCTTTCCATATGTTTCACAAAGGAAGATTCCACCTACTTAGTTGAAATGAATATTCATATTAAATTCCTTTGTTGTTGAAAAAGAGTTTGCAATGCAAGAAAGTGGGTTGTAAACCTTGTCACCTTTCACTGAAGAAGTTTCTTGCCATCTATGAATGTGTGCATTATATTAAGCACCCATATGTGGGATTTTTTTAAAAACCTCTTTCACCCATGGAATTTTGCCTATGTTATCCAAAGTCAAAATAAGACAATGTGCCACATATGGTCCAAAACATAGTTCTATATTTGTCCATCAGAAGCCTCCTAGTAACCACACAAACAACATTATTTGTAATAAATTGGGCTATATTTTGTGGCCCCATCTCGATCACAACCTCATCAAATAGATGAAAGAGTGTCTTGCTTGATTTTATAATCTCAATGTCATCGACACTCTTAATAAAAATTGTGCCAATGTCACATGACATAAGTAAGTTGATGATTGTGTGGTGTCCTCTGTCCATCCATCTGACATTATAATGCAATCTTTTTTTCTATTTTTTACAATGTTTTGTAAGAACATCGCTCACATCTTGTACAACATCCTTCAACAAATCAGTATGCAAAGCCTCGTATGATGGGGCAATAAACCCAAAACTTGAAAATGTGATTGCATCCACTATATGCTAGAGTTGTACCAAAGTTTGGAGATTGCCTTATTTTCCTGCTTGTGAACAATATTTTTCCACATTGTACTCTCTAGCGTGATTTGCACTTCATGTGTAGTACGAGAGCTAAATAAGGCATGAATGTTTCCCCTACCTACATCTGGTCCATGAGGTACTAATCTAAGGGTAGATTATTAAAGAGTTATAATGAAAAATATTTCCACCATATTTCACAGTTAAAAATATTAAATATGTTCAAATGAATGTTGAATATAATATTTATCACAGATGAGGGTTAGGTTTACTGGTTAGGGTTAAGTTTATTTTTTTTAAGTTTTGGGTGTATTTAATTTTTTAAAATTGTACATAACATTTCAAATTGCCCCATCATACGAGGCTTTGCGAATTGATTTGCTGAAAAAAAGGCCAAAAAATTGGGTTGAAAAAACGTTTTGGGCCAAGTATAAGAATTAATTGCAATTAATCGCATGTTCTGCTACTATGATTAATTTCCACACTCTAATTCCATACATACGCAACTTGATAAAACAAAAAACAGTCATACCAATCAACTCTCACTGAAAGAAAACTAACAAAGTATCTCTAAATACTCTTGTTCAAGCCATACACCACCCCCTGAAATAGCTTAACCTCTATTAATGAATTTGGTTGCTTGTTGTCCCTTTTAAGGCACACGATTGACTAATATGGAAGTGCAACGTATTGATCATCTTGGGAGATGACCTTTAAAGTGATCTCAATGCATCCTTGACACGAAGCAACCTAAAAACATCTTCAGGGAATAGATCCTTGTGTTGTTGCGATAGGGCACTGAAATTTGGCTTTTTGTCAAACACCTAGCCTTAATTTCGAGGGTTAAAATCTAATTATGAGCTTAGTGTTCGCTTCAAAACTTGATAGTCTCACCTTCAGGGGACTCTTCCAAATGCCCTAACCTTCAAATGCCAAAACACAACCTGTTTTCCTTGCAGAACTATGCATGCATTGGAGGATGTCTCAAATTGCAACTACACAATGGACCAATTTTACCATGCCCCATGGATTGTAGAGACGTATTTGTATTTTTTGGAACCTTCCCAAATGCTCTAGCCTTCACACCACTCCCAAATAAGCTCAAAAACATTTTTTTTACTATGTAAAAAACAGTCTTCTCTTTTCGAGTTCAGGGATGGGCTGCATTTTTAAGCATCTGGTCATCATTATTAATGACCGAGGGGTGTTCATTGTTTTTTCCAGCTCCCTACGCCTCTTCTACGTTTTTTAATGTATGGATGCTCAAAAACTTTTTTTAAGGTCACGAACCTATTTTCCTTCTAGCAACCCCAATTGTCATGTTTCTTAAGTATTATGGACGTAGATCATCGTATTACAGCTGTCAATCCTTTCCTCTCCTATGTGCAATATGTTCTCTTCTTTTCATGCGTCAACTCTTCCAAAAATGACAAGAAGAACTGAAAAATAGGTCCATGAAAATCACATATTTTAGGTTTTATTAAGGTTATGGGTATACAAACACACAAGGTGAACCAATCCACACCTTCCCAAACATTATTCTTGCATCTAATGTGTACGATGCTCCCAAAAGGCCTTATTTGGAGGTAAAACTAGTGACATTTGAGATTGATGCTTTTACTACCAAGTTTGATGATGCACGCATAGTAAGGAGGAAAATTCACACCAAATACGCAATCATTTCGCTTTGGAGGTTCCAATAACTCGCCAACCACCATATGCCTTGAAATGGAAAATTGCCTCATTCTGTTTATATAGGACCAAGTCATATACTCTGAGTGATATTTCACCATCTTCATGGAAATCTCATCATGAAGGTATGCTTAGTTGCCACTAACGAGTTATGGATTTTTGTATCCTTGACTTCCACTATGAGCCTTGTACAGACAAACATGCCCTCTAATATAATTTTTGATTGTGCAAGATAACTAGGCTTTACCAAGGATGCTACTATATCAAACACCTCAGGTAGATGAGAATATGAGCTCTTGATCATAAAGTTGGATTGAACTCCTCTAAAGTGTGACAATAATGACCAACCTCAGTTTCCAACCAAGTTGAATCTTCATCAACCTTGTTCTTCCACTTGACCAAATATTAAACATATCCCTTGCCTCTTCTTTTTTTGATGACTTTGGAATCAATAATGGCTCATATATCTTCCCTCTCCTTCTTAGGTACTTGTTGTCTCCAATCGGGAATTCAAACATTTTGAGTCATTAGTATCATCAACCAACTGTCCTTTATGGAAGTGTATAGGTGTACAACATTAAATTTCAAAGAGATGTCCATGCCTTTGGGGAAATCAATCTCATAAGCATTTTCTGAAATTGTTGTTAAAATTTTGCATGATTCGATCTTCTTCCATTTGAGTTTGTTTAGGTCCCTTTCGGAAACCTTTCTTTCCTCAAATGTGTTATTACTAAATCTCCCACTTAAAATCCATTTTCTCTTCGCTTATAAGCAACACATTTCTTGTATTTTTTGGTACTTTGTATTAGTTTTTCCTTCACATGTCTATGCACCTATTGTATGTTTTTTGTAAAATATTCCGTTTCTACACTCCTCATGGTCACATCTACCATATTACACTCAAATGTAGCTTGTGATAAGGCCAAATCATAAGTGGCCATGACCATGTCCCCTTAGGCATCTCAACATGTTTCCAAGACTTTGGTTCACTGCTTCGGTTTGACCATCCATTTGAGGATGTTATACTAAACTGAATTGCAATTTAGTACCCAACTTCTACAATAATGTCTTCAAAAAATGATTAACAAAATTTGTACATCTATCAAATACTATGCTCGTTGGTAACCCATGCAATCTCACCACTTCCTTAAAAAACAAGTTTTTAATATTGCTAGCATCATTAATCTTCTCGCATGCAATGAAATGCACCATCTTTGAAGACCCATCCACGATGATTTTTTTTTTGAATAACTACACTATTGATTGCAGATTAATCCCAATACAAATTCCATACTTATGTCTTCCCAAGGTCTTTTTAATATAGACGATGGTTTGTCTAATGCCACATTTTACTTGTACCCTTGGAATATAGACATATCCTACAAATTTTCACAAAGTTCCTCACATCCATAGCCATCTTTGGACAATAAGATATATAGGGAGGGGGAACGGGGCTCCCATTCGTCTCTATATAGCCCCACTCCCATGCCTCTAATTCAATTGTGCTAATGCCATGTCTATGCTAAAGTGTCATGCTAAACCACCAGTATGTACTTTGACCAAGTTACCTCTCATTGATCTTTGAGGTATGCATAATTGATGTCCTCTATGTATACATAGGCTAGGATGACCTACAACTATCTTCTTTCTCTTAATAAAATAAGACTTGAATAAGGTCAATCAAATAGAGTCTGTTTATGCTTAGATGATTGGGTGAGGACCGGTGAATTCCATAGGTCTAGCAGAGGTGATCTACAACTCAAATGTCAAGAGGAAAGGGTTTTAAAGCCTAAGTCTGTGGCACAAGGATATAGCTCTCACTAAACTTCAACAAAGGTAAATGGTTGTAAAGGGCTACAAATTAAAGTAAAAGATGTGTTAGAATAGTTGTAAATAGGTAACGCGCAATTATCAACCTAATGTGGATCTATGAAACCTAAAGTAATTTATGGCAAATCTAATGAATCTTGTGTTTACACCAACTTATTTGGTATAAAAAAATCCTAAACAAGGATACACATACATCCATTCGCAAAGCAACAAGTAATATCTAATCTACTAAATAAATAAATAAAAGAGTGTATGGATAGAAATAACTACCTTGAGATGGCCTTGTTGACGCTTCAATCTCCCCTTGGCTCAAGTGGAGCTTTGCAAGAGAATGTTGTAGGTTGAAAACCTCAAATGGTTGGATTAAGTCTTAGATATCCTCAGTTAGGAACTTTCAGTGACTTCTATTGAGCTTTAATGACACCACATGACAAGACTTCTCAAGATAAAGTTATAAGCCAATAACCATCCCATTATTCCTTAGAGAGAAAAATGTGAGTGAAAACAAATTGAATGAGTGTGATATGATCTGTTAGGAATTAAATGTGACCCTTATATGTATTGTTCCAATATCCAAAACCAACCCAAAACGCTAAGTTGATAATATTGGCTTGGTCGATCTAGTTGGAAGATGTGAACTGGCACAATATGACATCTACTAGTCTGATATAGTACAAATATCAGAAACTGATAAATACATGAAAGATAAAGACACAAAACAAACAATATTGCCCTAGCCAATACCATAGGATATAGGGAAGTTAGTAAATTAGTATAAGAAGTAAACATAGGGGATAGACTAGATGGATAAACACCTAGAAGAAGTCTGACTAATAATAGACACCTAAAATCTGACACTTTATGTCGAGTTTAATTTTCTCACTAATTTGTACTAACATCATCCCTAAATCCTAAATCATGTTTATATCCACACTAACATTGCTAGCCTAATCACTATTCATCACCCCCTAGCCAATTAATCCCTTCTTTCACAACCATACCCATTCGTACAAACTTTACATCATATTCCATTAATTAATTAATCTTAATTTGATAAAAAAATTCATGCCTTTTTAATGTTCATCTTTTATAAAATCACAAAATCTTAAATATCCACACATCACTCTCAAATCCCTATGCAATTTCACACTATCCCATAAATCTAATTTTAAATTACAATCTTCAAGATTCTCAATCTCTAGACGCTCGAATTGCAAGTGGAGAAAAACTAATGAGAGAAGACAAGAGTCCTTCAGCGGATGAAGAGACTCTGAGGATCATGGTGGGAAATTTGATGTATCTCACTATGATAAGACTCGATATTAGTTATAAGGTTTCACTAGTTTCTAGATTTATGGGCAATTTGTCACTCAAACATTTGTAAGTAGTGAAAATAATTTTTAAATATGTGAAATATACTTATGATCATGTATTCATTTTAGACAAGTGAGTTCAATATGTTTAATTATATACACAAATTTAGATTGTGAGGATCTCTTGATGACAAAAAGTCAACTTTAGAATATTGCTTCACATTGCGAAGTGGGTTGGTTTTGTGGTCATCAAATAAACAAGCTACAAATGCATTATCCTTAACTAAATATGAATATACATCCCTTACATCAATTTGCACACAAGTATTATGGTTGAAAATGCTCTTAGTGTTAGGTTGTGGAGCTAAAAGCTTCACTGATGCAAACAGGAGAGGAGGTTACTGAGTGTCACAGACACCGGCGTCGGTCAGGCCAACCGACGTCAGTCAGAAGTAGGCCGACGTCGGTCACCTCCATGCAAACAGAGACCGACGTCGGTCGCCTGTGCAGTTCAGAACTGCCAGTTTCACGAACAGTTTGTTAACGAACCAAGTGTTTGCATGTTAAGAGCTAATTTTAGACTTGAAGCTGCGGATCTAATTATTGTAATTAGGTGTCTAATTATTGTTTGCATGAGATCTATATATTAGACTCATGGGCTGTATTGTAATGTGTGCTAGTTTGAGTTGAGCAAAGTTAGCTCCTTCTGTGTATGAAGTGAGCAAGGGTGTTCCTCCTAGTTTCACAGCAGTGCCAAGTGTGGGTGTTGGTTTTAGAAAATCAGAAGGGTTCTTCAGGTGTGTAGGATCTTGGTCAGCAGGTGTGCAAGGCCATGTTTGGAGATCTACATGGTAAGTAAGATCATTGATCTGCAGGTGTATGTGTGTGCATGGTCTAGATTTGCAAGTGTGCAGAACCAGGTTGATCTGTAGGTGGCAATAGAGTCAAGGTGACAGCAACACAACAGGTAGCAGTATCAAGTGGAATCTACTTGGAGTACAGTGTGTACTCAAAAAGAGAGCAAAGAGGAAGGCAAAGAAGATCCTTCCAAAGTAAGATCATTTGAGTTGCAGGGTGTTGCAGTTCATGGGAGATCTACTTGGAGTGTGTTGTGCACTTAGTTGAGTATGTGTGTATACTCAGTGTACTAGCAGTAGTGGATACTGACTGGTTGGAGGTGAACACCAACTCTGTGTTTGAGTTGTGTGTTGGGACCGTAAGAGAGAGAGCTTTGAGGAAAGAATTACTGTACACTTGAGGTGTGGGAAGCCTCTGAGAGGTGTGAAGAAGAAGTGGCATCTTCTTTATTGTATTCTTTTCTAGATGAGTATTAATACAATTGGGTATTGTCTATCATATTCTGTGTTGTTTCTGATTTTTAGTTACTTGTTACTTCTGGTTAATTCCGCATATTTAAGTTGCTTGTGCATGGTAATCAATTGTGCTTCTGTATTTCCCAACAAGTGGTATCAGAGCTAAGGTTGCAGAGAGCAGGTTTTGTGTTTGATTACAGGTCACTCTCAGGGATTTTTGATTGAGTGGGAGTATAGCAACGACAAAAGAAAGTAAGCTAAGAATGGAGGAATTAAAAAGCACGAATGGTCAATTACGGTCCTATGGAAAGAAAGAGCAGGTAAAGAAATATTGTTGGTTGGCAGAAGATCAGCATGAAGGAAATGAAGATGCAGATGTTGTTGCACAAGATGCTCTGGGAGGTTTCTTGGATAAAGTTGAATCTTGGTTAATAGATTCTGTTGCCTCTTTCCATGCAGCCCCAAGTAGAGGGGTTGGTGAGCCTTGTCATAGTATTGGCAAAGGGGAAGTGTTGCTGAAATTACAGGCGGCCAACACATGGGTGTTGAAGGAGGTCATGCAGGTCCCAGTCTTGAAGATACGGCTAATTGCTTCAGAAAAGTTGGGTGATGAGAGATGCACAAGAACTCTCATAGCGGATGCATTTGAATTAGCATGTGGTAAGAAAGCAGGTACTTTTTATCTACTTGCTTGTATTACTGATTCCACTTCTGTTGCAAGGTGTGGCTTTGTAGGCTTGGCCACATAAGTGAGAAGGGAATGGATGTTCTTAAGTCAAAAGGGAAGAGTTCAGCTTCGGAGAACATAGACCGAGATTTCTGTGAGCAGTGGGATGCTACAAGAAAAGATTGTGTTTATTGCAGGAAAAAGAAGACTGATGTATTTGATAAACTTAAGAATTGAAAAGCCTTGGTGTTCTTGGAGGAGATGACGGACAGAGACTAGTGGATGGGGCTGGATACTTCTGAGCAGGGTGGTTTGGACAGGGTTTTGATCCATGGAGAGCTCGCGGGTAAAAAGTATCACTCACATGTATACACAGGTACCGGCGTCGGTCAAGGGTAACCAACGTCGAACAGACAGGTGCCGACATCGGTCATGTGCAGACCAGAGGAGTCAGTGGTTGTCGGGCAGGTGGAGACCAACATCGACAGGATAACCGGCGTCGGCGACCTGGACAATCGCATGGAACCGACGTCGGTCGGATGCAGACTGTGTGGTGACCGAAGTCGATCACTGAGATGGATTTTGGGTGGACAAGCTGTCAAGGAGTCTCAAACGCCCATGGGGAGGACTGAAAGTGTAAGTAAGCCTCAAATTCGTTGTTCCTCTTCTTTATACTCATTGCTCACTGCAGAGCAAGAAGGATCCAGAAAACAGTGGGAGCATGGCATGAACAAGATGCAAAACCAAATGAGAGATTTGGTAGGGTTGCCAGCCGGTATGAAAGCACTGAGACGAATGGATACCTTAGTTAAAGAATAGAGAGAATAAACACGTGAGACGGAAGGCCAAGTCATATGGTCTTGAGAAAACTGTAGGATAGTGGTACAGGTTTTGACATGTGGATGACAAAGCAGAGCTTTAGTCAATGTCAGTGTAACCATTGTGTTTGTCTTACCAGATGGATGATGATAGCTACATTATTTTGTTACTGTATGTGGATGGTATACTAGTTATAGGTTCAGACATACAGGGTTTCGCTGAGCTAAGGGTAAGGTTAGTTCAATGGTTTGCCATGAAGGAATTGGGAGCAGCAAAATTCTTTGGCATGAGAGACATGGAAGATCACAGGTTGATTTTGTCTCTAGTGGGCGCTGATGCGGATCAGGTGTTGGCGAGGTTCAATACGCAGGATGCAGAACTGGAGCACACCAAGAGCTGGACAGTTTAGTGTCTGAAATCACATGAGGTTTGGTATAGACCTGAGTTTTTCCCAGCAGTGGGAGCTGTCAGAGAGTTAGGAGCCAATTCAGAGAAGTAGATTCTCAGGTATTTAAGAGGGACCAGCAACAGGTATACATGTGATGCAGGGTCAGGACTTCACTACATGAGTTTGTAGGTTCAGATGTGACAGGTTACTTGGATGATAGGAGGTGCACCACAGGATGTGTGGTGGTTGGTCTTCAAGGATTGATCTTGAAGAAGGATACAAGCCAGAAAACAAATTAGATGGGGTACAGATATAGGTACAGTGCAGCTGTTTATCTCCAAGTGGGAGATTATTAGGTTGTGGAGCTAAAAGCTTCACTGATGCAAACAAGAGAGGAGGTTGCTGAGTGTCACAGACACTAGCGTCGGTCAGGCCAACCGACGTCGGCAAGGCGCAGACAGAAGAACAACTGACGTCAGTTAGAAGTAGGCCGACGTCGGTCACCTCCAGGCAGACAGGGACCGACGTCGGTCGCCTGTGCGGTTTAGAACTGCCAGTTTCACGAACAATTTGTTAACGAACTAAGTGTTTGCATGTTAAGAGCCAATTTTAGACTTGAAGCTGCGGATCTAATTATTGTAATTAGGTGTCTAATTATTGTTTGCATGAGATCTATATATTAGACTCATGGGCTATATTGTAATGTGTGCTAGTTTGAGTTGAGCAAAGTTAGCTCCTTCTGTGTGTGAAGTGAGCAAGGGTGTTCCTCCTAGTTTCACAACAGTGCCAAGTGTGGGTGCTGGTTTTAGAGAATCAGAAGGGTTCTTTAGGTGTGTAGGATCTTGGTGAGCAGGTGTGCAAGGCCACGTTTGGAGATCTACATGGTAAGTAAGATCATTGATGTATGTGTGTGCATGGTCTAGATTTGCAAGTGTGTAGAACCAGGTTGATCTGCAGGTGGCAGCAGAGTCAAGGTGACAGCAACACAACAGGTAGCAGTATCAGGTGAGATCTACTTGGAGTACAGTGTGTACTCAGAAAGGGACCAAAGAAGAAGGCAAGGAAGATCCTTCTAAAGTAAGATCATTTGGGTTGCAGGGTGTTGCAGTTCATGGGAGATCTACTTGGAGTGTGTTGTGCACTCAGTTGAGTATGTGTGTAAACTCGGTGTACTGGCAGTAGTGGATACTGACTAGTTGGAGGTGAACACCAACTCTGTGTTTGAGTTGTGTGTTGGGACCGTAAGAGAGAGAGCTTTGAGGAAAGAATTACTGTACACTTGAGGTGTGGGAAGCCTCTGAGAGGTGTGAAGAAGAAGTGGCATCTTCTTTATTGTATTCTTTTTTGGATGAGTATTAATACAATTGGGTATTGTCTTTCATATTCTGTGTTGTTTCTGATTTCTAGTTACTTGTTACTTCTGGTTAATTTCGCATATTTAAGTTGCTTGTGCATGGTAATCAATTGTGCTTCCGTATTTCCCAACACTTAGTTTATTTCATAGAGGCTCAACTTAAGCAAACACAAATATTTTGTGATAACAATGGAGGAATACAACTATCCAAGAATCCAGTTTTCTATGTTAGAATCAAGTATATTAAAATCAAACATCATTCGGTCAAATAATTGGTCAATGATAAACACTTTGTCACTGAGCATGTGAGAAACAAAGATCAATCTTATTATATTCTCACCAAGAAAGTTTACAAATAGATCCATGGAAGACTCAAGGGGATGATAGACATCTCTCCTCTTTGCATCAAAAGGGAGAATGTTGAGTACGATGCCAATATGAGAAATCAATTATTAATGATATATTTAGTTTATTTAGTGTTTTATTAGTTTATAAAGGTTAATTAATTCAATTATGTCTTAAATTAATTGTTTGGTAATTTTGAACACTTTTCAAAAACTTCATAAAAATAGGTAGAAGTGTCAGTTAGAGTGTAGTTCACCGAATGTATACTTAACTGAGTTAAAATACTTATCTATTCCTCTTTAAGAGGTGGGACATATTTTTTAATATGATTTAACTAAAATAAATATTATTTTAATCAAATTTCTATTTTTTAAATATTTGGAGCACCTAGTTTGGCTAGGTTGCATGAATTGTTTTGCTAAGAAAGATTTCTTGCATGTTGACCTTATCTTATCATTGAGTCAAACTTATTTTTTTGAGTCAACTTTTAGTTATATTAGAATCTTTTTGTTAGCTTAGTTGTTAAGTAAAGTCTTAATTTAACATTAACTTGTCATGCGAGTTATTTGTAATTGACTAATTTTAGTCTTTCTTGTTAATAAAAGAAGTTGTAATAGTGTGGCATCATAATTATTATTGGAAAATATTTTTGCATATTTTTATCTCTAATTTTTATTTCAAATATTCACAAAGAAAAATTAACAAGATTTAGAAACTTAATTTGAAGTTATCTAATGTGCATTTTGTCATCAATCACACTTAAACCGCTACTAAATTAATAAATAGTAACTATGGCATAGATTGAATGATATATAGCTTCATTTTTATATTAAATCAAAATTGATTTGCACTCCTATACATTCAAAACCTTCATGTTCCACTATTATGCAACATAATGCTTTAGTCCTTTGACACTTGAAAACATGCAACTTTGACTTTGCATTTTGTATTTAAACTTGGATTGAGAGCTATTATTTTGAGGATATTGGATGTGTATGTTTTTTTGGTAATATTTCAATATAGATTTCTCAATGCTTGATAGTGTTTTCCAAGAGGAGTACTAAACAGTGCAAGATAGGTATGGCCTTAGGGTTTATTTGTATTTATAGGTGACTCTTTGGTATTTTTGCTAATAACCTACATATGAAGTGCGTATAGGCTCACCCAAGGGAGATATTCAAATTTTAAAATACACCATTAAAAGTTTCTATACATTGTTTGTAGAAGTGGATCTTTGTTGTAACTATAATTGTCTAAATGTTGTTAATAGTGTCCAAAGAAGGAAAATTATGGATCTGGAATATGGGAATATTGTGTTTCAGATTGTAGAGCATTATGGCATAGACTAGGGTGATTTGGAATATAAACAATAGAAAATTGGTTAATCGAAGAATATAAATGGGTAAATGGCTAGGGTAAATATGTACAAGAGCCAAATGTATACTCACATATCATGTATGTCAAATATATGTCAATATTGGTGTTGCCAAATGTCTAATACAAAATTTAGGTGTCTATAAATGTTGTTCTTTTAGTCTAGTCTTGAAAATTCTAGATTAAAAGGATAAAATAAATAAATTTGGTACATATGTGTAACAACACTCGGTGTTGAAAGGTATGCCCTATATATCTGACTTACTCCATGTAAAAACTTGCAAGGAAACATGCAAAAATTAATACCCACCCTTGATAGAAAATTTCAAATAATCTAGATCATTGAATTTATTGAAATTAAAATTCAAAGAATGAATACACTTGTGGATACATGAAATTTCCATTTGAATTCCATTGGATAATGTCATAAGGTATTATTAACTAAGGAGATGGTAGAAATATAGTGAATTGAGAATTATAAATGCCTCAAACCCCATTGGAGAAGGGGAAGTGATAGTTGAATGATGTAGAACTTCAACTGCACTACTTAAAGTACCATCATAAATATTTTTGTGGAACTACAAAACATGATCGTATCTCAATTAAAACTTTGAATCAACCTTTTCAAATATATTTTTAGATCCAAAGTGCTTATATAGTTACATCAATCTACAAGTTAGAAATAGAAAGTATATGCATGAAAAACATTCATGGCCCACATTTGATCCATTTATACCTCAAAGTGATATAGAATGCCATAATTTGTATGTCAATCTACTCAATCTAATAAATTTGATAAAATATACTTAATGTGACCCAAATAATATTTATTAAAATGTAGTAGAATTACCAACTATATATCATAATCATGTAGGACACCCCAAATATGTCTTGAATATTTTTAAAATATTCTATCCCACATATATCATATAATTTGACTAGAAATTTGAATTATGTAACCTGACCCAAAATCTGAATTATGTGTTTTTCAAGGTTTGAATCTCTAAGACAAGTACACTATATACCCCCATTTTGAGGTGATGAATGAAGCCTGGAAATCACACATCTAGAAAGAAAGAGTAGCGTGCATCATTAATTAGATATAAAAATGTCATCATATAAAGCATGCATATTAACATGATAAGATATGCCATCATAGAAAGATGTGAACATCAAAACACTATGAAACATGTAATCTCAGGCAATGGGCATACAAATGTCATCTCAAGTAGATATATAAATTAGGCATGTAATAATTTTATACACATGATATATTTCATCTTTATCACTTTACTGTCTATTTCTCTTGGAGGACTCATTGACGCATCAATCTTCTTGAGTGCACATCCTAAAGACCGAACTGGAAAGAGGTAAGGTAGGATTATGGTAATTTTTGAGAGATGCTTTCCTATTTTGTCCTTCATGTAACCTTTGTACCTTCCATGATGTCTCCATAAAATCTTGAAACCCTGAAATCAGGTTAAGTCTAAAATCTAATATGATCCTTCGAAACCTAGAATTTTCATTATGACTCCTAGAGGTCTGAAACCACTCTCAAACATCTTGAAAGTGTATATATATATATATATATATATATATATATATATATATATATATATAAAAAAATTTAACTTAAAGTATAAAAAATAAAAGTAAAAGTATACCTAAATTTTAATTATATATATATATATATAGTGGTTGATTCAGGTTCTTATGTGTCTTTTTCCTCTCTCCTTTTATTCAATTTTGTTATTCACCCTATATTTATATGTATTGGCCCGACCAATACATTTTGTTTCCTTCTTATTTATCACTAAACTATATCATTCTAGTCGATATAGTCAATGTATATTTTTTAGGTGATTTATGGGTTTGGAGCCCTATATATAAGGGTCGTAATTATCATTCCCAACACACACTACTCATTTGTTCTGATTTTGATTACATATTTACTCTTATATATTAAAAACATAAGTTAGAGGCTAAATTTTTATTCTTGGAGGTCAAGTCTCACTTAAATGTCTTTAAAGCTCAATAGGAGGAGTTGAACCAAGGAAGTTCCTCATGGTCTTTGAAGTCCTCAATTAAGGACATATAGATATACTTATTTCCATATGAGGTCTTCATCTTACAACATCTCTTAAAAATTACCACTAAAGCCAAGGGAGATATTGATCCACTAATGAGTCAACCCAAAGGTAAGTATCTCTATCCTTATTCTCTTTCAGTTATTTACTTAGTAGATAGATGTGCTTTGTTTATTTTTATATTAGATGTAAGTTGTTATTTTTTCTTAATTTCTCCTTATACCAAATAATATGGTATAGCTATAAGGTGCTTATGCTATCCATTATCACTTTAGGTTGCATAGACTTAACTAAAGGTCCACCATTGCACCATTTACTTCTTATTTAATTTAGTTGTCATCTTGGCTATAGACTACCCTTGTTCATTAGTTCCTTGCATGTAGTTTCCTTACTATAACCTTGATATCCCCTTTATTTCCATTTATATATAATTAATTTATCTTGGGATCTAGATATAACCATACCATGTATCTCAGGCATAGGATTTAAAACCCTATACACTTGACATTGAGTTTAGATTGCCTTTTGCTAGTTAACGTCTAATCTGAGTATCATCACTATTTACCCAAGTATATATAGGTTCTATGTTATGATCTATTTTGGTATTCTAGTATATAGAGAGAATATGATTGTTATATTAGTCATATTAGTCTTGCATATGGTAAAATGCCATGAAATAATAAGTCACACAAAAGATGCATGATATTAATCATGGCATTACACACAACAGAAGATAATGTGATATAAATCATGACACCAAGATAAGAAAAAGTCTTATATGTATCCACACACATATGCACACAAGATCATGATTATGAAACACACAAGGACTCAAGACATGACAAAACATGACTCAACTCTGACCTGACATAGACATAACATGGCCCTAACAAGACTAGAGGATTTATAATCACAACTGATGCAAGACATGACAAACCATAATTGATGCAGTCACATAAACATACCATGTAACACACATCAATAGCCACATAGAATACCCAATGTGACACACATGTAACAATCAACAACATCTAACACACATATAATAAGCAATGTTAGTCCACACAATGAATTAATGTCATCATCAAATCACATCAAAGTAGAATTTTCATTAAATATAACACATTAAAGATCATAAGAAAGAAAAAATGTATAAAAAACTTAAGTAGCTCAATATGATCAATGGAATGTCATGTCAAGATTTAAATTAGAAGTGTATCAAGATGCCCTAACTATAGGCATGCCCCCAATATAGAAAGGTAGCTCCTGCATGTAAGTAATGTCTCACATCTGTATGTCTATATATCATATGTAACATGTGTGTCTTACATCCCACTCATGTATATTGTGAAAATAATGTGCATAAAAAATGGATATGTAATTCATCATATATATGATAAATAACATCGTTCATTAATGTAAAATAACAAGTCATGTCATGCATAGGTACTCATTTTAAATTTTTGAGTATTTTAGTTTTTTAATATCTTTTTGCATTTTTTGAGTCCAATATACTTGTGTAAAAATGATGTAAGTGTATGATGTTCAGAGGGTTATTCACAAAATTTTATTTAACTGAGGCCAAACAATGAAATTTTTATTCAATTGAGGCCAAACAATGAAATTTTTATTCAATTGAGGGCAAACACATTTTTATGGTTGAAATGTATAACAATGATGGATTAACTAGAATTGGATACATAATGATTGGCATATTAAGAATATATTTTTTGATTTCATCAAAAAACTTTTGGTAACATTTGTGTCATTCTTTAATTTAACCTTTATATTAAAAAAATCCCAAGCTAAGGAATTTACATTCTATAATACAAAATCTTAGGGGAACCAACAATAGCCCTACTCAGACCCCAATCTACATGTAAGTCCCTTACAACACCCATATGTAAATATGTCCTAGTAATAATTTACACACAATAACACCCAAAATTATGCATTTTACCCACAAGAGAACAATGTACATATCTTATGATAAAACACTTTTTTTGCTACTCTTTTTCTCTTGAAATATTTTGTTTTGTGTTATGTTCATTCCTTCCTATTAAAGCCAACATGAATCCATGTGGAAGCAAAAAGATTAAAACCCAAAATAAGGGCGGTTTTTTGTCTTTTGTAGCCATCCATGGAGGGACGTGTCATCTCCAAGCCATGCGAATCCACCCCTTTCCAAGTAGCTTAGAAGGATTCTTTACTTGGGGAGAGGGAATCCTAGAAGGTCTCAATGGCACACATATAAAGGCCAGTTACTTGGATAACTAAAATTATATTTTTGGGAGTTTTTACACTTTTTCAAAACTTTATTTTCAGGGCCATTCGAGTTCCAAGATATTTCGAGTAGGTTTAACTCACACATGGGTTATATAAATATTAAGAATATTCTAAAAGATATTATGTGGTCCACTAACCTATGTTTTGATGAATCACAATTTGACATTTCAAAAAACACTGAGTGGTCCACAAATGCATACATGACTTAGGTAAAGTAACAATGTCTAATCTAGGAACATGGTCCATTATGTCATGCCTATGATGGGAATGGGTCATTGTGTCCATGGTCAATTCCCCTTCTCTCATTTTCTATCATCAAACACCTATCAATTATATGCTCGTTTCACTAATTAAAATGTTCATACAATGACAAAATAATATAATAAATTATGGAAATCGATACATCCATAATGTGGTCATATCAATATGTGAATCCCATAATGGTCACATGATACTACATACACACATCCTATTCCATTTCATAACTACAATATCCAATCACAAATCCAAGATATATTTATCACAATTAGAACATAAGAATATAAATTAACTTGCAACCCTAGGGCCCTGATCTCCACTTCTAACCTTTCACTTCATATTCCATTTCACCATTCATTATTTAATTTGATATTTTAACAAAGGGAGGGGAGGTTGCTTGTAACCTCCTAGCCCACACCAAAGCTTGGCATCTCTTCCTCTCGTTTGAAGTGTAGCCAATATGCATATTGATTTTTAAAAATTAACAAAGTGAGGGGTCTCAACTTGCAACCTCCTAACCCCAACTAAAGTTATCCATCTCCTCTTTCAATCTAAAATATAAATATGTATATATATTTATTTTAATAATGTGAGATAAGAGTTAGAAATGGACCCATAATGACCTACCTTCCACTGGATCCTATGAGAATGAACGCATCTCTATGGTCCTAAGTTATCTTAGGTTTAATAGGATACGACAAAGTTGTACATATAATGTGAGCATCTAGACATTTCATTTTAGTAATGACCAAATAACACATGTGAATCATATAGTATACTTCACCATTATAGCCACATGAATCATCCAAATTCAATCTCAAAATGAATCACATAGTTAATCCACATAGAGGTGGATAATATATGAAGATAACTCATGTCTATCAATAATTATGTTTAGAATCTATAGAAATCATGAACATTAAAGCCATGTGGATCAATCATAACACATCCAAATAAGCTTATGACCATTCATAGATATGTCTCAATCCCAAGTAGCTATGACTATATCTCAATTCATATCACATTAATGTGTGTGTTAGAGAGATAATACAATCTAAAATGTGATAAAAAAATGCTAGTTGCAATACATAATTTGAATTGATATCACCAAGGTCTAGTAATAAGCATGAATGCCAACATGTTATGAGTAACATGCTAATCACAATGAGTGTAATTATCATATGTATGTGTTGAGGATAAATAGGTCTACCTCCTCAAATGTTTAAAAATCACATAATAATATAGACAAAGAATCATCTCACGATGAGTGTAATTATCATATGTATGTGTTGAGGATAAATAGGGCTACCTCCTCAAATGTTTAAAAATCACATAATAATATGGGCAAAGAATCATCTCAATGCATACCCTAAGATGGTCATCTAAAATAAAATCAACATAATTGTGAAGACTAGAATGGACACATATAATCACAATTTATCCAAAACCCTCGATGACATAGAAAATATCATTACTAAGCACATTTTAAGGAGAACACTCAGTGCACAATCCAACAATAGCTAGATCTATTATAAGACATAGGGGGATGCAGAAAGAAGTGATGACATCCCCTTCCCCTTATAGATACTTTTTTATAGAAGTCTTTAGGTGAGGTGGGAATATCGGTCCATAAAATAAAAAATCTTCCAAGAGGTGGTCCTAATGACCAAAGTGTCATACGAGATCTTACCCTAATTCCAATATTATCCTTGAAGGCTTAACCCTTGATTGCTCCAATCATGAATGGAGTAAAAGGAAATTATCCATCTTTCAACGCCAATATTGCCAACATAAAACACACATAAGCGAGTCTAGAGCATACTGTCACAAATAAACTAGGATGTCACTAATAGATGAAGGTTCATGGTGGAAGGATAAGTGATAGGTTTTTATCCCATATCAAATGACAAGCTTTCAATTGATCAAAAATGGCATCATACTCATGGATCCAGGAAGTCTATTGCCAAAGGCAATCTTGACCAGATGGAGGCAATCCCCTCCATTAAGGTACCATCAAATCCAAGAGTAAATCAAAACAACTCAAAGAGTTTAATCCAAAGTCAAAAATAACACCGGTTCTAAAATATAACGATCCTCTAGAGTGAGTCGAGTAATATGACATTGTCAACTAAAACATTCTAGCCATATTTGTAGTTTTTAATAGAGAAAATGTTTGGACATAAAAGTGCATCAACTTAAGCGACCTTCCTATCATCACTCTGATAGTACCACATGAACAAATTAAGTGGAATGGAATAGATAGATAATCACATAGTTCACATCCCGATTCTTCTCCACAAGCTAGAGTAATAAGGAATACCCATTGAATGTCGATGCCCTACCTAGATGTAATAGTACGCCAAAAATATTAGACACAAAAATAATAATATTCTTTCCCAAACTAGACCCATGATAAAACCATCTAAGTTCTACATGTATCCTAAGATTTTGAATGTGCCAAGAAATAAACCAGGTGAGTTTAAGCAAGATCAAGAGACACATGATCCTTACACTTGACATCAAAATTCATTTTTAGTGTGAGAGTCCAACTAATGCCAAGAAATTATCTCCAAAATTTCCATATCCCACTTTGGATGACCTTTAATAACATGCTTATAACACCCGTGTACTGAGTTCCCTTATTATTTTTGATGAGATATCTTATTGTCTTGATATGTACTTATGCTTTGAGCAGTATGATATTTTTATAATTTGATATCATTACATATGTGACAATTATTTATTTTTATACTTACCTTCTTTAGTAGTTTTCACTATTACTCCTTTTGTACAGGTGTTTTTGATGTTTTTTGGATGACTATAGTTATACCAAGAATGAACTATATTTACAATTACCTTCTTTAGTAGTTTTAATAACATGGACTCAAAATGTCAAAGGCTATCATTTTTTATTAAAAGGGGGGGTCACGAGCCTCGACCATGAGAAACATCATGATCACCCTCAATATTTTTTTCTAACGTGTTTGATTAATATAAAGGTTATGATCGTTAATCAAAAGGTGATTAATTATTAGTAAATTGATTGAGATATTTTTATTGGTTAATATAAGACTAAAAAGTGTTAACCTTAGGCAAGCAAAGAGATAGAAGGAAGGAAGAAATGAGATGGAAAGAGGAGATAGTGGGTGATCCTTTTGCATTGGTGTTGATGAAATCCTACCAAGGCATAATGAAAAGCTTCTATTTTTGTCCTCCACTTCACCTAGCTTTGATTTTCTAGTTGATGGGGATATGAAAGGAAGTTTTCATGGATTTATAGTCTTTCTTGTAAGGTTTATAAACACACACTTGAGTGTAAAATAAAAACAAGGATCTAGTGAGGAAGGAGAATAAATTTTTGGTAGGCAACCATCATTCATAGAGTGAGTTATGTTATTTATATTTTATCCTCCTCGTTTATTTGTTAATGCTTATTTGGGATGTCATGGATATTTATAGGATTATGGAATCATATGGATAAGGTAGAATGGGACACTTACAAAACATTACAATTCTTTCACAACCCCACATTCATCACCTCTTCCCCCTGTGATCCTTTCTTCTAATTCTCTTGAGATGACTCTTTCTCACTTTCTCTCTAGATGACTCTTCCTCAATTTCTCTCTTTTCCCCTTTATTATGGAATTGCTTAGATTAAATGGGATTGTGTTTATTTAGCATAGTTTTATCCTAGTATCAATCCCTAGTCGTTCCCTTAATTTATTGTTGGTTTGGATAAAAAACTAGTTATTTTCCCTCAGATAGCAGTGAGACTGTCAATTAAGGCTTTTTCCCTAGATGGTTGCCTTGTCTACTTGGTAGATGCTTGATTTGAGTCATGGTTGCATAGTCGGTTGTATTATTTGTGATTTTGTGTTGTGTTATCCTTGTGTATCATAAAAACCTACTTAATTGGTGGAAAGTAAATGCAAACACACTCTCTCTGTCATTTTATTACCACTATACACTTTTATTGCATCATGCTTTTGTTCGAAGGATTGTTGCATAATCATGGTTGATGATTGGGGTAGTAAAAGGAACTAATGGTTGGGTTCATCTTACTCTCCCCATCTTTGTCATCAGTGGTTGCACAATGGGTCCATTTGTAAAATGCATAGAAGTGGAAAGGAATATAATATTAGTCTCTAGAGTTCTATGTTGATAGTGGAGTAGTAATGTAGCCATTCCTATAGATTTCAAAGTAGATTGCCATTACATTCATTTTGTCAGAAAACCCTATAAGTGTTAATGAAGTCTTGAGGCACCTAGTTTTGTAACTTTGTGAATATAAGTTGAGAAAGTTCCATATTAGAATTTATTTCTTTTAAATAAAGAATATTAATGCAAAAGAAATCATGCCCTATTATGTGTAATTCTTGGTTTAAATCCTAGTTATGTATTTTTGTTTCCTTATACTCTCTCAACCAATTTTATCTTACATTATTGTAATAAATGCAATAATAAGGACATGTTGTTGGTTTTAATTATGCATGATTTAACAAGGAGAATTATGTGCTACTTAAAGTATATATTGTTTGTTATTGAAACTTACTACAAATTGTATTTGGTTATCTCTTGAAATTCATTAATGGTAATTGGCTCTCTATCAACCTGAATTCATTGAATATTTGATTACTTCTTATCTATAAAAAGCTTCCATTATTGAGATATATGTATGCATTATGATTCGACTAAGTACAGTCTTTAAGAATTGATAATGGTGATTCCTTATTGCTCTTTGTTTTGATTAGGATAAGAATACTTATTGCCATTAGGGTAGTGTTAGATAGATAGATTGGTAATTTTTTTATGATTGGTTACTTGTTGAAAACTTGGTAACTATATTGGTATCTCTGAGTTCCTCATAATGATGCCCAAAATTGTTAGTGTATAGAGGAGTAATTGGTGTTGTATAAGCTATTATTGCTTTTATTGTATTAACTATGCCTTCAAGAAAAGGAATATATTGATGGGGCTTCTTCTATTCTATGTTGACCCTACTCCCTTAAGCATGTTGGGTATTGATATTATTTTTACTCTAAAATGTTAGGGTTTATACTAAAGATAGAGATTGTATCGAGAACTCCTTGTAATGTATTAACATTTAAAGTTTGTATTGCTTTATCTCTATATAACTCTACCTTTAGTGGGAGGACTAGGTATTCCTATTATGTATTGATCTTTTTAGTTCCATATATTTTTCATATTATATTTTTAAAAATAGGAATATGTGTAGTTATTTCTTATAATGCTATAGTGTTAAGAGATTGTCTTGTTTGTTAAGAAGAACTGTGCCCTTAATGTATAATAAAATAATTTCCATGGTAAACTTGCATTAATCTTGACTATATTGTGATCTTGTTTGTGAGATTATTCTAATTTATTTCATGGCAGTTGATGGAATAGATAAAGTTGTTTTAACCCACTATGGAATGCAATTTGTATAATCATACTTAATTAGTAGTTTGAATGAGCATATAAGGGTGTTGTGACTATTGTAATAAATTAGGATTTTAAAAAATATCTCACAATCTCTTTTATTTCAATAAAACTATTGTATCTAGATCATACATCAAGTTCAAGCACAAGGTCAAGAGATCCTGCTTTTATCAATCACTCAAAACTAGTCTTAGGTCATCATGTGCTTGATGGGATATGATAATATGTTCATTCTTACCACCAATATTATGTGATTTATTGGCATTAATATCTATGTGTACACATTCCTAGTAGAGGATTGTATCCTTGTAAAATGGTATTAAGTATTATAAATGAGAAGTACTAAGAGATATTTGGGACTTGTATTATTCATATTGCAGTACTCAATGTTTATAAGAAATCATAGTTGGGTAATTGATATAGGGTTATAATCATATTATGCGGTAATTATGGCATTATTAACTTAGAATTTCTAGTTGTATATGGTATTTATCTTAGTGGTAGAGAAAGAGGGAATGTTTTAATGGACTAAATTGAAGGTGTATGAACTTTGGTAACTTTGTGTTCTATCTGCCTTAGGTTGAAACTACACCTTTTATTCAATCAAGCATGTGTTAGTTTTATGTTACTTTGGTGATATTAATTACATTTAGTATAATATGTGAGCCTTGGAGTGAGCATAGTATTTTGAATATCTGGTAGATTATAGTTCTTACATCAATTTAGAGGTGTTGTTAAGTAACGACTCTTAGAAGGATAAATTAGGTTATTTTCGAGGGAAGCTTCAAAATTAGTTATTATTATTTTTAAATTTGAAGAGTTTAAAGTGTATGGTAGTTCAAATGATTTTTTTCTTACTTAATATATAGACATGTAAGCATATTTGGGATTGAGTGCTAATTGCTAACTTGTGGTTTGATTTGAGTATCATATTAACTGTATTGTAATGGTAAAGAATTTTTGGATTATTAATCTTAAGGGATTAAAATTATTTTGGTTGGATCATAGAATTAACATTTATACTAGTATTATTGTGAGATGGATGTGATTTTTTTTAACTCATTTTAAATAATTTAGGATATTTTGTGGTCATTATTTTGGGTATCAAGGAAATGCCACAATAATGATTATTTCCATCTAATATGAATGTAGTAGAGTTAAGAAACACTTTGATTAGATTATAAATGTATAAAGTGATGCTTGATCAAAACTTAATATCTAAATAATTTTTAATATTTGAGATTCTTGTTTGACTAGAAGGTCAAAAGTGTGACATAAATTTTACCTTCTCAACTAAAAGGTGTGACCTTTTAACCTATTTTCCCAATTAAAGTCAAAATTCATACTTGGGTATCTACATTTCACAGAGGATTAGTAACTTTAATACCCTATTTTAATTGAATCTAATTATGTGAGCCTAGTGCTTTGTAATTTGATGCAATCAATGTATGATGAAATCCTATATTATTATGGAACCCTAGACCAAATTGTTACGTTAATCCTAATGAAAGATTAAATTCATATTGCATACCTTTGTTTGAGCTGGGTCCCTTGGTGATTTTGATAATGACTCTGACCAAAGTTAATTATATCAAATTAAGTGTTAAGTTCATCATCTTGGTATCATAATGTATTAGTATATGCTTAGTCATTGATCACTTGTTTACAAAAAAGTTCATATCCTTGATATTTCAAAAAAAAATGAAGGTTGAATTCTTAAGGATATGAAAAGTATGCCCATGATTCTCCATCTAATGTCACAGTTGGCATGGGGGTTAAGGTGTGATAAAATAAGAATGAGACTCAAGAGGTTGTTCATTTAAATAGAACTAATGATAATAATGAATGACACAATCCTTGAATGATGACGTTAACTATTGCTAGCTCAAAAATAGTAGTTGAACTCATAACTCAAGCTTCTATAACTCACATGTCGAGACATTATTCTATTGAATGAGAACTACCATAAAAGCTTTAATAGGAGCATCAATGTACACCCAATCCCTAGGTGGAACTAGGCATTTCCTAAGAAGGTGAATTTACAAGATGATATTTTAGAAGGAAAAGGGTCTAAATCACTATCCAACCTATTAATTAGGCATATGTGTGGCCCCATAGTGAAGTATAAATATACAGGGTCACTCTTGAGACATTCCTACCTAGAAATTGTGGTAAAAAATGAACCTTGATAAAAAAAAGGCATGATGGTAAGGCTACCAAATTTTTAGTGCTCTATTGAGCACTAGAGAACATTCTAAATGTCACCTCATGTTACTCATCTAAGTGAGTAGAAAAGTGAAATGTTCACAAGGAGACTTAAAAACTTGAGTTAGGTGTTGTGGAACCATCAAAATAAATCTTGAAATATGAAAGATAGGTACATAGATTAATTTGATATTTTGATACTCACTGTGTTCATCACTTTCTCTAAAAATAATTTGTGTCTCCTTTTTAACTACTTAGATCACGAAATAGGAGTTCAAACCCTGCATGGATATTGTTGGTAAAACTTGTACCCTTGCAATGATTGGTACTATATAGGTCATGTTAATAGTGTCTTTGTTGATTTTTTAGGTTTTTGAAACCTCATACTACTATCCATAAACCTATAGATTCCTTCTCTGCGTGCACTCGCCTTTAGGTCTATGTGTTGATCATTATTTTCCTTATCTTTGATTTGAAACCTTAATCACCCTTTTATCACCATTATGACCCTTGAAAAATGGGCTAGTATGTTGGGTTGGATAATCCCAACCACTTATTTTTGAGTGACTAAGTATTGCATATATTTCAATTCTTCAAAGAGGGTTTAAATTACATGTAGTTCTCCCACTAGGTGTATGTGTGCACTATCATGATCAATCTAGAATGCAATATTATGTTTGTCTTACAAAATTTAAAACCATGCAGCTTTGACCTTTATTTGTATTTAGACTTGGCTCTAAGACTGCTCTTTTAATGGATATTCATATATGTATGCCTTTTTTAAATTGTCTCAAGAGAGTGTTAATGGATTTCTCATGTTTGTTAGGACTTACCAATATGGGTATACCCTTAGGATTTATTTGTATTTATAGTCAACTCCTTGATATTTATCATTATGACCAACCCATGAAATGTGTCTATGTCGACTAAATGGAGACTTCCCAAATTGAAAAATAGTTTTTGAGTGTTCTTGGACACCACTGATAGAGACAAACAAATATGGAAAAATTGAAATTATCTGACTATTTCTAGTACTGTCTTGGGAGTGAAAATAAATGATATGGAATATAGAGATAATCTCTTTATGATTTTGGAGTGTTCTTTCATAGATTATGGTGATCCTAAATATGGGTGTCTATGAAATTGAATTGGCTAAGATAACAATTGGGTAGATAACTAGGGGAAATTATGCACAAAATTAAAATGTGTTTTGAAAGTCCAAGTATGTCAAAGTGTGCCAAAGTTTATATTGTCAAAGTGTCTAATACCAAATTTAGTATCTAAAAATTCTTCCTTTTTAGTTTTGTATTGAAAATGATAGATTAAAAGGATAAAACAAGAAATATGGTATTTATGATTAATTGTACTTAATGTGACATGTATGTCCCAATTTTCCTAATTGCTCCATGCAAAACCTACAATGAAACATGTATAGATCAACATTTGTTTATGATATAAAATCTAAAATAATCTATATTAATGAATTTTTTGAAATTGAATAGTCATGGAATGAATACACTTGAGGGTATGTGAACCAAGCTGCCACTTTTTGAACTCATTTGGGCAATTCCATGGGCCAATTATGCCCCAAGGAGAATCAATTACTAAAACCATGAGTTAAGGAGTATAAGTTTATCAACCACCATTAGAGAAGGAGAAGTGATATATGTTAAGAACCACATAAACCTCAACTACACTACTCTAAATATCATTATAATTATATTTTAGAACACCAAAATCAAGTTCATATGTAAAGGTGGATCCCTAAAACAAGTTCATATGTAAAAAAATAACCTTGAAATATGTTTATATGTCAAAATGGAACCCCAAAACATGTTTATATGTCGAAATGGAACCCAAAAATAGGTTTGTATGTCAAAATAGAACTATGGATCAACTATTGTAGATGGATTTATATATCAAAATCACTTACATAATACCATCATTTCCCATCAATCCACAATATATATAGAAAAGTGTCTACATGAAAAAAATTAATGCCCAAATCTATTTCATTTGTACCTCAAAGTGATCTATAATTTTATAATATGTCTATCATAGTGTCATAGAATATATCTTAACTAAAAAATATATAAATCTACTTAATCCGAACCATATAAATTTATCTCAACATGGCATAGAACATACCAATTATTCCTCATATTTCTGACATTTGTCTCAATCTATCCAATCTCTCCCATATAAATCACATAATATGACCCAAATTGTGAACTATTTATTTATCATGTCCTAAAACTCTAATAAAATCCCATAATATATGCCCCATTTTTATATGAGGAATTAAGCCTATGAATTAGTCATCTCAAAATAAAGAGTTATGAACACCATGTTTTATAATAATAATGTAATCATGTAAAGTATGTCTACAAACATGATAATATATGCCATCATAAAGATATTTGATCATTCAAGCACGTATGAAATATTCAATCTAAGACAAGGGGCATGCAAGTATCATGTCAAGTAGATATATCAATTAGGCACATATAAATCAGTAACACAATAGATGCATGATATAAATCATGGAATCACACACAATATAAATGTGTTTAATATAAATCATGACACAAAACTTACTAAAAATCATGCGTAACCATAAACATGCACATAATATCATGATCATGAAGCACACAAGCACTCAAGACAAGTTTCAAATTTGACTTGAAATGAACATAACATGACCATGGCATGAACTAGAGATCATTTAACATAACTAACACCTGACATGACAATACACAATAAATTCACTCATAAGACATGAAATTTAGTACACATCAATTATCCTACAATGTAATAATCATCAACATCAAGTGCACATGGAACAAGAAATGTATGTTTGTATAATCAATCAATGTCATCATCCAATATATCAAAGCACTTAATACATATGAAATTTCACTCTATAAATTATAAGAAAGATCAAATCATGTGTAATAGTATACTATGATCCATGGACTAATATAAAAAGATACAAAATGATAATTGTGAAAATGTGTCTCAAACATAGGCATGCCCCTAATGTAAAAAGGTAACCCGTGGATGTAAAAAATGTCACACATCTATATGTCCATGTATCATATGTAATGTGTATGTATTACATCCCACTCATTCATACCATGAAAACCATGTGTATATAAAATGGATATGTAGTTCACCATGTATATGATAAATAACATCAATTAATCATGCATACTTGCAAAACATGTCATATAGACGTCATGGTTTTGCATTTTTTACTATATATATATTTAAAATTTTTAAATTTATATGTTCTAATATATTTTTTAATATTTAAACATGTCCATTTTAACCTATGATTCCATCAATGGGATGCTCATGTGCAGGTCCTAGTTTGATCGGTGTGAATGTCACATGCCACAGGTAAGGAGTAACATCTATATCATTATTTGAGTCAGTTAAATGATCATGCACTATAAAATTTATAGAACCATCATCATAATAAATATTGGTCTTAATTTATTTCACTTTAGGCATTATAAGTGATTTATAAAATATTTGAAGTTTCACATTAGGTTCTGTGACCCAAACATTAATAGTTGAGCTAACATCATTGAGTTTAATAGTCTTTTTCTTGATTAAGTCTTATATCATATATCTCAAACATAAGAATCTATTTTTTGAATGTCCTGCACATATACGCTAATCAAAATATGCACTAATATTAAACCCCTTAGGCTATGCCTTTATCACATTAACCTCTAGTGCCAAGGGGAGAGATATGCGATTATGGTTGAGTAACTTTTATAATATAGTTTGTAGAGATTTTGATAAGGATGTGAATTACATCATTTGAGGTTTGAAAGGATAAACCTAGGTTTTAAAATTATGTTAGCCTCATTCTTATTAGGGTTTATCAATCCTTGCTTTAATGTAATGATGCTTAAGTCTTTAAATTTCTAAATCTTCTATTGTGACACCTTATTATTATTTGTTCTCATGTCCAATTATCCTATGATAACTACAATATGATTTCCCTTTTTTATGTGGTAAACATGACATAAATCATTATCTAATGGAAGGTAAATTGATCAAATTATTATCAAGTAACATTTTTAATATAGTACTTAGTTTATTTTGTAAATTAGTTACTTGCAATGTTGTATCATGGTATGTGGAAGGTCTTATTTCCATGAATCTGTTGTTGACTGAATTTTGGATATTTATTATTTATGCATCATGCAATGTGTTGTGATTTGGTCATCAATTCATATTAGACTTCAAAAAATCTTATCCCAATAGAGTACTTATTGTGAGATGTTCTTATCGTGAATTAATATTTCAACAAACACTTATATTTGTATCCTCACTATTGTTTAGAAGGGGTGAATTTACTTCATACCACTCATTCATACCATGAAAATCATGTGCATACAAAATGGATATTTATTTCACCATGTATATGATAAATAACATTAATTAATCATGTATATTAGCAAAACATGTCACATAAATGTCATGGTTTTGTATTTTTTAAACTTATATTTTTTTTTAATTTTTAAAATTTATATGTTTTTATATATTTTTGAATCTTAAAACATGTCCATTTTAACCTATGATTTCATCAATGGGATGCTCATGTGCAGGTCCTAGATTGATCGATGTGAATGTCTCATGCCACGGGTAAGGAGTAACATCTATATCATTATCTGAGTCAGTGAAATGATCGTGCACTACAAAATTTCTAGAACCATCATCATAATCAAGATTAGTCTTAATTTATTGTACTTTAGGCATTGTAAATGATTTAGAAAATATTTGAAGTTTGACATTAGGTTTTGTGACCCAAACATTAATAGTTGAGCTAACATCATTGAGTTTAATAGTGTTTTTCTTGATTAAGTATTATATCATATATCTCAAACCAAAACATCTATTGGTTGAATGTCCTGCACATATATGCCAATCACAATATGCACTAATATGAAACCCCTTAGGCTATGCCTTTATCACATTAACCTCTAGTGCCAAAGGGAAAGATAAGAGATTATGGTTGAATAACTTTTATAATATAGTCTGCAAAGATTTTGATAAACATGTGAATTACCTCATTTGAGGGTCTTCAAGGATAAACCTAGGTTTTAAAATTATGTTAGCCTCATTCTTATTAGGGTTTATCAATCCTTGCTTTAATGTAATGATGCTTTAGTCTTTAAATTTATAAATTTTCTATTGTGACACCTCATAATTATTTGTTCCTATGTCCAGTTATCCTATGATAACTACAATATGATTTCCCTTTTTTATGTGGTAAACATGACATTGATCATTATCTAATGGAAGGTAAAATGATCAAATTATTGTCAAGTAACATTTTTAATATAATACTTGGTTTGTTTTTTAAATTAGTTACTTGCAATGTTGCATCATGGTATGTGGAAGGTCTTGTTTCCATGAATTTTATGTTATTGACTAAATTTTTGCATGGACATTGGGTATTCATTATTTGTGCATCATACAATGTGTTGTTATTCTTGTTATCAAGTCATATTAGACTTAAAAAATTCTTATCCCAATGGAGTACTTAGTTTGAGATGTTCTTGTCATGAATTGATATTACAATAGACACTTATATTTATATCCTCATGGTTGTTTAGAAGGGGTGACTTTCCTTTATATAACTTTGGTTGTGCATGAGTGAGTCCTCTTAATACTCTCTTGGGACTATCTCAAGAATCTCTTATTCCTATAGGTGTAATGTTTAGATGAGATATATAATCATCTATGTTCATGGGAATTTCATTGTCATTCTCATTACTATCCTTCTCCATAAATATTTGATCGGGAGATTTTGTATTGACGAACAAAGGAAGATCTAATAACTTTTCCTTTTGTACTTAGGATATATGAGGGTATAATTTTATAATATATTGATTAAGTGATATATTTGGATTCACTAATTTTCATTAGCTTTTCTTGACTCTCCAAATTCTTATGTATGTATTTATTTTACTTGTATCACCTATAATGGAAGTATTATGGAAGAGTGAAGAGCATAAGATTTTAGAATACTTCCATCATTAGGTTTAAGTAATTTACAATACTTAAAATCTTTATTATTTGTAGAACATGTATGAAACCATCCCTCATTTACAAAATTTAAGCATAAATGTAGGGTGGATGATACAAATTTTATAGCATGAATCCAAGGTATACCTAAGTGTAGGTTATAATGCAAGTGATTTGATGTTACTTCAAATATAGTAGTTAATGTTTTTGGCCCCACTATTACATCTAAAGTAATTATTTATAGCACTTGGAAAGCTACATTATCAAAATGATCCAAAACTCAAAAGTTTTGATTAAAAGATATTTCAAGAACATGAAAATAACACAGTAATAATAAATTCTCTGAGAAGAGATGTTTTATTACTCAAGATTGCAATACAACTATATGCTTATCTCTAGGAAGAGATGTCTGATTTCCATTTCAAATTACATCTTTATTTATACACATTTTGAAAGAAATAAGAAGATTTGGAAGGTCACCAATCTCAAGGGAGATTAAGTGGTTTGTCTTCCATGATTTAAAACAATACAAAATTCAAGGAATTACTATTTTTTAGACTGCACTACTAAAATTGAAATTTGGGGCACTTCCATTAGGTTTTTAGGGGTCAAAACCACTAAATAGAGATTTATTCCATCTCACCACTTTCTAATCAATCTTAGATTTCGAACGGTTCAAATGGGGAGTCAATTGGAGCTATGGTGCAAAAGTTATGGCTCTTGCAAGTTCCATCATCAATTGGGGTAGAACAGTTGCCCCAATTGTTGCCCAGATCACAAAACCTCATATATTCTTGTTGGGTTTATGAATAGAGTCTATATTGATACTAAGTGTTTGAATAAATGTGATATTATAAATGTTTAATCCTTATCCACTATTTATAATCACTTGTTTAACCCCTTTACTTAAGATTTGTACTTGAATAAAAACTGGGAGATTATGATCTATAGCATGTTGAGTAGGTAGATATTATTTTTAAAAATAAATTTCCTTTTCAATATCCTTAAATATATTAATAATACATGAAAAATAAGTTGGTTCTATATAATTGGGTAAAGTTTTATCACATGGTATTGTGTAAAGATATCCCTTGTATATAGTGAAACTTTTGAGCAATTTTAATATATATATATATATATATATATATATATATATATATTAGTTGGAGTATCCTCAAGTTGATCAATGACATCATAAACTCAGAGCCCTTCAACAATCAGTACCATCCAACGCTGCCATTAGTGTCCCAATTAACTATGTAGGCTTTTGACACCTCCAATCATTGTGCATGCACCTATATATGCCTCATGTGTGTGTACCCTCAATTTTATGTGATGATCCCTACTTTCATTCTCTTTTATTTGAAACCCTAATTAGACTTCAATACTAATATGACCCTTGAAAAATGGGTTAGTATGTTAAGTTGGACAACCCTAACCAATCCCCACTTAGTGATTGAGCATTTACTACATTCCAATACTCTGAAGAGGGATCAAACCATATGTAGTTATTTCATTATGGTGTGTGTGTGTGCACCATTGTGATCAATATAGAATACAATGCAATATTGGCTTTGGTTCTTAGAACCACACAACTAACCTTTTTTGTATTCAAACTTGGCTATAAGACTATTCTATTGAGGGATATTCATATATGTATGCCTTTGTGATAATTTCTTAGGAGATTTCTAATGGATTTCACAAGCTTATTAGGACTTTCCAAGATATATATAACCTTATTACTGATTTACAGTTGACTCTTCCATATTTCTTGCTATGACTGAACCATAAAATGCACCTAGGCCATTATAATGGATACTTATCAATTTAAAAAATATCCATTAAGTGTTCCTAGCCACTACCAATAGAGGTAGGCACCTACCATAAAATTGTATCTATAGACACTATCTTGGGAGTGAAAATTAATGATCTGGGATTTCAAGACAATTTGTTTAGGATTCTAGAGTGTTTTTGCACATTCTAGGGTGATCTTGAATATACATATTTATTAAATTAGGTTGATGAACATAATAGGTGGGTAGATAGGAAAGTGTGCACAAGAGTAAGATATGTACACAAAGTCCAAGTAGGTCAAAGTGTGGCAAACTTGTGTTTCCAAAGTGTCTAATACCAAGTGTAGGTGGTTACATTTAGAAAGAAGAGATGGCATAAATATTTTAACTAGTGCACAAGTTTTAGGACATTTTTCTGTACAATTACAAATATATGAGGAACATTCACTCTTCATTAGTTAAAATTAAAATAAAATTCATCAAAGGTGTGATATCAGTCAAAAAGACCTTATATAATGAATCCCAATCTTCATGTAAAGGTCAAGGAATAAAATAATAATATGGTCATTGATGAATTAGAGTGGATAAGCCCAATGGTGATTAGTGTGAAGGATGAATGCCACATCTGGATTTATGTGGTCTTTTATGTGCTTAATGCTTCTTATGTCATTGATTTATTCCTAACCCCATTTATTGAGGAGATCTTAGACTGCTTTACTTGTTGTGATATTTATTCATTCATTGATGGTTTATTTCATTACCATCAGATCCAAATAGAATAAGAGGATAACCCCAAGACAAATTTTGTAATGGAGTGGGGGACCTTGGTTTATAATGTAATGCATTTTGGGTTTTAGAATGTGTAGGTGGTATTTCATGTTTTGTAGTCATGACTTTCAATGATTTTATTCATTAGTTCCTATAATTATATGGGTTGGTGAAGGGTCATTCCACAAATCTAAGGTTAATGTTTGAGTGGTGTCAACAACTCAAAATCTCTCTTAACCTAAAGAAATGTGTTTTCACCACACCCTTTGGTACATTATTTAGCCATGTAAAATATAAGGAGGGGATGCTTGTAGATCTCATAAATATTTTAATTATCTTACAACTTGGAGTTCCTAACACCAAAAGAGATGTGCAAGCCTTTTTAGGTCACATGTTTTATTATCTCAAGTTCATCTAGAACTAAGTGAAGATTTTTGGGTCATTAGAGGATTTTTTTCAAAATGAGTATCCTTCATCTAGATGGATAAGCAAAAAGAATCATATTATATGGGTAAAATGAGGCTTGTAAGCATGCCAATATTTTAATTTCCTAACTATAAAATTATGTTCCATGTCTATGTAGATGCATCTTATTTAGACATTAGAACCCTCCTTATGTCGTGAAGAGAATCCAAAGGTGATCATCCCATCTATCTTGCAGGAAACTATCACCTAGAGAAATTATACTACCATTCAGCATGAAGTGTTAGCCATGGTTTGTGAGCTCAAATATTGTTGACAATACTTGCTTACCACCCCCTTTGTGTTCTTCACAGACCATGACGAGTTTAATTATCTCATCAATAAGTTAGTATTACATGGAATAATATATAGGTGGATAGTATTGTTTCTATAATTTCAAGATTTAGTGATTGTCAAAATTGGAAAATAGATATTTAGACCAGATTGCTTGCCATGAATCCCATCAGGAGAAGAAGTAAAAAATATGGATGATGGATTTCCAAACACCTAGATGTACAAAATCTAATGGGTACCTTAATAATTATCAAACATATCATCATTTCTCACTCAAAATTCACCCCAAGTGACTGGAAAGTAAAGGATAAAAAAATAAGTGGTCTATGTTTCCCATAAAACAATTTGGGCTTATATAAGAACTTATAAATAGTTGAACAAGTCTACTCCATTCCAACTTGTATTTGGTAAGGACACCATTTTTTATTAGATTTTTTGTACCCTCCTTGTACATTGCTTGTGTGGGTTGGCTATATGATACATATTCACTAAACACAGGGATAGAAGATCTCATTAAATTGCATGAAATGCACTTCTTATCCAAATGGATTCAAGGGGTTGACAAATCAAGACATAAGGCATGACACAATAAACATATTAACAATAAAATATTACGTAAGGATATGCATGCTATGCTTTATGACTCATGATATACAAAGGATCTAGGTAAGCTTCACATTCATTGGATTAGACATTACATTATTCATTATATTTTAGAAATGGGCACATGCAAACTGTATACTTTGGATGAATAAATGGTACTTGGGAATTTTAATGGGAGTAAGCTCAATTTTTTTAATTTATAATATTTATTGAACTACTCCAACTAATTAAAATGCTAATATGTAACTATATACACCTAAATTTTGCATTAGACACTTTGTAAACATCAACTTTGACATAATTTGACATTCTTGGATACTTCACATACATTTAACTCTTGAGCACACTTTCCCTCTATTTGTCTAACCACCTATTATCTATGCCAAATAAATTTTTAAGATAGGCCTATTCAATATCAACTTAGTCCATATAATAACATATCTAAATCCTAGATATACCTTATTTATATTTCAGATCATTGATTTACTCTTCCATAACATTATGACTAATGCTTACATAGTGTCAGTTACTACAAGGGTATGCCTCTATCAGTAGTTCTAGTTACATTAAATGATTTTTTTTCAAATTTGAAAGTCTCTATTATGTTGGTTTGGACACATTTCATGACTTGGTCATAGTAGAAAATAATGAAGAGTCAGTTATAAATAAAAATCATTCCTAAGATTATACTCATTTGCCCATCACCTTGAGAATCACTTGGAAACTTGAGGAATAGTTACATGAAAATCAAAGTTACATGGTGCCAAGTGTCAAAGATCAAAACATTTCATTACATTCTACATTTTTCATAATGTTTCACACACCACATAAGTGAGAGAGCTATGTGCGGTTTGAGCCCTCTTCAGTGTCTAGGCACACTAAATAGCTATTTTTCAAATTGGGAAGTCTCTATTAGGTCATTTGGACACATTTCATGGGTCAAACATAGTAGGAAATGATGAAGAGTAATCTATAAATAAAAATCATTCTTAAGATTATACTCACTTAGTCATCACCTTGAGAATCACTTGGAAACTTGAGGAATCATTACATGAAAATCAAAGTTGCATGGTGTTAAGTGTCAAAGATCAAAACATTGCATTATATATTTTTCATTGTTCACAATGTTGTACACACCACATAAGTGGGAGAACTACATGTGGTTTGAACACTCTTTAGAGTATTATAATTTAGGGAATGCTAATCCATTATGTACGAAGTGGTTGGGAATGTCTAACCCAAAATACTAACCCCTTTTTGAAAGGCATCTTATGGTCAAAATCACAATCAGGATTTGGAAATGAGGATATAGAAAATAGACATCAACACACATGACCAAATGTATTCACATACATAAGAAGTATTTTCAAGCATACACATAGGGCTATCAAGAATTACAAAGCTACATACTACATAAGGACACTGCCATTAAGCACTAGACAATTTTAGCTATCACAAGGGTCAGGCTCCTGATAGCATCCAAAAAGGTCTTCAGCCTTGATTTCACGTCTAAGAAACTAATGAAACATTTACAGAGCATTTACAAGTACAAGACACATTTCATGAGTGATAAATGTTAGGTTGTGGAGCTAAAAGCTTCAACTATGCAGACGAAAAGGAGGATGCTGAAGTTCCAGAAGTACCGACATCGACAATATAACCGACGTCGATCATGACCAATGCAGAAGGCAACCAGTGTCGGCAGGAATCGACCGACATCGGTCAGCACCAGTTAGACAGGGACCGATGTCGGTCGCCTGTGTGTTCCAGAACTGTTCGTTGCATGAACAGTTAGTTTGTTGAACTGAGTGTTTGCATGTAAAGGCTATTTCGAGTCTTGAGTTGCATGGATAATTGTAGTAAACTAAGAGTCTAAGTTATTTTTTAAGTCTGGGATCTATTTATAGACCCATTGGCATGTATTGTAATTATGAGCTGAAAAGGAAGGCAAGGAAGATCCTTCCATTGTAAGATCATTGAGTTGCAGGTTGTTGCAAGCTCATAGGAGATTTACATGTGTAAGTATGGTTTTTTGAATTGCAGGTTGCAGGTTCATGGGAGATCAACTTGAAGTACTTTAGAGTGCTTGGTGTACTGGTAGGGTTGTTACTGACTGGTTGGAGAGGTGAACACCAATTATGTGTGTGAGTTGTGTGTTGGGACCATTTTTGGTAGGAGAGTGTTTTGAAGAAGAATTACTGTACACTTGAGGTGTGGCAAGCCTCTGTAAGGTGGAAGAGAGTGGCGTCTCTTTATTGTATTCTTTTTTGTACAAATGTTAATACAAGATAGTGTATTGTCTCTCATATTCTGTGCTATTGGTGAATTCTAGTTACTTGTGCTTCTGGTATATTTCCGCATGTTTAATTGCTTGTATTTGGTAATCATATTGTGCTCTTTCTGAGGAGCAAGATCCTAACAAGTGGGATCAGAACAAGGTGTGTTGTTCTTGGATTCCCCGACAATAAACAACTAAAATTAGCTAATTAAATTTCTCCCCTTTTGCTTTATTAATTCTAAATCAAAATAGTGTAATATCTAGAATATCAATTTCAATTCAGATTAGTACAATATTTCCATATTTTGCATAATATTATTAGTGTTTATTTTTCCACTATTTTAGATCACCCAAACCTAAAATAAACAAATCAAATTGGTGAACCCGATCATTTGTTTGAGCAAAAAAACACCTAGGATTGATCCTACATTAAGATTTCAATTTTTCTTAGGGTTTCATATTTATCTCCTTTTAGGGCTTGAATTTCAAATTTAATTTTTTATTTCCCCTTATTTACATACAAAATACCCTATCACAATTACAATAGAAGATACCTATAATGTGAATGTTCATTCTTATGATGTATATAGAGGAAACAATAACAATGATTTTGATGATCATTTTGATGACATAGATCGACATAAACTTAAATAATATCTTCAGTTGAATACACATATGACTAATGCAATGACTGATGCATTGTTGCATGTAGCTAGAGATGAAAATTAAAATCTTATTAATGAATCCAAATCTAAGGAACAACATGATTAAATTTTGATTTATAATAATCCACCTTTTAGAGGCTTAAATCCTATAATAGGTGTTCATAAAAGTATTCATATTACTTCCATTCATGTCTACACCTATGATTACACAAATGATGTCTACACCTAAAATAATGATTATGGGGGTAGCACAATATATTCCTTAGATTTATTTGGCTATCCCTACGTAGCATAATTTTTTACCTCCTAGGATTAGAATTCATATGATACCACCTATTTATAATCAATCTAAAATGCCTACCAATTGAGCACTTGTACAATAACTCTTTGATCTTCAATCCAAGGTTTCTCAAATGAAATAAGGTTCTCATAGAGTGGGTAATTTAACAAATTCTCAAGCATTACTACACAACCTTTTATCCCCAAATATTTCAAATTATCCCTTACCTAGACAATTTTTTGCACCTAACCTTACACCATCTAATGGTAAAAGTGATCTATAAAATCATCTTAGACCCTTTTATGTAACAAGTTTAGACTATGTGTCTAATGCTAAGTTATTAACAAAGCTTTTTCCTAGTAATCTTAAGGACAGTGATTTATGATGGTCTTATGATCTTCATCTTCAATTGGTACATACTTTCAATAACTTGGCTACACATTTCTTAACTTTAATCTCTATCAACATTAGTGAGAATTTTTTTTATGCTCAAATTGAAAAACTCAAATAATGGATTTTTTTTTGAAGAGTCGTACATAGCACTAAATGTCTGTGAGATTTTAGGGATTCCTAATCATTCACATCGTTGATCTATCTTCAATTTAAGTGATATTAATTTTGTTTTAACAATGAATTTATTACACTGAGTCAAGTTGGCCTTTTACCCTTTGGGAGGTGTTGCCTTCCCTTTATTAAATGACTATCACCACCATTTATGCATCATCTTATTCAGGGATTGTTAGTGGGAGCCTGAGAAGTAATGGTACTAAAACAAGCTCAAAAGTTTTTCCCAAAGGTCTACCACGAGGTATTGACTAGGACCCTAATACTCCTTTACCATATGTTGTTTAGGATTTACTAAAGTTTGATAAAGCCTATAATTATTTTGAAAATTTTATCTTGGTTACTTATTTTTTGGGTCGAGTTCCTCCAAAGAGCCTATTAAAGCAGTGGGTTCACAACCATTGGCAAGGCCAGGGGTGAAAATATAAGGAGTTCAAAACCTCACTAAGGGTTTCTTCCTATTTCATTTCACAAACCTTGAACATTACAAAGATATTGTTAATCATGGCCCCTAGTTTATTTGCAACATTTTGGTTGTTTTCTCCCTTTGGACATGAGATTTTTAAGTCTCATAACAAGCTAAACTTAAAATCCTAGTGTAGGTATAATTTCTAGGCTTACCTCTTCCTCTGTGGAATTTTTTTTGACTGCTTATAAAACCTCTAAGCCACTTTATCTGCCATGAACAACAAAATATCTATACATCACATCCTCAGAGAAGGGTCTATGTAGAAAAAAACCTTTCTAAAGACCTTAAAGAGTCCATTGAGATTCAAGTAAGTAATAATTAGTTCACATAGTGTGTGATTTATATCAACCTACAAAACACTTGTTTTTGGTGCTAGGATTTAGACCATATGATTAGAGAATGCCCTATAATGGCCCCCACTCATTGTGTTCCTCAAGATAAAAGTGGGTTTGATTCTGTTGGGTGAATATTTTGTCACCGGCTAACTGATGAGCAAAATAGGTGATTTCAACCATAGCATAAGGAGATTGGTCGGCCAAATGTGCAGGTTTACCACATCAGAAGGGGATAAATCTCTCCTCTCATCAAGGGGAGGTTCCCTATAACTATGAGGAGCTATATACTATATATATATATATATATACTATAAATATAAGCAAAAAATAACACTCAGGGTAGGACAACACCATCCATCTCTCTTTTTTTAGAGATGATGTTCAAAAATCAAAGGAGGAATTCTGGGTGATTGCTGAAGGTACTTCTCTTCTTTCAGAAGTAATGTTCACTCAATAGCCAGATTCTTTCTTGGTAATAAAAGTAACTGGAATAGGGTGCAATAACCATCAGAATGAGGTGTAGTGCAAAGTCTCCACCTCAACTGCCAAAGAGTGAAATATACGAAGGACAATAGGGGCACAAAGTCATCCCAAGATCCTTTACATAGAAACAAAAAAAAACACACTAAAGACAATTGTAGCAGCACAAAGTCTCCCACAGTTGGCTTCAGGACACCTTCTTGGTTACTTCCACTAGTTCTGCTTGTTAAATTAAATGGACAAGAATGCATCTAGGAGATAGACTTAAGAACGATCCCCTAAATAACATAAGTTATTATAGCACAAAGTCTGAAAGTAACCTACTTTCTCATTCATATAACAAAATATGATTAACAATCTGAGCTCAAAGTCTCAGGAAATGCATTTCAATTTGGGCAGAGTTTCGCTTCTATATTAGAGAGATCTCCCTAAAACAATAAGAAAGATTACAATATATAGCAGCTAAAAAAGACTTGGTGCTTTGTTTCATGGAATGGACCATGTTGTGCATTCAATGCCTTAAATGCATTTTTAGTTCTATCAGGGGGCCATGTTGGAATAGGGCATTAGCCTTAACTATGGCATGTCAATTCATCTCAAATGTCTTCTCCTCAGCATGGGTTGTCTGGTCTTCTTCTTAATATTTGTGCAGCTATCCACTTGACCTTTACTCAAAGGGAGAAAAATAGGCCACACCTTTGAATGTTTGTGTGCTTAGATGTTTACTCAGTGGATTGTTCTACCTACTGGAAATAACTCCACAAATATTTTAGTATCTCCTGTAGCTTTCCCCTCTTTCTTTGTGATCTAAGATCTCAAGCTATCTCCTTTCTTTTCTGCATGCTCTTTCAGCTTCCTCTTTAGCTGGTCACTTAGTTTGTTCTTTAGGTTATGTGCCACATTTGAAAACCAACAGATATTTTATTACCTTGAATTTGACATCCGTGAGGACGTCATTGATTGCTGGTCGCTTGAACCATTTTGAACCATAAACCTTTAAACCTTTGAAATTTCATTGGTTCAATGGTTCAATGGTTCAGGTGATCTTATCAGCTCTTTGGTTCCATTGCTTCCTTGGTTCAATCCCTTCTTTTCTCATCAGTTGAACCATCTCTATGAATTGGTCTCTAAAATCTTTCGCTTCTTTCCTTTTCTCAAAACTTCTTTGAACCTTTGAACCCATTGAACTTTTGAACCATTTTGGTTCAAGGTTCAACAGTTCATCCTCTTTCTTAGAAGCCTTTTTTTTCTCTAAGTCTCTCGAGCTTTGAAATTCCTTTGGCTTTATGTCTTTAGAACACCTTCCTTTGAAACTTTCGATTGAACTGACCGATTGGACCAACAATGGTTCAACAGTTCAATGGCTCAATGCTATGTTCTAATCATTCAATTGACCACTTGAACTAACTGCTTTGAACCAATCTCATTGAACCTTTAAAATTTGAACTCTTTTGGTTCAAGGTTCAATGATTCAAAATTTCTTCTTTTCATTAAGTCTTTTGAAGCGGTTGAACTTGCTGAAGCAGTTGAACTTTGAACTTGTTGAAGTGCTTAACTCTTTAAGTTTGCTGACATCATTGAACTTGTTGAACCTGTGAGTCCCTTAGTTGAAAAAGTTTGAACAATGAAGAATTTGAATACTCAGAACATTTTTTGAGAAGGGAAGAAAGAATTTTGGCCTGAAGGACCAAAATAGTTCATATGTTGTCCCAAAAATGAGTAACATATTTTGGGAACAATAGCTAGCTCTAGTTGGGGAACTTCTATCGATTTTAAAAACAATTTAAGGGAGTAGGATCCAGAATCTTTAGTGCCTTTAAGTGTGCCATTAGGCTACAGAGTCATGCTACCCAAAAAAAAAGGTGCCAAAAATAAAAATGAAAGCACAAAATAGAACTAAAGACTATACAAATATACATATGTACAACTGATGTCACTTGATACTTCAAAGATTGAAGTGCTTCAGATGTTACCCATTGTGAGGCAGAGAGAAGGGCGTGCCATCTTGATACTTCAATAGGAAACTATTTTCACCATTGAGCTGATGGATAGTAAATGGGCCTCTTCTCTTGTCCCATAACAGAACTTGATCACCAATCTATAACTCACAATTTCTTGCTTTTTGGTTGAAGAGCTTCTTCACCACACTTTGATGCACAACAATTTGGTCTACCACCATAGTTCACTGCTCATCTAGCTTAGTAAGGCACATGATCCTTTTGTCGATGGAGCTTTCATATGCCTGATCTTTGACTGCCTTTGCCAATTTCAATGCTGGAAATTCCATGATGATTGGTATCTCTATATTGAGACCATACAGAAGTTGGAAAGGTGACATACCTATTGCCCTCTTGAGTGTAATTATGTTTGCCCATAAAGCATCAACTAATGCTTTATGCCAGGTTCGTTGGTTGTCATCCACCAGCTTCCTGATGATGGTCACCGGGTTCTTGTTGCTTGATTTAGCTTGGCCATTCCCTTGTAGAAAATAATCAGAGGAGTGGGAGAGGGTAATCCCATAGTAAAAATAGAATTGAGTGATCTCATGAGAAGAGAAATAGGTTGCATTATCTATCATAATCTTGATTGGGACCCCAAACTTGGAAATAATGTTTTCTTTGAAGAAATTGCATACCACTTCTGAAGTAACATGCTTGGTTGGAATTGCTTCCACCTATTTGGTGAAGTAATCTATGGCTATAAGGACATAATCATGTCCAACACTTGAAGATGGGTTTATAGCACCAATGAAATCAATTCTCCATTGCTGAAATGGCTCTTCTATTACCACTAGCTTAAGAGGTAGAGCAACTAACTTGGGTCTTCCAACAAACTTTTGGCATAGTTCACATCTTCGTACCTATTTGTATGCATCTTGAAATAAAGTAGGCCAGTAATACCTAAATAATAGAATCTTATGGGTAGTTACATGCATAGAAAAATGTCATCCACAAGCCAGATTATGGAAGGACTTCAAAAGTTGGTTATGTTGCTCTTTATCCATGTAGTGAAGGAATGCTCCATCGAAGTTCCTCTTATACAAGCTGTTGTCCCATAGGATAAAATTGACAGCTTTCAATTTAACAACCCTTCTTTCTTTGTGAGACAAGTGAGTGGGACACTCACCATAAGTAATGAAATGATCAATACTTGAGTACCACTCATTTGTGGTAGAGACAAAGAGGACTGTTGGTGTGTCTTCCACTTTTATTTCTTAATGCCCTACTTCTTCGGGTCTATTGTCAGTAATCAATTGGCAAAGACCCCTTCCCCACACAAGCTTCATTGGTTTGATATCAAGATCAAAATCTTAGATTTTAGCAATCTAATTGCTCATTTTGATTCCAGAGTAGTAGTATGTGAATTCAAGATGTAAAAATGGAAGTGATTTACTACCATTACCACTACATAAGCATGCTTCTCCATGTTTGAATACTTCATTTCATGAGCTTTGAGAGGATAGCTCATGAAGGATATGGGAGATTCCACACCTTCTTCGTTCTATTAAACCAGAATTTTTGAAAGTGTGTGCTCAAAAGCATAACTATACACTGTGAAGTCCTTGGTATAATTTGGACAAACTAGAAATGGGGTGTGGGCAATAGATGCCTTGATGTCTCGAAATGCCAATTTTCCTTCCTTAGTCCAGCTAAAAGTGGCCTTTCCCTTCATCATGCTTACAATATGGTGAGTCTTCTCTGCGAACTCGAGGATGAACCTTCATAAAAAAATCACCTTTTCAAAGAAAGAGTGAACTATAGTCTTACTTGTGGGCAGAATAAGTTCCTAGATGGATTTGACTCTTTTTGAGTCAATCTTTATGCCTTCTCAGGATATAATATATCTAAGAAGTTTCCCTTCTGTTACCCCAAAAATAGACTTTTTGAGATTTAGAGAAATGCCATTCTGGCGACATCATTCCAGCACTTATTGAAAATGATGTAGATGATCAGGCTGATGCTTGGAAAAGACTATTAAATCATCAAGGTACACCCCAATGAACTTACCCATTTCATCTTTGAAATCAAGGTCTATTGCTCTCTTGAAGGTGGCACTGGCATTTATCAGGCCAAATGGCATTCTTCGATATGCAAAGGTGCCCCAAGACATGGTGAAGGTAGTCTTATGCTGGTCTGCTTCGCTAACTTCCACTTGATTGTATCTTGAGAAGCCATATAGCATTGATAACATCTCTGAATCGGTCATTATCTGAAGAACTTGGTCCATGATGGGCAGAGGATAGTTATCCTTTAAGGATGACTGATTCAAATTCCTGAAGTCCACGCAGAGACAAATTTTGCCATTCTTTTTTCTCACAGGCACTATGTTTGCAATCCATGTGGAATGATGGATTGGAAAGATTATCCTAACATTTAGCATTTTCTATATTTTAGATAGAATAGTACCTGATATATTTTGATTGTACTACTTAGATTTTTGCTTGTAAGGCACTGAATCACTCTTGAGAGGAATTTCATGGTGAATTTCTTCAAGCTTGAGCAACTTTAGATCATCATATGAGTACGCCAAGACATCTATGTACTAGCAAAAAAGAGCAGTAAACTTGAATCTCTCCTCCAGAGTGCAACACTTCTCTATCTTCACTATCTTGGTATTTTCCTTGGTACCCAAGTTTATCTGATCAAACTCCTACGAGGAGCTTGAATCCATTTGTTGCTGTTTGATGAACCTGTCATGATTGTCAAACAATTTTTCATGGGAAACTAGGCCTTTTTGAATTTTATTCCCTTTTAGCTATAGGAATTCCTCACCTACGTCTGAACTTGATTTAGGGGCTAGTTCAAGCTTTTGAGGCCCACTGCCTTCGAAGTGAAGTTGTTCAAAGCTATCTTTTTGTTCCAAGAAGGCAATGATTTGGTTGTCACCATTGAACACTTGCCAATGATTAGCATTATCAAGCACACTTGGTCAAAGACCAGTTTGATAGTGTACCTATCTCCTTTAAAATTTGAGTGAGGGACTAAAAGAGTTGTTGAAACAGCTAAAGCATTAGCTCGATCATTAAATTCCCTAGGCACTGTAGAGATACTGAAAGCATCAAAGCTTTCAATTTGATCCCAAACTAGATTGTGATAGTGGTGCAATCTCTCATTTTTGATTTGGTACAAGTTTCTCACCTGATAAACCACTAGCTTAGCATCTCCTTTGGCGTGAAGGAGTTTTATGCCTCTATCTTGAGCGGCCTTCAATCTGAGCAAAAGAGATTCGTACTCAATAATGTTGTTAGTGTTTCTAAACTTCAACTTGTATGAAGAAGGAAAAATATCTCCTTGAGGAGATATCAACACAATCCTAACTTCCAAACCAGTAAAGGAATAGCTGCCATCAAACTCTAGTATCCATACATTATCGAGAACTATTTTTACCTTAGATTCTTATTTCTTTGGAGGGGAAGATTGTTCTGCACTTATACTATGTTCTATCGATCCTTCTAATATTCTATTTGAGCCAATTTTTTTATTTTCATTTTTAGAAGTTTCATCAATCGCCAGATGAACCTCCTTCATGGTTAAGAAGTAATTACCCATGCTTGAAGACTCAAACAAAATTTGAGCTTCAGGCACTGATGTTTTAGTGACAACATATTTTGCTTCCTTCTCAGGGAGCAGTCTCTTCATGACGCCTTTGACTATGATCCTTTCTTCAGACAGGTCCATGCTCAACTCACCACCCACATCCTTACAAAAATTTCATCTTAGCAGACTGCTGTATGAGGCTGGGACATTGGCCACCATGACTATCATCTTGATTCTCTTGTCTGGGAATGTTGTAAATACAAATTAGGTGTCCTTGATTTATTCTAGCAGTGGCACTTGTTTGTTCTCCATGGAGAAACATCTCCCAAATGTTTTGGTCAGTGTGAGACCAAGAGATTCTACCACTTTGGTAGGCATGCCATTGTCTGAAGCTTTGGAATCAATGATGTAATTGTTCAGCTGGTGTCCATTTATCAACAGGGAGACATAAATGGTTCAATCCTCCTGAGAGTAGCAGGAGTAATGACAAGGTTGTTTGGGGTGGACATGTTCCTTCAGGGATCATGAGTTACCTTTCTAACATCTTGTCTTGTAGGGATATTTTGATTCTTTACACACTGAACCAATCTATCCAACTGTTCAGGGTTGGATTGTAGGAACTCAATTAAGACATTTGAATTTTAGTTTTCTTGACATGGCCGACTATGTCAAATGTCTGAAATGAATTATGAATAGAGGAAGGGAGTTCATCCTTCTAATTTTTAAGTGGGAGGACTGATCTATGAAATTGAAGTGGAAGGTGAAGGCATATTTAGAGTACTTACTTTTTTACTACTCACTGGGTCCTTTGGCTGAAAAGGTAGAGAAGTTTCTCATTTAGCAATTGAGATTACAAACTAAGCTCGCTCCTTTGATTTTTCTTTATCAGCTTAATGGGCTGACTAATTCTTGGATCGAGTGAACATAGCGTATGATCCCTCAAATGCTTCACCTTCACTTTTGGGTTCATCCTAGTAATTTAGGAAATTGATGTTGGAGTTGCCAGCTAATTCTTCTTCTCCCTCTGTGAAGAGATTAGCATCATCTTTTGGGTTCAACTTAGGTTGGAAGAAGAAATCTAATTCTGCTTCAAGATATCCAACTACTGAATTGGTTGGAGGTGCTTCAATGGCAAGTTTCCCCTGTGGGGGAGAAAGGTGATTTGGCTGCCCTTGATTCTTGGTAGCATTGCCTTGGTACGTCTGATTAGGGAATGTCCTCCTTGGTATATCTCGGTATGATGGAGCAAAAGACACCCCTTGTACCATTTGCTTTCTAAAATCTAGTAACTCATTTGCCAGCTTTTGTACCATTAGATCAGTGGTGCCTGTAGATGGATATTCAGAGGATGAAGAAGATTTACCTCTATTAGGATCCCTCCTTATCTTTTCTACCAAGATAAGGTCATCTTCCACCTCAGTATCCAAATCTTGAGTAGTAGCAAGGTCTATGTGGCCAGCACGTCTCAGCAAAAAACTCACTTCAGGCAGTTGATAGTTGATGAAGAAGCATTTGAAATTCTCAGCTATTGGTTGAGCAATGATAGGGATCCTATTCCTTAGATTGTCAAATTTGACAATGAAGTCCCTCATAGGTTCATGAGGTTCCTTATTCATTTGAGTGAGTTGGGCCAGCAAGGCATGTGCATTTTCTACAAGCTTGAACCTGGCTTCAAATTTAGCTTTAAGAGTGTTCAAGTCAGTCACTCACTGAGCTTGCAGGTGATAAAATCAGTCTGCATCAACACCTTGTAATGTCTCCACAAACAACCTCACTGCCACATCCTCATACTCCATGCCTATCTCGCCATAGGATATGATAAAGGCTATAATATGTTCATCAAGATGAACTCTCCCATCACCAAAGAATTTGGAGAAATTCTTCCTTGAACTGTGTGGTAGCTCATGTAGAGGTGGAATTAAGTTGAGTGGGCCAAAAGAGTTTCCCCAGGGGCCTTGAACTACCATTGTATGATTATGGAAAGGGGGGATAACAAATCTTGGTGGGTTATGTACGGGCAAAGCTCTATTAGTAGAGGAGAAAGAAGCTCTACCTTGTGTTGGTGACCTGGTGTTGGTAGGATGAAGACTCCTAGTTTGTTGAAGGTGAAGTTGTGAAGGAAACAGATTAAAATTGCTCTGCTGCACCAACTCAAAAATAGGGTCAACAACACCTTTGGATCTCTATTTTTTTGTATAGCGTGGAGCTGTCAGATTGTAGAATAAAAATGGAAAAGAATTGGCCCTGCTTCAACTTGAAGCTTGAGGCTTCAAACTGCGCATTCTTCCCTAGCGAAGTTGCCAAAAACTGTTGGGTGAATATTTTGTCACCAGCTAACTGATGAGAAAAATAGGTGATTTCAACCACAACGTAAGGAGATTGGTTAGCCAAATGTATAGGTTTACCACATCAAAAGGGTACAAATCTCTCCTCTTATCAAGGGGAGGTTCCCTATAACTATGAGGAGCTATATATATATATATACTATAAATATAAGTAGAAAATAACACTCAGGTGTAAGACAACACCATCCATCTCTCTTTTTTTAGAGATGATGTTCACAGATCAAAGGAGAAATCATGGGTGATTGTTGAAGGTACTTCTCTTCTTTTAGAAGTAATGTTCAATCAACAACCAGATTCCTTCCTAGTAGTAAAAGTAACTGGAACAGGGCGTAATAACTATCAAAATGAGGTGTAGCACAAAGTCTCCACCTCAACTGCCAAAGAGTGAAATATATGAAGGACAATGGGGGCACAAATTCATCCCAAGATCCTTTACACAGAAATATAAAAACAAACACACTAAAGATAATTGTAGCAGCATAAAGTCTCCCACAGTTGGCTTCAGGACACCTTCTTGGTTACTTCCACTAGTTCTGCTTGTTAAATTAAATGGACAAGAATGCATCTAGGAGACAGACTTAAGAATAATCCCCTAAATAACACAAGTTATTACAGCACAAAGTTTGAAAGTAACCCGCTTTCTCATTCATATAACAAAATATGATTAACAATCTGAGCTCAAAGTCTCAAGAAATGCCTTTCAATTTGGGCAGAGTTTCACTTTTATATCAGAGAGATCTCCCTAAAACAATAAGAGAGATTACAATATATAACAGCCAAGAAAGACTTGGCACTTTATTTTATGGAATGGCCTATGTTGTGCATTCAATGCCTTGAATGCATTTTTAGTTCTGTCAATGGGCCATGTTAGAACGGGGCATCGGCCTTAACTGTGGCGTGTCAATTCATCTCAAATGTCTTCTCCTCAACAAGGGTTGTCTGGTCTTCTTCTTGATATTTTTGTAGCTATCCACTTTGCCTTTACTCAAAGGGAGAAAATAGGCCACACTTTTGAATGTTTGCATGCTCAGATGTCTACTTGGTGGACTGTTCCACCTACTAGAAATAACTCCTGCACAGATATTTCAGTATCTCCTGTAGCTTTCCCCTCTTTCCTTGTGATTTAAGCTCTCGAGCTATCTACTTTATTTTCTACAAGCTCTTTCAGCTTCCTCTTCAGCTGGTCACTTAGTTTGTTCTTTAGGTTCTGTGCCACATTTGAAAACCAATGGATATTTCATTACCTTGAATTTGATGTCCGCAGGGACGTCATTGGTCGTTGGTCGCTTGAACCATTTTGAACCATGAACCTTTGAACCTTTGAAAGTTCATTGGTTCAATGGTTCAATGGTTTGGGCAGTCTTATTGGCTCTTTGGTTCCATCACTTCCTTGGTTCAATCCCTTCTTTGCTCGTCAGTTGAACCATCTCTTTGAACTAGTTTTTGGAATCTTTCGCTTCTTTTCTTTGCTCAAAACTTCTTTGAACCTTTGAATCCATTGAACCTTTGAATCATTTTGGTTTAAAGTTCAATGATTCATCCTCTTTCTTAGAAGCCTTTGTTTTCTCTAAGTCTCTTGAGCTTTGAAATTCCTTCAGCTTTATGTCTTTGGAACACCTTCCTTTGAAACTTTCAATTGAATCGAATGATTGAACCAACAATGGTTCAACAATTCAATGTTGTGTTCTTCTCATTCAATTGACCGCTTGAACCAACCACTTTGAACCAATCTCGTTGAACCTTTGAACTTTGAACTCTTTTGGTTCAAGGTTCAAAGGTTCAACGGTTCAATCTTTCTTCTTTTCATTAAGTCTTTTGAAGCCGTTGAACTTGCGGAAGCGGTTGAACTTTGAACTTGCCGAAGCGCTTAGCTCTTTAAGTCTAATGATATCATTGAACCTGTTGAACCTACAAGTCCCTTAGCTGAAAAAGCTTAAACAATGAAGAATTTGAATACTCAGAACATTTTTTGAGAAGGGAAGAGATAATTTTGGCCAGTAGGACCAAAATAATTCATATGTTGTCCCAAAAATGAGTAACAAATTTTAGGAACAACAGATTCAAAACCCCAAAATTCTGATGGGTGGATAATAGTCTCTAATAGGAAGAATAATGTAGTTCATGTAAATGCCAAACCCCAGCCAGTGTGTATTGACCCACACGAGTAACAAGCTTCTTAGTATCTACTGGTAATGTCTATACACCTACATAAGTTAAACCCTTACCTCCTATATCCCATTCTCCTCAAGCAATCACCCATTTTGTTTCTTCCCCATCTCCCACTCCTATGACTTCATCCTCATAGACCTTTTCAGGGGCCAATGATTTAGATTTAGAGCTTGGTATTATGACCCTCAAACATAAATCTATTATGTGACATTATCATAGTCTCTCAGCCTCTCTAGATGAGGATTATGTGCCAAACAAAAGGAAACCTTTTCATAGTGGAGATTATATGATTCCTAGCTCAACTTTCAATCAGTTTACATCCCTCTCATGTCTTACAAAGGGAAATGATATGAACCTTGATGATTCCCAATAATAGTTTATTATTTTAATGTTAGAGGGATCACTGATCCAACATGTAAGTATACATTTAATAACAATTGTCATCATTTTTCTAAAATGAAAATTTTATGCATGAAAGAAGTCAATTTTTTTTATTTTTTTACTTCATTTTGTTGCTTGCACTATCTGGCTTGGGGCCCTTTGTCAGGCCACCTATCATGAGCCTGGCCATGAGGGGTTGTCACCCTTTTTATGCTTGATCTATCTCAAAATACTATTTCCTGAGGTTTCAACCCCACCCATTAGGTGGTCTGGACTCTTTTTGACTTTGGTAGTCACATCATTGGCCTTGTCAACTTGTATGCTTCTAATGATGTTGTGAAATGTACCTTGCTCTGGAGATGGTTGGAATAATCTATTATGGATACATAATGGATACTTTATAGTGAATTCAACATGATTGAGTCTACTTAAGACAAATAATGGTGTCTCCCAATGAGATGGTGTGTAGGGAATGGGAGGCATGGTTTTACATGCAAAATAAACTTGGAGTTTTCGATCCCAACTATCGAAATAGGTGAGAATCAAATTCTCCTTGGTTCACATGGTCTAATTTTAATCAAGGAGAAGATCAAGATGTTAAGCATCTTTGCCATGCCTTAGTTGTAGAATAATACCTTTTCTTATTTACTCATGTACATTATCAACTTGTTTCTATGATCCCAAACACTTTCATATTTGAACATCACCCTATTTTATTTTGCATTGAGTGATACCCCCAAAGTTAAATCCCATAATTATCAATTTTACCTCAATACTTCCCATATCAAACATGAGTAAACTATTGGGCATATCAATAGAATTTGGAACCTGGCTCCCAAACCCATGGGGGACAGTCGTTGGATTGAGTGGTGGGCTGATGCAATAGCCCACACCACCTTTTTTCTTTGGATTTATGGTAATAAAATGAACATTTTTAGGAAATATATTCATAACAATACAAACCATTAATATCTCAGGGTTTCATAAGAATTGGAAGACACACCTTTAAGCCCTCAGCTACAGACTCAGGTTGTCATATGGAGACATAAGCTCCATTCAAATGAGGCTTACAAGGTTAGAGGAGCACGTATACATTGGTTAAAATTTTGAGACAAAGTGTCCAAATAATTTTTGTCTCCTTCATTCAAGAAATTTTTTAGACAAAATTAAATCATTAGATGCACTTCAGACATGTTTAATAAATAACCTGACATCTTGTAAGCATTTGTGCCTCACTATCATGGAGTGTTTGTTGCATAGCCCTCTTCCCCTACTCGAGAAGTGGTCCCCTATAAGATCTCAGAAGCTTAGAGAGTTACTTGTAATAGGTCACTCAATCTTAGTGACTTGAAGAAAGCTATCATGCAGATGGCCTTTGACAAGGTCCCAAGAGTTGATGGGTTTCCCTATGAGTTCTATCAAATCCTCTAGGATACAATTGGACCTAATATTCATAAAGTCTAATTTGAAGCTATTTTTTCCAACCCTTTGGGCCATATAATCAATCAAGGTAACATAAAATTTGTTCTTAAGGCTGGTGATCCTGAGGTAATTACCAACTAGAGCCCCATTACCTTACTTAATGTTTCTTACAAAATCATATCTTAAGCTTCAACCCTAAAAATCAAGTATCTACTCCCATTAATTGTGATAATTGAAAAAACATGGTTTGTTGAACATAAATACATTTTTGATAATGTTATTGATATCTATGAAGGTATGGAATGGGTTAGGATATCCAACTAGAAGGCATTATTCATCAAGACTAATTTTAAGAAAGATTATGATTAGATTGATTGGCCTTTTATCATAGATATGATTTGGCCTCTCAGATTTGGTATTAGGTTTGTTCACATTATTAATATGTAAATATGTTGGTGATTATATTACTATAAATGTCTCTTAATCCCAACACTTTGAGCTTCATATATCCATCAGATAAGGGTGCCCCTTGTGCTTTCTCTTTGTGTTTTGGATGAGAGCTTCAACTATCTTTTGGATAGCCATGCTTCTAGGGGTTTGGTGAAGGGTATTTCTCTCCCTAACTCAGATTGTTAGTTGATTAACGGGAACTTTCTTGATGACTCCTTATTCACTCTTTAGGAATATGAGGACTTTGTTAAGTATGTTATGGAATGTCTTGATAATTTTTATCTTGCCTCTAGATAGGTCTTCCATTTAATGGCAGAAGATTCAATGTTATTGCCAATCCCTTTCACCCAAACTTGCCTGGTCAGAGGAATATAATTGGCAATGGATCCTCTTTGGGGTTTAGTTTAAATTCTTAGGCATTCCATTTTCTTTTAGAGCTTCACCTGTATAGTTGTGGTTATATGCATTTCAAAGAGTTGAGAAAAAAATCTTCTTCTAGATCACCAAACCATTGACTCTGGATGAGAAGTTCTAGATCCATTATAAAGTGATCAATGCTACTCTTGTTTACTACTTGTATTGTTGGGATCCTTCCAATGCCTCTTATACAAAGCTGGAAAATCTCCTTGGAGACTTTATTTGGGCCAATATTGAAGGGCACCATAGTTTTCATCAAGTCTCTTAGGCCATTTATTGTCTCCCTAAAGAAGGTCATGGGCTTGGGCTCATTGATACTAAGATTCAAGGGATTTCTCTCAATTTTAAATGGATCATAAGAAGATTGGAATGGGATGAGTCCTAGAAGATCTTATTTAGGCACTACATCTCTCAAGGTTTCCCACTTAGTAGAAATCCTGACAAGGGATCAGTTTGCACAATGTTCTCATCACTCCTGTGTTGGTTAATAAATAGGGCGCTTTTATCATGCAAAGCATCTAGAAATATTGGGAAAAAATCAAAAATCACCTCATTTGGGTGGGGGAAGGGTTTATAAATGGTCTTTCTCTCAATTCTTAGTCCTCATGGTGGTCTTCGATGTTGAATTTCCATAATGTCCCTTTTTCCATGGTCCCTTGGGTCAAAATCTTGAGACTGTTTAAAAAAGGTATTCAAATGATAAAGTCAATAACAACTGGATTCCTTGGAATATGGTAAAGTCTATGTTCAATCTAAATAAGGAAGATGAAAAATCCATTTTTGAGTTTCAAAGTTTCATACATGAAGAGTAATTACACAAAATTGGAGTTTATTCTCTTATGCAATGTGGAAAGACTAGTCTTGGCTAACATCTACATCATTCTATCACTATTCCCCTAGGTTGGGTTATAATCTATTGGCCCGTCAACATATTGATATTGAAGCCCTCAATCATTAGTGGTCCCTTAGGTCACCACCCAAAAACCATTAAGCATCTCTTTTGGTTTTGCCCTCATGCCCAGTCTACCTAGAGATGGATTCATACCATTTTCAAACCTTTCAGTCCTAAAATTTTCACTTGGAAGATGGCTCTCCTGGGTGACTCCACCTTGTTTCCTAAAAGATATAACATATTATGAAATATTTTTCGTACTGATATTCTTTTTTAGATTTGCAAATCTAAAAATAAATCATGTTTTAATAATGAAGATATGGAAAAATATTATCTATAAATAATAAAGGTATTGTGATTGTTAATGTTTCCTTTTATATTTAAATTCATATAGATAAAATTTGGATCGATCTCCACCATCTATAGATCCTCCTGTACCATTGGGGGAATGCTCATTATGAAATCAATTATGAGCCTCCTAATCCCCCTCCCCACCATTCTCCCTAGGGTCAAGGGGGTGTGGGGGGAAGACATTGTCATCGATATCATAGCTAATGGTCTTGAAGCTGGAGGAGTGCTTCTCCTCACTCTCATTGCCCATCTCCTCCCCAAGGATCTGATAGGGGCAACAAACACCATGGTGATGGGGGGGGTGTTGGAGGCTCCTTTTGAAGGATAAGTTCCTAAGGTTGGCATTGGCCATTTCTCCTTCCAGATAGGATTCTAAGAAAGAAAATGATACTAAAATTAACCAATAGACTGATGGTTGAGACCCCATCATGGTTGATGAAGATCCCCCAACTCAGGGGGTGGGAGGGAACCCTTAAGTTCCTCTACCTCCACCTACCACCATGTTCTTTATTATTGTTGCTTAATGGGATTCTTGTTTTTTATGCCTTTATCTTTCTCTTTTTTTGATTGATGTGCACTTGAGTTAGTTTAACTGTGGTTTCTTTGGCCATGTGGTGGCCTTTTTTTTACTTTGTTCTTCTCGAGGATTATTTAGCTTAGTTTGGTTATTTTGGGGTGTGACTTTTCCACCCATTTTTTTGTACAATTGGTGATGTATTATATATTATTATATTAATGAAAGTATGATTTTCGATTAAAAAACTCAAATAATGAATTAATGATCCCATTCGTGACTATGTGTTTCACTATAATACTATGTTTTCAAAAATGACAAATCCTATGGTTGAAAAATAAGTGCAAGACATAGTCAAGCAAATCATACTTTTGGCCATCCCTGAGTCTGTCATGTTTAAATGCTTCCAATAGTTTGATTGCATGTTCCATACAATTAAATAATGTGAGGTTAAGCCCATCACTATGAATAAGTTAAAGTATGGGACCAACCCTCCCACATCTTCTAATTCCAAGTTTCAAAGTAAAATACCTTAGAAAGCCAAGGCTGACATTACTAAAAATGAGGCCAAAATAATAACAATGCTTTCACAACCTATTAATAGGCTTTTCCTTTCAAATCCTCAATGAAGATATTTTAAATAATTATCATAACCTTCTTAGAAGGCATTATAAAAGTTACTCAATTTCAATTTGATATCTATCCCTCCACCTAGGGAGGTTGATATGACAAAGGCACAACCTAAGGGTTTTGATATCAACACCTATTGTGATTGGCATAAATGTATGGGGCATTTAAATAATAGATTTTTTGGTTTAAGACATAGTATCCATGACTTAATTTAGAATAATATTATTGAGCTCAATGATGATATTAAACCTACTAATGATTTAGTTTCACAACCCAATTTAAATCTTAAAGTGTTTATCGATCCATTTCCAAAAGATGCAACACAAAAAACCAAGACTAATCCTAAGGTACATATGACATACAATGCACATCATCTTATGACTTATTATGCTCTTTTAACTGAGGAGGCTCATCCTCTAGATGGAATTATTGGTACGCTTACAAATACACTAGTATAATGATCTATGATGACATTCAATGACCATAAAATTATCAAATATGATTATACCAATGCACATTTGTTCATGTGTTCTTTCATTGACTCACATCCTCTACACAATGTTTTCATGGATAATAGTTCAAGCAAAAAAATATGTACGATGTCATTATTTACTAGTCTTGGATACACATATACACCCTTGATTTATACCCCAAATATAGTAAAAGGTTGCAATATAAAATGACAAAACTCTCTTGGAGGTAATGTGTTACCACTTATAGTATGGCCTACAACTATTGATAATTGGTGCTTAATTTTGTCTAAAATTGGTGTATTTAACATGATATTGGACAACCATGGATACACAACATATGTGTAATCCCATATTTAGTACATGGATGCTTGAAGTATACCCAAAGCAATATAGCGGTTAAAATTCTTGGTGTTCCATATGAATATCCGATCAAACCCAAGACATTTCTTCTTGTACACCCATGATAGCCTATTAAATAACCAACATAGGTTCAACCTTTGAAAAAAAAAAGTGATTTATTTATCTTGATGACCTATTATCTAATTAACTTTACATAAATGTTCTATTCTATTTTAATAGAGGCTACCTAGTCTAACACATCCTATGATAGTTTCATAGAATCTTTGTGAGTGTGTTCCAGAAAGAAAACTAATGCATTCTATTGACGTCCAATGGAGTCCACAAGTTACTATGGATAATAGATTTATGTATTTAATACATTATCATGTTGACTATGATGAAAATTCTAGATATTTTATAGCTTATGATCATTTCTATAAATCAAACAATTATATAAATGTTACTCTTTATCCATGACATGTGACATGTCCACTGATTGATCCATGACCCACACTTGATAATCCCTTAGGTGAGATAATAGGTTAGTGTGTATATATTTCAAATCAAATATTTAAAATACAACAAAAAAATATTCAAAAATACCAAAAAAAATCAAAATTTTAAAAAATACAAAACTAGGACCTATCATGACATGTTTTACTAGTACACATAATCAATTAATGTTTTTGGTCATATAAATGGTGAGATATATATTCATTTATACACATATGATTTTCATGGAATAAATGAGTTGGATGAAGGACATTAAAGCTATATATGACATAAAGACCTAGAGATTCATGAAACCTCTTACACTCACGGGCAATACTTATACATTGGTGGCATGCACATACTAAGGTAATCTTCATACATCCTTAGGTTATATCTTTATATACTAGTCCATTGATTATATTAGACTATTATACATTAATTTATCTTGTTCATACTTTATATAGTGTTATTTCTTATGGATATTTCTTTTTACTATACTAAATGATGACATTGATTGATTAAACAGGCAAACAATACTTATTTTATGGGTGTTTGCTATTGATTATTGTGATATTTATTGACCATTGATGTGTGATATACTAATTTTTGTATGAATACATTGGATGTGCCTTGTCATATTGTGTGTTATTTGTTTCAAAGGAACCTCTAGTCCATGTCATGGACATGGTATGTCCATGCCCTATCAGAGTCATGTCACGTCTTATATGTTTGTATTTTTCTTGATCATGATATTGTGTCTATGTGTATGGTTACATATATGATTATTACTTCAAACTTGGTTCCATGATTCATATAATGCATGTTTATATTTGTGTGCATTACCAATATTTATGTCATGTATCTATTGGTATTATCAGTACTATGTGCATAATTGATATATCTACTTGACATTGACACTTGTATGACCATTAACTTATATTACATGTTTCATACATGCTTAAATGAATAAAATATTTATATGATGACATATATTATCATAGACACACACACATGTACAAGCATATGCACATGCACATGTACACACACACACACTCTTTACATTATTATACCTTTATATATAGTGCATGATGTGTATAACTATTTATTTTGGGATAAGTGATTTGAAAGCTTCATCCCACATATCAAAAGAGGCCATATAGTGGGATTGTTTCAGATATTTAGGACATGATAGATAGCCATTTCACATTTTAAAATATATTATGTGATTTAGATTGATCAATTTGATTAGATTTAAGAATATCTGGGGGGAAATATATATGATTATGAGGAGTCATTGAGGCATTATATGACATTTTGGACAACTAAATGTTGGCATTCTATATCACTTTGAGGGATTGTTAGATCATATTGGGGCATGGACTTTGTTCATGCAAACACTTGTATATTTTATATATTGAGTATTGGTGGAGAATTATGGCACTGCATGAGCACTTTAGGTCTATATCCATGTGCAACATCTGATAATATTACATGAAAACATGTTTCATGGTTCCAATTTTATATAAGAAACTATTTTGGGTTCTAATTTGACATATAAACCTAATTTGAGGGTTCTAAAAAAGAATTATTATGATATATAGATTAGTTTGGTTGAGCTTATTATATCACTCAACTTATATAATTCCTTATCTAATGGTATTTAGGGCATTTACACTCAACTCACAATTTCATTGATTGCATCTCCTTTAGGCATGATCACCCCATGATTTTCTCTAAACAAAATCAACAAGTATTGGCTTGGATTGCATATCATTAGGCATATTTTTTCCTTGGATTTTTGATTAGAAATGATCTATAATATTTCAAATTTATTAGCATGAGATTATATTGATCTATATGTGTTTTATTACAAGTTTCACATGGAGAAAATTACACATTATAGTCATATCAGTTAATGCCAAACATGGTTATTACAGGTACCAAATTTATTTATTTTAATTTTAATTTAGAATTTTAAATACAATATTCAAAGTGGGCATCAACAAACACCTAAATTTGGTATTAGACACTTTAGCAACATAAAATTTGACATACTTGGAGATTGTGTATACATTTGACGCTTGAGCACACTTTCCTTCTATTCTTTTGCCCACTTATTATTTTGGAAAAAAATATTTACCAAAAACACCTATTCACGATTAACTTAGTATATCTAGGAACATCTTACAATACTTGACAAATCTTCTCCATATCTCATATTATTAATTTACACTTCTAGGGCACTACCTATAATGCATGGACAATGTTGGTTACCACATGAGTTTGTCTCTATTGGTAATGTCTAAGCACAGTCAATATCTATTTTTCAAATTAAGAAGTCTCCATTAGGTTGGGCTAGACATGTTTTATGGGTTGGTCATGGTAGGAAATAATGAAGAGTCTAATATAAATACAAATTATTCCTAAGATTATACTTACTTGGCCATCACCCTGAGAATCACTTGGAAACTTGAGAAATCAATTAGAACTCTTTCAAGATATTATAAAAAAGGCATACACATTTGAAAACCCCTCAAAGGGAAACCCTAGGGCCAAGTATAAATACATGAAATATAAACTTGCATGGTTCTATTAGTGAATATCAACATTATAGATTGTTCACTATGTTTCACACACACACATAAGTGGGAGACTATGTGTGGTTTAAACCCTCTTAGGAGTATTCAAACATTTGAAATGCTCAACCTTTCAGTGGGTATATTATGGTAAAAATAAAAATTAGAGTTTGGATGGGATGAAAAATAAAATAATATCAACTCACAATATTGAAGGTGTATGCACACACGAGAAGCATTTTCAGGCGTAAATGTAGGGGTCTTAGGAGTTATAGACCCACACAATGCATAGGGACACTATCAGTAACTACCAAATAGTTTTGGTGACCACTAGGGTTAGACTCTTTTGGTAACATCTAGAGAGGTCTTCATCATCTATTTCAGGTCTGAGCAGCTAATGAATCAATTACAAAGTATTTCTAGATACAAAGACACATTCAATGAGTGACAAATAACCAAAATAAGATAATTACAAATATCCTTCTTACATTGCCAAATTTAAACTGAAAGAGTGAAATATATAGAATATCAAATCTAATTAAAATTAGTACATTATGGCCACATTTTATATCAGTTCATAGTTTTCCATTATTGTAGATCACCCAAACCTAAAATAAAAAAATAATAACACTGAAAATATTTCTTGCTTCCTAATTTTTGTATATAGTTTATTTTTTGATTTATAGAAATAAGTGTTAGAATTTAATTGCATCCCATAGATTATGAATAAAGCAAACATTCCTATAATTTCAATCAAACAATCTAAATGGGGTATACCTAGGGATTCTTATGTAAAATGTCTAAATAGTTATTGGAGGAAATTTTTGTGCCATTTCTATCATGAATGCATTTGGTCTCTTTCATTTTCTCATAAGAACCAGGTTTTTTTTTAATGTTGTATTTTGCCAATTTTGTATGTAAAGGTAAAATAAGTCACTCTTGTAACCTAATCATTATAAAAAATGGTGTACTACGAGGATTTTAAAATGTAGTAGTTGTACACAATTGTGCAAGTAATATGAAAGTAAAAAATGGTGTATTTTTAGAAGGACATATTGTGTGCACAACTAAACAAATGCAATTAAAAACTAATATATGCATTGGAGGACCATACATATAATTAGTTTGGGTTAGTTTGAAACTCAAGGCTCACACCATCTATGGAAGTTGGTGTATGTGTTTAAATAAAAACTAAGTATCCAGATTTGTGAGGTTTACTAGACTTGGAGGCATGAACTAATGGATTACATGTTGTGCCTTAGAATGCAGGAAGGGATAGAAGACATAGCTGTAGTGTAGGATTCTTCCTACTATGTGGTCTTACTTAAAAGATCTAGTTATATTGCTTAGGTTTAATAAAATTTATTAGGGAAGATAATTCCACATACATGAGAATGTTGGGACATGTTTATCTTCCACCTATATAATGTATCTATCTATGTACATTTTTATTAATGTTCATGAATACAACTTTTGTTTGTGAAGATAAGCTTCTTCTTTTTGAGTTGTTTTTTAGATTTCACTACTCCATATAGTTTTTCTTCATTCATTCAATCATATCTAGTTGATCCTCAAGCATGACCCACTCTGAAATGGTATCATAGCTTTATTGGTAGTTGAATGCCATTATTCCTGTTGTAAGACCTAGCATTCTAGCTTGTTTAGGTGTTTTTAATTGATATTGGTTTTCAAGGGTTTTGTAAGGTTTGTAGAAAATCCATGTAGATTTGCACTACTAGGGACTCCAAATGAAAAATGTATAGAGTTGTTGGATTTATAAGGTGTCAAAACCCTAGGATTGATTGTAAACCTAACATAGTTTTGTGGTTATCAAATTTTCACCATTTTTAGAGGATTTAAAGGGCATTTTTTGAAATCTACAAATTCCATACCACCTAGTCCTTGAACTAGAAAAAAAATTGGGTTTTCCAAAATATGAAGTGGGTCTTTACTGGTTTGGAATTAAACCATACATATTTTTTAGATTTGAGATTCTCCTTGCTAATTTTTTTCCCCTTTTTCCATTGGTTTGGTGATTTTGTAAAATTTTATAAACTTAGAAAATGTTTGATCTTCTAAACCCATGAATCCTTATCAGACATTACAATGCATGCCATGTTACCACGTCCCCATGAACCATGTGGGCATGATGCCTACCACACACTAGGTCATTCTACTGCATTACATTGTGTTGTCTAGCCGCACTTCACCCTACTATGCCATGCCTACTCATCGTGCCATGATGCATCATGTTCACATGTTACATCTCACCACATCCATCTAGAGGTCCTCCTAATATTCACCCATTCACTAATCCTACTCCCTTCCACTTGCTTTGTATGTGATGTTCATATGACTATCAAATTTATGCTAGGGTGAAGAGGCACTATTCATTGGCCAAGTAGAGGCAATTTGAGGGTGACATCACTCCACCATAAATCAAATAAATCAAGGTAGGAACACCATTTTATGTCTTAGCCCTTGGTCACATGAGAGTTAAGTGGTCACTTCCAACCCAAAATTACTTAAATTTTACTCCAAGGGTTATTGATTTTTTAATAAAGAGGTTAATTCTAAAATTTTCAACCCAAACTCTTTCAAATTTATGCAAAGTGGAGAGTTTTTTTGCGAGCAAGATCATCAAACTTCCATAAATTTTAGCCAAGAACTTTTTAGATGTCATTTTTTTAAAAGTTGATTTTTTTCGAGCTCTACACATTGGTATTATTATTGTGCCTTATAAAAATAAATTTCTATTAATTCAAGGGGTTGCACATTCTTAGTATTTCAACACATGTAGTTAATCACATAGTTTCTTTCTACACCAGGGATCAGAGTTCAATTCTACCTCTTACCTCATTCAACTATCATGAGTGAAAAGTCAAAATACAAATCATGTTGAGGAATAAAGGTTTACATCAAATCATGAAGGGTACAGAAAAATAAATGACACCAGATGCAAAGAAGGTGAAGTGGTATAAAAAAGTGATAAAGCCTACAGTCTTCTATGCCTATCTATGTCTCCTAACCTACTCTTTCATATTTAATTTGATACTACTTCTAATGAAGTTTAGAACATATTGGAAAAACTCTTTAGGAAGCAAGACATAATGAAAGATCATGAGTTGGAGAACGAGCTCATCAGTTTGAGCCTAGACAACTTTGATATTATACAAGACTTCTTCACAAAGTTCAAATTAATAAGGTTGCAGTTGAAACTATGCAGAATTAACAAAAAAGATTATCTATTGATTCTTTCCATCCTTACCGAATTGCGTTTTGACTATTATGTCTTCGCTTCTACATTTCACACCACCAAACATGTTATTGGAGCTACACGAACCATGACATCCTTGGATGATTTTGATGTTGACTTGAATTAGGAGAAATACAAGCTCATTCAAATGGGTACATTGAAGTCATCTAAATCACATGCCTTAATTATGAGTCATGATAAACATAAGGCTTCTAGTAAATATGAGAAGAAATAGAACAAGAAGGATCCAAAATAAAGAAAGTGTTAGAAATTTGATGCTAAGTGTAAAGCATTAAAATATTCATCCTCTTCAGATGGGAAACCCAAGAAAGAGTGACTCACATGTGCCTACTTCAAGAAATCTAGGCACGATGAATAAAAATGCATGAAGAATCATATTGACCAACTGACTAAGATGATTGAGAAACACAATATAAATGTCCCTAATTATTCCAATCAGATTTCATTAGCACAAGAGTCTTCTAAGGCCAAAGATAGTTAGAAGGACAAAGATGAGGGCAAATAACTTATTGCAGATGCATCATATCCTTCCACATGGGTAATTGACTTTGGTGCCTCACACCACATGGCTTCATTGTAAGATATGTTCTCATCCTTGGAGTCTTGTTCTATGCCTTCCATCTCAGTGGGTGACATTACTTCTACAGAAGGTAGTGGGAGAGGAACTGTTGAAGTGAATGATGGGACATTTCATGATGTTCTATATGTTACCTCATTATCAACCAATTTCCTATCTATTTATTAGATCACTCACATTGTTTTGGGCAAGAAAGTTGAGTTCACACCCAATTCAGTGGTTATTAGGGAAGTAGAAAGTGACTCCATTGTTGCATTTGGGAAAGCAAATCATCAGTCACAATTGTATAATTTCTAACATTTTTCTCTTGATCAACCCTCTACTGCATTACACACTCATTCAAATAGGGTGAGTAAATTATATCATGAGTGATTCAACCATCTCAACTATCACTAGCTAGAGCAATTTAGTCATCAAGACGTGATTTTAAGGTTGTCACGAGTCAAGTTTTTTGATAGAGTTTTCTAGTATTACATACTTGGTAAGAAAATTGAGGAGAAATATGACAAGGGAAAATCATAGAGAGATGAATAGATATTGGAGATTGTCCACAGTGACCTTGCTGGTCCATTTCTAAAACTTTCATTCAACATGAGTAAATACATGCTTACTTTCATCGATGACTTTTTGAGGTATACTTGGGTGTACTTTCTTAAGAAAAAATATGAGGTATTTGATCATTTTTAGGACTTAAATGAGCTAGTATAAAAATATTAAGGTAAATGCATCAAGATTCTGCACACTAATAATGGTGGTGAGCATGTCAGTAATCATTTTGAACAATTGTGCACTTTAGAGGGGATTAAAATACATCATAAAATTCCATATAATCCTAAGTAAAATAGAGTTATAGAGTGTAAGAATAGGTCCTTGAAGGAAATGGACAACTATATGCTACACTCCAAGTTTCTTTCACCTCAGTAATGGGTTGAGGCTCTCAACTTTGCTTGTTATATCCAAAATTATCTGTGTAAATCTTGAAGGGAGTCACTCCTTTTGAATCTTGGAGTGGTTGAAAACCCATAGTGAAACACTTTCAAGTGTTTGGATCTCCTATTATGGCCTACATTCCAATGAAGAAACACAAGGCAATGGAACCTTAGATTCAACCTTACATCTTTGTTGGATATCCTATGAGAGTTAATGGATATGCGCTTGTCCATCCCACTGATCATGAGTTCTTCATTAAGAATAGTGTTCATTTTCAAGAGTCCTTTTGATTTCAAACTGACACCTCTCCCCTTCCTTATATACAATAGGATTTGATAACATTTATGATGATTCAAATCTGCCTGATTCACTTTTTGATGATATGGATTCTTCTTCTAGTTCTGATGATGAGAGTAGTGATGAGGACTCACCTCCTCCTTCTCCTAGAATATATTTAGAGGACAAAGAATCTCATCCTAACTCTCTAAGCACTAGTCCTCTTTAGGCTAGATAGACACTACAAAGTGTTGGCCAATGGGTTAGAGATCCATCAAACACTAGGTGACCATTCCCAATTATAGAATGCCTGATATGCTTTCATTGCATTTGCTTCAAATCCATAGTTATCTTGTAAGGCATCAGTCACTCCTGATTGGGATATTATTATGGAAGAGGAATATAGTTCCTTGATAAGAAATAACACTTAGGATTTAGTCCCTCTTCCTAAAGGAAGAAAAATTGTTCGATGTAGGTGGATTTACCAAATAAAAATTTTAGTAAATGGGTATGTAGACAAGTTCAAAGCATATTTGGTAGTAAAGGGTTCTTCTCAAGTACTTGGCATTGACTATATCGATACTTTCACCCCAGTTGCCAAAATGAACTCGATCTAACTCACTCTTTTTATATCCACATCACATCATTGGGATGATCATTAGATGGATGTGAAGAGTGCCTTTTTTCATGGTGACCTTAAAGAAAAATATACATGGAGCAACCATAAGGATTTATGGAATATTCTTCTTTAGTTTGTGTTGTCTCCTAAAAATATCGCTCATTTTTGGGACAACATTTGAACTATTTTGGTCCTACAGACCAAAATCCTCTCTTCCCATTTCAAAAATTATTCTAAGCATTTAGGTTCTTCATTTTTCAAAGCTTTCTCAGAAATCTATGGACTCTGCAGGCCAAGTTCTACGGGCTTTGCAGGTTGATTTCTACAGACTTTGCATGAAAGAAGCAAGCTCTCAAAAGAACAAGTTTCCAACACTTAGTCATTTTCAAGATTGGTTCAATGCCAAGGTTCAACCAAAGCATCCATTGACAAGATTTTAAGCAAGAATCAAACCATTGAACCATTGAATCTTGAACCACGTTGGTTCAATGGTTCAACGGGTTTAATGACCTATTGGTTCAACGCGCTTGGTTCAAAGAGATCAAAAGACAACCAAATAATGAGGAATGAATAGGTTGAACTGTTGAACCAAAGATGGTTCAATCGGTCAGTTTAATCTCCACGTTCAAGGGGCTGCCCATGATCGAAGGAACAAATGCCCCTGCGGAGGGCCGTGAATCAAGTCAAGTGCCCTTGCGGAGGGCCATGAGCCAAAATGAACTCTTTCAAAAAAATGAATAAGGTAAAAGGCAAAGTAGAGTCCTTCAGACAAATTGTCTGAAGGAATTCACTTGGGAAGAAAGCACAACCAAAAGGAAGGAAAGGAGTGGCTAAGAAAAGGATGAGCAGAAGCTAACAAGTGGCAACCATGAAAGGTTCCACTATGTTTTTCTAAGAGTAGCGGACTATGCCACGTGCCCCTGGCAGAGATCGATGGAGGCCGATAAGTGTCATCATCCGTGAGAGCCCGACTGAGCCCCAAATGTTTCTACGATGTCACGAAGGCTTGAGAAGGTGGATGCTGCTAAGTGTCAACAGTGGAAGATGCCACGTGTCTCTGGTTAAAAGAGTGGAAGGCACCACGTGTTAAAGGGTGGAGCACCCTTGAGTGCAAAGGCACACATAAAGCCAAGGAAAGGTTTCCTTTAGACAAATTGTTTGAAGGAATTCCTTCAGACATTTCATTCAAAGGAAACAAAGGGACCAACAACCCACCGAAGAATTGAAGCCCGAAGGCCACTTGGAAGATCCCAAAGGGCAGACACCTTTGCGGAGAGACACTCGACATTCAGAAATGGACCTTTTTGAAGACCCTGAAGGGAAAGTTCCCTTTGGGAAAGGTTTGAGCCTCAAAGTGTAGCAAAAGATGCCAAGTGTCACATGCTGAAACATAGTTTCAGATGAAGCTTCAAATCACAAAAATTGCCACGTGTCCCATCCCAGTGTAACAAAAGTCATCACATGTCTGCATCCATGCCTTTAGCTACTAACAAAGTTTCAAAGCTTATTCTAATAAGCCTATTTTGAAGCTGTGGATGCCACCACGTGTCCTCACTCGCATCACAGTGAAAAGTGACCATGGCAAGCGAGAAAGACACGAGAGAGTTGCTAAGAAGAATGATGAGCCCAAAAATTTCAAATTTGTCGCAATGAAGTGTCTGTTGATTTTAGCAGACTTAAAGTGCAGATCCGAATGCATTCAAAAGACCCTAAGTCCAGGATCAAGAGAAGGAAGAGACAAAGAGGGAAACTTAGCAAGAGTTTATTCTAGTCAGTGAAGCAGTTCATCAAGTAGATATTAGGGGCCTACAAACATTGAAAGTGCCATCTATTTGTCCCCTTTGAGATAAAGCTAGAATAGACAGTTGAGCAGGGTGTGGAATGAGAGATTCAGGCTCAGGAGGAGGCACTAGAGATGAATCAACACGCCACAGTTAAGGTAGCTGCCCTGCTCTAGCATGGCCCTTCCTGACAAGACCAAGAATGCATCCAATGCATTGAATGCACCGAATGGGTTGCTCCATGGGACAAAGTGCCAAGCCTCCCTCAGGCCTCTATATAATGTAATCTTTTGTAACATTTGAGGGAGATCTTCCCAATATAAAAGTGAAACTCTGCCCAATTGAAAGGTGAATACTGAGACTTTGAGCTCAGATTGTATTTCATTTCATTTTATTTGAATGAGAAAGCAAGTTGTTTGCAGACTTTGTGTTGTTTTGGCTTGTATCATTTTAGAAGATTATTCTTATGTCTATCTTCTGAATATGTTCTTGTTTATTTAAATTGGCAAGCAGAATTAGTGAAAGTAATAAGGAAGGTGTCCTAAAACTAGTTACTTTTAGACTTTGTGCTGACATAATTGTTTTCATTGTGTGTTTTTATTTTCTATTTTTGTGTAAAGGACCTTGGGACAACTTTGTGCCCCCATTGTTCTTCATATCTCACTCTTGGGCAGTCAAGGTGGAGAATTTATGCTACATCTTAGATTGCTAGTTGCTACGCCCTTGGCACCTTGTTACTTATCCTACCAGAAAGATTCTTGTTGTTTGCAAGAACAAGCACTTTTGAAAGAAGAGAAGTGCCTTTTATTGCTTCACCAGGATTTCTACTATCCAAGAAGGGATCTGGCTCTTGGTTGAATGTTACTTTTGAAAGAAGAGAAGTACCTTCACCAATCACCCAGGATTTCTCCTTTGTTTGTTAGCATCATCTCTGAAAAGAGAGAGATGGATGGTTTATCCCACCCCTGTGTCTTACTTTCTGCTTATATATATATAGTATATAGACTCCGTATATTTAATAGGGAACCTCCCCTTGATGAGAGGAAAGATTTGTCCCCTGTTGATGTAGTCAAATGACACACGTGGATGACCAATTTCCATATGCTATGGTGATAGGAACTATTTTTCTCACTAGTTAGCTGGTCGACAAAATATTCACCTAACAGTTTGTAAACCTTAGAAATCTATCTATGGTCTTAAACAAGCTCCTCGAGCTTGGTATGCCAATATGGACTCCTTTTTTATTTAGATTGGGTTCAAAAAATGTCATTCTAATCCAAATGTCTACATTTTATGATAGGATGATTCACTATTGATTATGGTTCTCTATGTGGATGACTTATTATAACATGGGTTCTTCATCTAGTATCACAATAGTGAAAACTGCTTTGTCTGATAGGTTCTCAATGATTGAATTGGGATTATTGCATTACTTCTTTGGGGTTGAAATTTCTTAGTCTAACTTTAGGATCACTATTGAATAATCTAAGTATGTTCTTGATTTTATTATAGGTTTAACATGGTTAAATGTAATCCAGCTTTGACTCCTTTTCTATCTGGTGTGAAGCTTGAGGTTGATTGTCCATTTCCTTTGGTTGATACTACTCTGTATCAAAAATTTATTGGTAGTCTCATCTACCTTACGAATACTAGACCTAACATTTCATATGTAGTGGGCATGGTATCTAAATTTATGTAGGAACCACATGAGCTAAATTGGAAATTAGCTAAGTGAATTCTCCACTACATTTACGGTGCTCATTCAAGATTCACTATGGAGTAGGCATCAATGTTGACTTAATTGGTTATATAGATTCAAATTAGGATGACAATATTTATAATCATAAGTCTACTTCAAGATAAAGTTTCTCCTTTGGTTCAGGGCTGATTATTTGTTTAGGAAAGAAGCATAATTCTATTGCTTTATCTTCTACTGAGGTAGAATATATAGGATTTGTTAATGCTACCATTAAGGATATTTAGATTCAAGGGATTCTCATTGAGTTTGGCATCCAATTTCAATTACCAATAGTCATCTTATATGACAATCAAAGCATAATATATATCTAAAATTATTCATTCTTCCATCAATGGACCAAGCATATCAAGATTCACATGCATTTCATTCGACATCTCATCCATGAGCAAGTTGTTGATCTCCACTACATCTAGACAATGAAGTAAATTGATGATATTTTTACCAAACCCTTCACTGAGAGCAAGTATCTTCATTTATAGGCTCTTATTTGGGTTTAGGTAGTTCCATCTTCTTCCTCCTTTGGGGGATCATCTCTATTTACTTGGGTACCTCATCAGGATTTATGCCAAGACCTAATTCTTCTACCCACCTTAGCTATGCTTAAGGGGGGTATTAGTGTTGGACTTTTCCCACTATGTGGTTTTAACAACATGGTACAATTAGGTTGTTTAGGTTTAATAAAGGTCATTTGGGAAGATAATCCCACATGTATGAAAATGTTGGGACATGCTTATATTCCATGTATATAATTTACGTACCAATGTAATTTTTGGCTAATATTTATGAATACAATTTTTATTTGTGAAGACAACGTTCTTCCTTTTTAGTTGTTTTTTTGATTTCACTACTTCATACAAGTTTGTTTCATGTATTTGATCATATCTAGTTGATCTTCAAGTGTGGCCCACTCAAACAATAACTCTTACACAAATCAAGTAGGGTAAGGATGATGTCACCATGATGTGCGATAGGTGTATGAAAAATGTTTGTGATGGTAAAGGAAATATAACAAAAATGCTATTAAGGAAATTAACATCAATAAGCAATATAAATTGACCCCAAGACATCATTTTCATCACTTATCATTTTTTAATTTTAAAGAGCCACAAAGCAAAGAGAAAATAAATCCAATAGTGCACACATGAAATTTCAAGAAATTATAGGTTTTAAATGGATTTAAGGCCAAAATTTGATATAAACATGAAATGTAGATCATTGCCAATAGAATTTAGGCTAATGGGACTAAGATTCATCCAAATTTTAATAGAAAGGAAGTTTTAGGGGGCACATCCACCATTAGAGCTACTTGAAGCTTAAATACAAGGCAAAACTTTAGAGTAAAGAGGGGTAAATTGACAAAGGATTTGCACATGAGGTCAAAGACCAAGAAAATATCCAAAATGGAAATAAATTTCCATGGTGATCTCAAAGAATAAGTGCCCATAATTTTTAGACTAATAGGGGGTGAATTTGTCATCATAAAAGAAGTAATCTCAGAATAAATTAAGGGAAATATCATAGAGGAAGTGCCAGAGGAAATCACATAAATGTAGTTCACATTTATTTTGAACAATAAAAAATGAAGCTCCAAGGTGGAACAATGTAGGATTGAAGATTACAATCACACATAATAAAGAATGAGTTGGACCTAAAAAAATATTCCATTGTAGAAGTAATAAAGATAGGTGTGAATCAAACAATGGTGTTTGATGCCAAGGTTATGATTACTTTGGAAATTATTGGAGTGATTCATATTTTAAATCTACCATATTTTGGGAATCATAATAATTTAGTGGTATTTTTCCTCTTGTGAGTGCATGAGAACATGATTTTCTTTTATGAGCACATAATGAAAATATGGTCGAGGCATGTGCATAGATTGATTGGACTACCATGTATAGGGAAGGACATCAAAAAATGACTATCAAACTCAAAATGGATTAAAAAAAATCCATGAAGCTTAAATATAATAACAAAAATTTCACTTTTCCTATTGAGCACTTAGAGGATCAAGCCACCCATGTAACAGTGCATATTATCAGCATAAAGTTGTGTCCCTTATCAACTCAAAGTTTTGTGTGACTGACTAGTTGGATAACATAAACAAGCAATACTTATGCATTGCACATGGCATGGGAATTGATAATATGTAATATAATATTATAAATTTATCCTATGGTGACCTTATTGAAAGAACTAAGAAGGCCTATTAAATAGTAGAATCATTTAGATGGGACACAATCCTTATTTTGTTTGTGCTTGGTGAATTTGTAATCCTAAATAGATATGGTCATATAATATGGTTTCATCTAATATGTGATGCACCTATATAAAAAGGTACAAAAATTATGTGCCTTGACCCTTAAAAAAAATCATATAAAATAAAAATGGACAAATAGTATGACAACATGGTTAAGACATTTGGTGATGAATGACACATTTGTGGGGAATGTAGTTGCATATGGCACCAATGAAAAATTCATAGTAATGTGGCACAATTATTTAAGCAAAAATAATATTATAAATTGCTAATGTGTCTAGATGGCTTAATTTTTCATATGGAGTCCCAAATAAATATTTGGAGTGCACATTGAAAAAGGTACATAACACTTGCACACACACACACACATAAACTCATCACAAAAAAATGGGTTTCACGAGGTTTAGAAATGACATGAAGCATATCATAGATGGTAGTTTGATGTTAGTGGTGACTGAGGGAGCATACGACAAAGGGAAGAACCTACAAGTGCCCACCAAACCCATGGGATGAAATAAATTAGTAGTTGGTTTTTCATTCAATGAATATAAGAAAGAAAATTGGTCAATAGTCACAAATGAGGGGAGACAGGCTCATTCACTAATCTCCATACATGACATGACCATGGTCCGAAAATGGGGAAGATTATACCTACAATAGCATAGTTCATACATCCAAATGGACCATATAAAATTTGATAATGTAGAGAAGATAGGTTTTCAAATTATGGTCAAAACCCTTACTAGTAAAACTATATGTATTTGGGTTCTATTAAATGACCATGTTATGGCCATAAAAGGTAAGATAAATAAATTTTTAGGGATTCCTTGATGCAGAGCTTCATATAAATTTCACTTTTCCTTACACTTTTCCTTTAATCTTTCCAATCCTGCTTGACCAACACTAGGCCTATCTTGTATGAATGGACCACAACCTCAAATTATTATTTATAAAAATCTCAAAAAACATAAAAAATGTAATATCCTTATTACAAACCATCTTAGTCCACTTTATCACTTATCACCTTGCAATTCAATCAATATTCTGTCTTTTGTTTTTTAGGCCTACTAACCCTATTTCTAAGCAAGTCTCCTTATTGGGAGCAGTTGATAACCTTTCTTAACAAACCAAATAAATTTTCAAGTAACCTTTTAGTCCATACAACTCTTGCATCTTTCTCTTGGCATAACTCCCAAGACACAATACACTTCTTTCTTTAAACCACCCCTTAATTAGCCCTCCAAATTGACAAATCTCCTTAGTTTAGGCAGTGTACGGACCATAAAATAAATAAAAAGATGTTTTTGGATACCCATTTGGATCCCCAAAATTAATAAAACCTTTCTTACCCTACTTCTTTGGACAAATATGCTTTTTCTCCACTACCCTTAATCTTTTAGGCCTTCCCTTGACCTAGTGCTAGCACACAGTCCTAAATTTGTACTTATCCATACCTGACAACTTTAATTATTTATTCATTGCTAATAACACTTCAAAATTGGTTAGATTAGCAATTTTTACCATTTTAAAATGGTGTAAAATCTTATAAACCTTAAAACCCTAATCCTAGGGTTTCCCTAATCTACACAGTGTTGAGAGCCTTCATAAATCATTTTCTTGAGATATATGGCACTTCAAAGGACCAAATCACTTTTAAAAGTTATGTTTTCCCCCTATATATCTCATCCAATCATTTAAAATCCTTTCCCAACTCACTGTTCAAGCTTTCTAACCTTTCTTATGTTTGACTGTGTAGGGGGACAAGTGTTAGACGAGTCTGGAGCAATAGTAGAGACCATTTATTCTCTTCCAAGCCTATTAAAATGATTACCAAGGTTTCATAACATCCTTAACTGAGGATACCACCTATCTAACATAAAAATTAAATTATTCACTTGACAAGTACTAAGAAACAAGTCTTGACCTCATATTGCACATGATTGTTCATTACAAAATAGGGTTACGTACAGTCCTAGTGCCCTTTTGAAGGAAATTTGGTTTCTTCAAATAATTATAGTCATATAAAAAATATTGATTAAATTTTAAAGGTGACTCACCAATAATTATTTTAATGCCCACTCCAATACATATACATTCGTTCTTTCACAAGTGTATGCACAAAAACTATGCTTGCATGTTATAGATAACACAAGTTTGTGTCTATTCTCCTCTTCAATCAATCAACCACAACAAAAAATAACAAGATTTAACACTTATTAAACATTATTTTAATCAAGTTACTCATTCAATCATACAATATAAACAATTTTTCTCAGTTTCTTGCACTGAAACACTTTAATCATTCTCAATTTTGTTTAAACACATAATACAATAAACTTTGAGAATATAAGTTAAATCAAATCATCTTTCATCCTTGAATTCATTTTAAACTTTCATTCGAATAAAATAAATCACATATTCCTATACAATATCTTGGCAGACCTTCATTCCTCTCAACATTGCCTACCCTATTTTAACCTTATCCTCTCTACCTCGAACCACACACACTCTATAAATTTCCTACATATGATCTAACCTATGAAAACATGACTTTGTAACCATTTATCTATTTGAACAAACTCCTTATTTTACTCACCCATGTAGGGTGGTGGATTCTTGCTTACCATTCTCATTACCAGCTCACACCTATCCTTCTAGTATGACCTCTAAGACTCCCTTACACAACATAATCCATTACATGCCTTTGTAGACCCAAACACACTCTTAAAATCTTGTTAAAAATTCAAATTATACACAAGGTGGGAAACCCTTTTTAGACTTAAATTCAAATTTGGCTTATAATCATGAATCCTTAGCAACTTGACACAACCCTTGGGACACTTAACCATCCTTATGCATTAAAAGTGGGCTAGTTTGAGGAGGCCCCTACATCATACTCCTAAAGGGGAGAAAAATTTCAGTCCTCTTCATTCAAATTCTCATATAAGTGTGTGTTCTCTTGATTGCCACACTTGTACCTTGACTTCTTTATCCTCCTTTCCATCTACTTCATGCTTTGATCTGCCTATATCTGCTTGTCATTCCTATGTTTGTATCTTTTTTTGATCTCTATTCCTTATATTCTTTCAAAATCCTCTTCCATATTTATGGAATTTAGGATGAATATCCATTCTCTATCTATTTCTTCCTCTAATAATGTTGTTTTTGCCTCTTCATTAGCATAGTCTATCCATGTTATATTATTTTCCTTCTTTAACCATTCCAAGGTCTCTTACTTGCTCATAATCTTGTTGGCAGCTTCCTCCATCATGTTGTCATCCACTACAACTTCTCCTTTTTTGACTATCCAATTAGTCAACTCACTACTTTGCCTCTCTACTTCATGGATTGGAAAATCAGTCACTTTCTCCTTCTACTATTCATCACTTTCCTCAAGCACTTTATGTGCTTTTTACTTCTTCACTAATCCAATGAACTCCTCAAACAAACTTAATGTGTCTTTATATAAATTATCTTCTTGATCTTCATAATATTCATCAAAAATTACTTTTTATTAATTACCTATTATTTTCTTCTCATCTCTCCACTCTTCTTTATCAAATAGCTCACCATCTTTAGGGTAGCAAAATACCTCATCTTCAGTTGTACCTTCACTCTTCCATTCATCAGCTTCTTCTTCCCTATGGACTGTTATCCAATAAATTTCTCCATCCCAATCATGATCTTCACTTTCCAAATCTTGACCTACATTGAAAAATTACAAATCAATATTAGAATAAAAGAATTTAGGCCCAATTGCCTCTATCTGCTCTTCCATGGCAAGTTGCGTTGTTATCTTCTTCAATTGTCTCTCCAAATGTTCCATTACTTGTTGGTTTTCTAAAGATACACTTGAATATTTTTTTGAGTTTGATTCCACATATCAAACTATATACACTCCAAATCTGTAACTCTCTTTCCATCCTTGCTAATGCATCCTTCATTTCTTTTATCTCTATCTCCATCATTTTCTCACTGTGGTAATCAAATCCAACCCTGTTTCTCACTTTTATTTATACCTATCCTTTAATTTTCATCTTCAGTACCTCAATTGGGTATATAATATTATTTTTTTGGGCCTTAATTGGACCATTTACTTTTGGTTCACACTTGGAACCCCTCTCACTCTCTATTTTAGACCTCACTAGGGCCTTTCCACCTCTTGTCCTTCACACTAGGAATATCTTCTCTTCCCTAAGCTCTATTTATGAGATTATCTCTTTTGAGCTTGTTAATATCTCTCTTGTTTCAAGGATTTCCACCATACTATTCACTTGTTTTATTTTGTCACATGTCACATACCATCAGTAATGCATCTAAACCAAATAATCATATACCTTGCAAACTGCCTTCTTGCTTGCTTACCTGCAAATTCCTGATCAAAATACAACATGCACTATGAACCATGTAATCATCAAGTCTAAACCTATATATACCTATTACCAAAGCATCTAGATGGATCTGATACTAAATGATGCAGAGCTTCATATAACGTTCACTTCTCCTTACACTTTTCCTTCAATTTTTCCAATCTTGCTTGACCAACACTAGGCCTATCTTATATGAATGGACCACAACCTCAAATTAATATTTATAAAAATTTAAAAACACATAAAACATGAAATATATTTATTACAAACCATATTATTCCACTCTATCACTTATTACCTTGAAATTCAATCAGTATTTTATCTTTTGTTTTCTGAGCCTACTAGCCCTATTTCAGAGTAAGTCTCCTTGTTGGGAGCAGTTGATAACCTTTATTAAGAAACCAAATAAATTTATAAGGAACCTTTTTTTCCATAAAACTCCTACATATTTATCTTGGCATAACTCCTAAGACACAATACACTTCTTTCTTTAAACCACCCCTTAATTAACCCTCCAAACTAACAAATCTCCTTAGTTTGGGCAGTGTAAAGACCATAAAATAAATCTAAATATGTTTTTGGATACCCATATTCCTCCCCAAACTTTAAAAAACCTATTTTACCCTACTTCTTTGGACAAATGTGCTTTTTCTCCACTACCCTTACTCTTTTAGGCCTTCCCTAAACCTAGTGCTAGCACACCATCCTAAATCCATACTTATCCATACCTGACAACTTTAATTATTTATTCATCTCCAATAAAAATTAAAAACATGTAATATTTCCAATTTTTACATTTTTCCAATGGTGTAAAATCTTATAAACCTTAAAACCCTAATCCTAAGGTTTCTCTAGTCTGCACAAGGCCGAGAGCCTTCATAAATCATTTTATTGAGATATATGGAACTTAAAAGGAAAAAATCACTTTCAAAAGTTATATTTTACCCTTACCTATCTCATAAAATCATTTAAAATCCTTTCCCAACTCTCTTTTTAAGCTTTCTAACCTTATTTGTGTTTGATTGTGTAGGGGGACAAGTGTTACACGGGTCTGCAACAACAATAGAGACCATTTATTCTCTTCCAAGCCTATTAAAATGATTCACATGGGTTCATAACCTCGAATTAGGATAACACCTATCTAACCCAAACATTAAATTATTCACTTGATAAGTACTAAGAAATAAGTCTTGACCTCATATTGCACATGACTATTCATTACAAAATAGGGTTACCTATAGGCCTAGTGCCCTTTTGAAGGAAATTTGGTTTCTTAAAATCATTGTAGTCATATAAATAAAATTATTACATTGTAAATGTTAATCACCAATAATTCCTTGAATGCCCACTCTAGTACATATGCATTCATTATTTCATAAGTGTATGCACATAAATTATGCTTGCATGTTATAGACAACACATGTCTGTGTATATTATCATCTTCAATCAATAAACCACAACATAAAATAATAAGACTTAACACTTCTTAAACATTATTTTTATCAACTTACTCATTTAATCATACAATCCAAATGTTCTTTCTTAATTTCTTGTACTAAAACACTTTAATCATTCTTAGTTTTATTTAAACACAGAATATAGTATACAAGCTACCTCTACTCATGTGTGTGTGTGTGTGTGTGTGTGTGTGTGTGTGTACACACACACACACACACACAAAACATAATCTATAATAAACCTTTATAATATAAGTTAAATCAACTCATATTTCATCCTTGCATTCATTTTAAACTTTCATTCAAACAAAATGACTCACATAGTCCTATACATTGTCTTGGCAGACCTTCACTCCTCTCAACATTGTCTGCCCTATTTTCTCCTTATCCTACCTACCTCAAACCACACAAACATCTAAACTCTTAAAACATGAATTTATAATAGTTTCTTGATTTAAATAAACTCTTTCTTTTCCCCACCCACATAGGGTGGTGGATTCTTGCTTATCACTCTCATTGCCACCTCACACCTATCCTTCTAGTATGACCTCTAGGACTCCCTTACACAACTTGATCCCTTACATTCATTTTTAGAACCAAAAACACTCTTAAAATCTCATTAAAAATTCAAGTTAGACAAATGGTGGGAAACTTTTTTTAGACTCAAATTCAAATTTAGCTTACAATCATGACTCCTTAGCAACTTGACACAACCCTTGGGACACTAAACCAACCTTATGAATCAAAAGTGGGATAGTTTGAGGATGCCCTTTCATCATTCCTAAGGAAAATAAATGCCTCATTTATAATGGGTTTCAACTAGAGGAGTAAAATCCTCTTCTATCTTACAACATTAGGAAAGACTCCACCATCTATTTAATGTTATGACTGAGATGAGGAGGTGTTGAATCTGGTAAGTCTTACACATCAAAAAACTCATTCATAGAAGCATTTAAGAACATATACAACAAAAAAAATGAAATAAATCTCCCTCCCCTACCCCAATCATATGTTGTGGATCATGTTGAAGAGGTGAAGCAGTGGAATTTTTTGTTGAAAAGGTTTTCCTATATCTAGAAGATCTAGAAAAATGAGCAGTCATCTATAGATTCAACAGACTATGTCCATCCATAAAGGCACTATACCAATGTATATACACCTCTTGAACTAACAAGTATGATATTGTGTTATACTCAAGAGTTTTTTTTTATTGTTCACTTTGATGAAATGGAAGAATATCAAAATTATCTCATTGAGGGTCCCTATTTTTGGGGTACTATAAGACTGTATGTCACTCCATGGTTACCAAATTTTAATCCTACCACACACTCAATTACAAAAGTGTCAGTTTGGGTTAGATTACCCAACCTACCTCTACATTTCACATGTGCATTTGTTGAAATAGGTAACTCCTTGGGTACTTATATAAGGAGTGATTCTGATATAATTTTAGGGGGTTTACATAAATTTTCTCGCATGCGTGTAGAAATTAATTTGAGCCGAGGACTGTCAAATAAAAATCATTCTCAAATATGGGAATTCACAATACATACATTTGGTGGATTATGATAATATAACTTCTTTTTATAGAAATTGTAAGATGTCAGGACATCTACAAGCTACATGCCCCTAGGTTCAAGCCCAACCTCCAAAAAAAGGGAACAAAATCAATAACAAAGAGATGGAATTTACTGACACAAGAGGATTTCAATGGTGAAGATAGAGAAAAAGAAGATGTCTAACATCCAATAGAGCTAGAAATAAACCAACATTCTAAAATTGATCTACTCACTAAGGTTTTTGTCTTCTTTGATAAAGAAAGAGGAGTCGAACAAAACCCAACTATGCATATAAATCCGAATAAGTCACTAGGAGGCTTAAAGATAACACATTAATCTAAGAGTATAGACTCATATAAGGAACATTTGGGAGATCTTCCTCCTCTTGATACTCAAAATTTAGAACTATAGATAGTCATGGTGGAACCTTCTCCAGGGGTGTGGTTGGAGGCAAAAAAGAAGAAAGGTAAAAAGGGAAAAAATTTAGAAGCAAATGCTTCTACCACACTTCCTCAACCTATGTGAAATTTATCTTTCTGGTGCTTTCCCCTATTTTTTATTTTGGGGTTGTTTTTGTATACACCTTAAGGGGTTTGGATGTTTTCTTCCCCTTTTGAGGTGAATTTTTTTCGAGGTACTCATTTCCCTCACTTCTCTCTATTGGAGCCTTGTTAGGTTCTCTTTTTTCTCAGACTCCTTTGATTGGATTTTTGGATGTATCTTTTCACCTTTTTTTAGAATAAAAGGTATCAACACTTTGCTTTTTGGAATATATATATATATATATATATATATATATATATATATATATATATATATATATATATATATATATATATATATATATATATATATATATATATATATATATATATATATATATATATATATATATATATATATACTAGTATAGTAACATCATACTAGTATGTAATATTCTAGTATAAGATAGTAATATAATAATGCTAGCTAGTATAATTATTAATATAATATATAGGTAATATAGTATATTAAGATACTATAATAACATAATAATACCTAGTGGATTATTATAGAAAGTTTTATTGGTTTTTATGATAGTGACAAGATATCAAGATGAGATATCTACAAGAATGTGGAATTATCAAGTGAGATAAATGGCTCAAAAAGGTAAATAAATTCTTGAAAAGAGAGTAGATACACTTGAATAATGCATTGAAAGCATAATAAAGTCCCAAGACACTATCACCAAATAACGAAAGTTCATAATTATAAACCAAGGTTATATGGATGCTATGGTTCATGTTATAATCAAGATGCTTGTTATATAAGAACCCCACAAAGAAGAAGATGAAAGTGGGTAAGAGTCTATGGATGAGCATGAAGAACCTCCTAAATAAAAAATTAAAGCTAAGGTAAAATCTTAGCATAATCCTTTCAAATTTGAGACTAAGTTAGAGATCAAATCTTTTAAATAACAAGTATATGTTGAGATATTATACAAATGGTTAAAGCAAATGTAGGTATATTTTAGTGTGCATAAAGTAATTGAGGCAAAAAATATCTATTTTTCACATATCAAGATGTAAGGTCATGCTTATTTGGTGGGAATCATATCTAACATATTCTGAAATGAAGAAGAAGCTGATTGTAAATAAGTGGGAAGGATTTAAACAATTGTTGCATAATAATTTGGATCCTATAGACATAAAATTGATCAAAACATTAAGTGGTAGTATTATATATGAGTAGGTCAAAGTGTGCAATATTATGACATGGAATTCCATATACAAGCCATGCTCATGTAATTGGACTTAGAAGATGAAGAAAACTTTACCAACTACTTAGTAGGTATCCATAGATGGATAAGGACATAAATCATCTCAAGTAAGCCAAAATACCTTAATGAGGAATGCTTTCAAGTATACTAAATTGAGGAAGAGAAGAAGCAAAGAGAAGGAGAGCCCTCAAACAAAATTGAATCCATAAACTATATAAAGGAGTAGAACTAGCCTTACAAAGCCTTAAAAATGGTAAGTGGAAAGGTAATAATAATGCCACAACTTTTCATAGTTTTAAGGGTCCTCAGAAGTATTGTAGTTATTATGTTATATATATTCATGCTGACACTAAGTGTTGGAAATTACATCCATAGTTTCATCCTAAGAATCATAACAAGGAGGAATCTAAGAGGTCTATGACATATATGAAATAATCATATGTATAGGTAATGAATAATTTTGATGTTTATCATAAGCTTGGATTCACAACCATAAAGAAAAAATAAAATTAACAAGATAGATATGAAATGAACAAGCTATTCTAAATTGAGATTTATATCAAAAAATCCAAGCTAAATACACTTTGAAAATTAAGTGTCAATCCAATTTGATTGCAGATGAATTTTTTTAGAATATTTTTTTACAAACATATGATTATCCCCACCCATATCCTTTGGGTTGGGTAAAGAAAGGTGTTGAATTCATGTAACTAAAAGATGCAAAATCAAATTTGGGATTAACCCATAATACATTGATGAACTAGAAGTATATGTGATTCTTCTTGATGCATTTAATGTGTTGATTTAAAGTCTTTACTTTTATATTAGAGATACTATTTTTGTGAGGAGGGATAATAGGTACCAATGGGTCAAGGGTGGAATAAAATATGTCATCAAGGCACATCAAAGCAATCCCAAGCTTGCCATGGTAAGTGTCGACCAAGTGAAAATACTCATGCAAGTAAATAATTAGTTTTGTTTAATCTTTTTAAAGATAAAAAGGAGGATGGGCTAGTGTATCTAAAATTGATAGTCCACATAAAGGATTGAAGGGATTGGATGAGTTATTGATTCTTTTCAAAATGTGTTTAAAACTTATAAAATTTTGTTTTCAAAGACCGATTCAATTATTTTTTGAATCTCCTCTACCTAACATTGCTCTATATATGAAATCAATTGTGGAGAGTAATGAGGTTAAAAATAAATTTCAATAGTTGTTGGAACAAGGCATCATATGCCCAAGTAATACACCATGTGGATCACCCATTGTGATTGTACAAAATAAATATGACTCTTGGAGGATATGCATATACTATAAAGCCTTCAACATAATCACAATAAAAAATAGATATCCACTCCCCTAAGTTAATATATTACTAGACCAACTTCAACATGGTAAGTACTTTACAAATTTGAACCTCAAATCAGGTTACCATCAAGTTTTCATGAACAAGAAAGGTTATATGAAAGACAACCTTCAAAATAAAATAATTTATGTATGAATGGTTGGTACTTCCATTTGGTTTATGTAATGTACCTACTACATTCATGATATTAATTAATGATGTATTAAGGCATTTCATAGATACATTTGTCATAGTGTATATAAATGATATTATGATTTTTAGTGCAACATGGGAAGAACATATAACTCATTTGAATTAAGTTTTTCAAGTGTTGAAAAAAAAAACTATCATCCAACATGAATAAATGTGAGTTTTCAAAACAATCAATCATCTACTTGGGACATGTAGTTGAAGAAGGAGAATTAAGAGCAGATCCAACACAAGTAGAGGCTATCACAATTAGGGCTACACCTAGGAGTGCCACTAAGATGATAAACTTTGTGAAATAATACAATACATGAAAAAAATTATTCCATATTTATCTATAATTACAACACATATACATGTAGTTACAACAATGGGTAATAAATTTAATTAAGGTAAGGAACATAATAGTGTTTTTGATTCATTGAAATATAAAATCAGCCATACATAAGACCTTTCTTTTTCAAATTTTTAGTATCCATTAGATTTTGAAATGTATGCAAGTGATTATGCTATGGGGTAGTTTTGTTACAAGGATGCAAGTTTGTTTATTATTATTCAGAGGTATTTCTTATAAATTAAGGGTGTATCATGTTTAATATAAATAAATGTACACACTAGTTTAGGAAATACATAAATGGAAACATTATTTATTGGATAGGGAGACTATTGTGCATATTGACTACAAACCTCTTCAATATTTGCAAGCACAAAATAAGTCACAACAAGCAATACATTAAAAATAGATGGAATTTATTCACCGATTCCGTTTAGTCATCAAGTACAAGAAGGTTAGCATAAAATTAGTGGTATATATGTTTAGGCCACCTATAAAGCAATTTTGAGCTTTGGCAATTATCTCATGACTTAAGCCTTTCAAAAAAGAGGCTTATGGATAAGTACATGTTGCAAGCCTATAAATTCAAAAATGAAGACTAATATGGATGTTATCTAAAGTATGATCTACTTTAAAAGTGGGATAATATGTGTACTAAAGGAGGAAATACTTATCTTGATGATGGAAGCACATAATTTAAAGGTCTTAGGACACTTTGGTGTTGGTAAGACCATGATTCATTTGTAAAGGTATTGGCACAATATGCAGGATGAGGTTTAAAAATTCATCAAAGGATGTAAGTTATGTGGAAAAAGCAAGCCTAAGGTTAGGAAATAAGGATTGTACATACCACCACCTATATTTACTAAACCATCGGAAAGCATTTCTATGGATTTTGTAGGATTATTGCCTATGTCTAAGCATGGGCATGACTATCAATATGTTGTTATAGATACGTTTAGCATAATGTGAATTTTGCTTGTATGCAATAAAATAGTGAAAGGAATGAAGCAAATGAATTTTTATCTTCTAATTTTTTAATGCATTTTGGATTACCTTAGTCTATTATTCCAAATAAACACTCGAGATTATTGGACAAGCTCTAAATTGCCTTGTGAATTGATACTAAACTCGAGATTAGTATCAATTTTTACCCATAATTAGATTAATAAACAAAAGTTGTCAATAGGAATTTAGTACATTAAATAACAATTATCCAAAGACTTGAGATTAATATTTGGAATATGTTCGACACTCATAAAAAAGGTAAATACACACATCCACTAATAATTAAAACATTTGAATCATGTTTGTGCTAATTACCAACTAATCCTATTGATTTTGCATTAAAAAGACATGTAAAGGTATAAATACAAGATTAAAAGATGAAAAGAGTAGAGAACTTCACTAAGGGGTTTAGATAAATCCATCTCAAAGTTAAAGATTAGTTAGAGAAATCCCAAGCCAAGTACAAAGCTAGACATGATCAACACTAAAAAGAGCACACACTCAAGATGGGTGATAAGGCATGGATGTACTTGAGAAAGGAAAGGATTAAAGGACAATCTATGAAGCTCAAGTCTCTAAGGGATGGCCCATTATCCATCTTAGATTAGATTGGTGAGGAAGATTTTAGGCTTGATTTAATCTCATTTTAAAGAATTTATTAAGTTATCAATTGTGATAATTTTCACTTATATGAACCATCCATGCTAGATGAGGAAGAAAAAGGAAAATTAATTCCCTCTATAGAATACTTGGTTATAAATGTGTAAGGAGAGTTGGAGGAGGATTTAGTGTTGTAACAAAAAGTTAAAGAAACTCACAGGGGACCATAAGAGTCTTAGTAGGTTTGACTCAAAGGTAACATGCCAAGGCAAACAAGATGGTACTCCAAGGAGAAAGTGGAAGAATTATTTCCACATGTCCTCCCCCACTAAAAGTTTTTGTAGGACCTAATGCCTCTAAAAAATAGAGGTATGATGCATAAGGATCCAAGAAAATAATTTGTCTATCATATAACATGATCAAAACCTAGTTTCATTCATCAATATAGCTTCAAAGGGGGAGATCCATGCCTAGTAATGAAACTACCACTTCATACAAGTGATGGTTATGTAACCATTAGTTCTTACAAGGTGGTGATTACATAATCACATGTCTGCATTAACCAGTGGTTTCACCTATGGTGATTGTATACATATGGTATAAACAAATTAAGTGTCTCTTCACATTATAATATGGTTGGAGATAATTTAATTATTGAAATGAATTCTCTAAGTTGAAAATAATAAGGCACACATACAAAAAATGTATTGGTGAACATAGTTAGTTATCGGTTGGTTGTAGGAAGCATTAAAGAAAGGAAAAATGAGAGGACGCTAAGTGAGTAAGACATTTGAGTGTTATACTTGCTCTATATTCTTATTGTAATCCATATTTGGTCATAATAAGATAGAAAGTCGTGAAATTTCCTCTTCCACTAGTTTTTCCCTCATCTTATAGGGTCTTCCAGATAAAAACTCTTTGTGTCTCCATGCTTATATGTTTAGTTCCATGTCTCTTAAATTAATTTTCTATTTCAAAATCTATAATTTAATTTTACAACATATAACACATTGATTAATTAAATTTTCATTTTGAATTAGATTCAAAGTAGAATAACAAATTTTAATTCTGTGAATTCTAGTAAGTGTGAACTTGAGAATTTATGGATCAATAGATGTCATATGACATTTTTAAAAACACTATTTTAAAATGTGCATCATATTTGAACACACTCTCACTAGTATTTTTCTTAATCTCCTTCAACACATTTTTTTTTTTATCAAGCTCTAGTATATGGAATTCCCTGACAAAGGTTGCCTCTAATTAATCAAAGTCGAACACTATTTGGTTAGGATAAAATATTTGATACAACATGCATACAAGATATATTATTTTTATCATAAAATAGATTTTATTTTTATTCATCTCAATCCCTTTTCACACCACATAATCTCGCACTTGTGAATTTTAATCAAAAATATCTTCAATTCCACAATACTCTAACAGTTTCATTGACATATCATAATAGCTAATCAAATGAATTGTAGCCTGTTTTTATTGTTGCACTTAATACACACTTCTTACAAAATATCTAATCTCACCATATTAATTGATACCCTCTCTACCTATATTTAATGGTGATCATACATTTTCTTACACAACACTTCTTTGACAACACATATATATCGATGCTAAAATATGAACATCTTATTTTAGCATGGTGGTGGCCATATTTTGTAGATTTACACTTGTACTTGTTCCTTTTCAAGGGGAGGTGAATTTTTGAAATAATCAAAGCACTTTTTTTTAAAAGGGCTCGTGAGTTGTGTTAATTTATTTCATCAATGATCCAATTTATTATAGTTGATCTGAGATGCTAATGATTGAGTAATGATTGAATTAAGTTTATATGTTCCAAGTTGCATATTAATGTAGTTGAATTGTATTATTACTAATTAGAATAAATTATTATTATTTTATTGATTATAAATTTGGTTTCTTAAATAAATGAGCAATTATTTGTTATCACATAAGTCCCAAATTATGTGAGATTTAATACTCAAATGCTCCTTACAATCATCAAACCTCAAATTCTAGCCCTTCTTGTCAATGTTGGAGTACTCATGATTTTGATCAGTTGTGTAACTTATGTACCCACTTGTGTAATCCTTTTCTCTAATGTACTTTTGAATAATATTTTTTGCACCACTATATACTAACTACCTTGTAGATTAGATATCCTCACCTCAAACATGGTTGAATAACTTGCTTCTTCAAAATCCAAATGTGAACAAGTGTTAAACCCTAACATGTTTGAATTAAATATGATCACCAATTTTACATTTTTCCTCATCATCAATATCATATTTTGATATAAATACATATTCCTATTATGGATCTACTTCACTTAGGAAATCCTCCATGTAAAGGTCTTCAATCTCATGGGAGCATCTCTCCCCTTAAGTGAGCCAATCAAACACCCTCCCTGTTTCTTATGGGTCCCAATGAAATTTCCTTGATTAAGCCCTCCCATCTTCCTTGGATTATTAGTATACATTGTATTTTATCTACTTTAATTATATCTTTGCATCCTTTTTCCCTTTCATTAGGAGTATACATTTTGAACTAAGAAGTCCTTCTTTTCACACAATCTTGCACAAACTCATTGAAATCCTAAAAAATGTCCTATCCATTACATGAAATGACTTATACATTCATAATTATGTCTATAAATCCATAATATACCATGATATTTTTTATCCAAATATATATTTGAACAATAAATTACCCTTTAGGCTCCCATAGAAACTCGAATTAGTTCTTCGCTACACAGAAATAAACCAAAACTGATAATTCTAGCTATTGAACCCGCCTCTCTACCATATGTCCATAATTATCATCCACTCTTGATCCAACTCTTTCAACTAATTATTTTGATACTCAATCCAAAATTATTTATTTCCAAAGTTCCAACTTTGGCCTACCACAAAGGCCACTAACCATATGTGAATGTGTTCAAGCAATTTATAAAAGAAAATATCTTAAATATTAATTTGTATATTTTCCTATAATGACTTCTTAGGCTTCAAATCCTTACTTCCAATAACATTATTTATAAATTATAAAGATTCAACCTCAAATTAATACTCCACAAGTTCTAAATAAATGTTCCTTGTCATTTAAAACTACAATATATATACTCCATTTAGACATGGTCTCAACAATAGAACCAAAATCTTGAATTTTTTATTATTCTTTCTTATTCCTAAGTAGGCTACATCAAGTGAAAAAAATAAAAGTATACTTACAATGTTGTCATATCACTTAAACCCAAAGACTTAAGCACTCACACAAGGCATAAGAAGATATCATCAAGAACCTTGTAATGAGAATGAAGTATAAATAAAAAGACATGTACATCATATTTACCTAATAAATAAAATTACACAAACATAATCAAAATAAATAAATAACATTACAACTAGATACTCCACACATATAGAATCCATATTTCATTAACATATACAGATCAATGCAAATTCCATTAAAAAGTGTAGACACATAAATTAGGTATTAGACACATTAATAACATAAAATTTGACATACTTGGACATTACGTATACATTTGACTCTTAAGCACACTTTCCATCTCTCTATTTTCCCATCCATTGCCTTATCCAATTCTATTTTCCATATACACCTTGTTAGGACCAGCCTAATCTATACAATAACATCCCAAAATCCTAGACAAACCTTATCCATATCTAAAATCACTAATTAACACTTCTAGGACACTACTGGTAATGCCTAGACAGTGTTGATTACCAAAATGGTTTAACTCTACTAGCAATTTTCAAGCATATGCAATAACTATTTTACAAGTTGGAAAGTCTACATTGGGTCAGCCTAGACACGTTTCATGGGTCAGTCATATTAAGGAATAATGAAGAGTTATCTATAAATATAAATGATTTCTAAGGTTATAGTTACTTGGTACTACTTGGTCACACCTTGATAATCAATTGAAAACTTGAGGAATGAATTAGCACTCTCTTGAGACATTATCAAAAATGCATACACATCTAAAAATTCATCAATGAAACATCCCTAGATCAAAGTTTGAATATATGAAAGTCAAAGTTTCATGGTGCCAAGTTTTAAAGATGAAAATATTGCATTGCATTCTATATGATTCACAATGTTGCACACATAGGAAAAATATGTGTGGTTTAAGCCCTCTTTGGAGTATTGGAACATAGGTACCAATCAACCATTTAATGGGGAGTGGTTGGGGTTGTCAAACCCAAATATTAACATTTTTTTCAAGGTCATCTTATGGTCAAATTCACATTCAGGGTTTGGATGGAAGGAGAAGAAAACAATACATTAGTGCATAGGACTAAAGGTGTAAGCACACATAGGAAGCATTTGTAGGCATAGGTGCAAGGGTATCAAGAGATAAATACCCACATAATATACAAGTAGACTACTAATAACCATAGATGATAATGATTACCATAGGTGTTAGACTTTGTTGGCAGTGTCCAAAGAGGTCTTGATCCTTTGTTTCACATTTGAATATCTGACATAGTAGTTATAGAATATTTCCAAGTATGAAGACACTTTATATGATAAATATAAAATAAAAAACATTTTAAGTCCATTGATCCCCTCTCTTTTTGTCAATTATAAATTAAAACATTAAAATATTTGAATTATCAACTTCAATTTAAATTAATACATTAGTGCCATACATAAAATGAATAAATTTAGTTTAAAAAAATAGGTCACTTAACCCTAAAATAATTTAAGCATTTTGATGAACCCAATAATTTATTTGAAAAAAAAACTACATTTCTTCCTACAATAGGGTTTCAGATTTATCTCCTATTAGGGTTTGAATTTCATATTTGATTGTTGATTTCCCCTTGTCACATACACAAATATGAATTTATCCCATTTACCCTAAGTTTTTTTAGTATTTTTGATGAAATCATGATTAGGGTCTCTATTAAGAGATGCCTTAGAACACAGAGCCCTTAAAATACAATAGTTGAATAATTGCAATGGAATACAACAATATAAATTTATATTTCTTATTAGATTTCAACCAAAATAAATAAAATAGGCATAATGATGTAAATGAGTCTGTAAATCTCATAATGAGATCAATTATAACATCAAATTCATAGATCTCAACTTTGCAAGCTCATAATCTTTAGAAGTAAATCAATATCAGGACAAACCCATAGATTTATACTTCTTTTCCCAAATTCCTATCCCCATAAGTCCTTTTTCACAAGTGTAAAGTCATTCTTCTAAAGGTGAAAGACTCACCTACTTACATTAAGTTATTTAACCCCACTAACAACATTAACACAGCTCAATGCACCATAAACATTAAATGTATTTCACAATTCCAAGGCACAATCACATGTTATAGTTTAATGCACTATAATGATGTCATGAACATTATTAAATTAATCCATATTATCTTCCATGTTTTAGGATTAAATTCCAACAATCAATAATGTCTCCTTCCATAACACGTAACATGATACATATGCATAAAAATAAAGTCACGTGAAATAGTAGTACTTTATAACTAGTAATTACCATGAAAACCTTTGCACCAAGACCCTCACATCTATTCGATAATGATACCAAATTTTATCACAAGATTTCCAATGAACCTACCATTCAACACTTAGACTATGCAATGGAGGTTTAACTCCTTCATAAAATCTCATCGACTTGTTTGCTTTTGTAGTGGAGAATCAACTCTATTGAATGCCCTACTGCTCAAGAGATATCATATAGTAATGGAAATTTAATGCAAGTCTATACACTACTACATTAAGTTAACATATTAACATTACTTATTGCACAAGACTTCATACTTTATTTGGACAAGAAATAGATACAACTATACATAACAAAAGGATGTGTTAAACATTATAAACACATGTGTGCTCACAAGAAACATAAACTTACACTAAACAGTGAAAAAGTTTAGCATATTCTTCGGCCAAGATATCTCTAATAAGCCATTACCATAGTGATGAAGCTAATGCATTGCACATAGAATAAATTATCTATTATTCACAAATATATTATACAATGTTGAGATTCTCTATTCTATTACTATCTTATTGAAGAGGAATATATAAAAGGAGTAGGGGGAGTTAACTCAAAAAATAACTCACAATGGAACAGAGTGTAACTCACTATGGAACTCATAGGAGAACTCATAATGACACTCAGTTAAACTCCAATTGGAACTCTAAGTGGAACTCACACTCTCACCCATTTACACCTAAGCAAGCTAAAGCTATATGTGTAGGCATAATATATTCGATAAATAAATGGAATAGTAAAGATTCTACACCAACACCCCCCTTAAGCATAGTTTAGGTGGGAGGAAAATAAAAAAATAGGTCCCGATAACAATGCTTAATGAGGTGCCCACGTACAAAGTAACTCTAAAAAAGGTGGAGTAAAAGGAGAAAACCTCATGGGAAAAACTCCTCTCCAAAATAGAGAAATACTAGTGAAGGTCTAAGAAGCCTCCAAAACAAAATTTCCCAAAAGAGTAGGAACAAAATATGAACATGAAGAACAAAACTAAAGCATGAAGACACTATAAACAACTATAGAAGGATGATTGATATAAGGTTGAAAGAAGAACCTCCTCTAAAATTAGTATGAAGATTAGGATATAGAAGACAAAAACCTACATGAGTTCCCCCAATAACACTACTCAAACAATGATCATATGGTAAACCAAGGCACAATTTGAAATTTGAAGATACAGATGGCACACAAATATGCACGAGTGACCCCAACGACACTACTCAACCAATGCATGGAAAACTACAAGTCAAAAATATATGTGCTAATAGTCTAAAGAAACTGACCAATTGAAGATGGAAGTCACCTCCATAAAATAGGAATGCAAGAGTGTCTATATGGGAAATGTCCCACCTCACCAAAATGCATGGGTAACCAGCTATTGCATCTACCTAGTACATAGGAACAAAAACTAGATACATAGCTCACTTCATATCTAAACTAAGGAAGCATTAGTATCAATAGTATGATACCCCACCATAATGTTGAGAAGGGAAAGATATGATAAGTCCACTGAAATTGTGTTAGAATGTAGTGCATGAAGAAAAACTAGCTACATCAAATGGGGTATGAAGAAGTACTGATAATTGTAAAAGGGTGTTCAAACACAAGGCACACTCACATGAAGGTAGACAAGGTTGTGATTGTAAATAAGAAATCTCACATAAAAAATATCCCATGTCACTTTATAAAGTATTATGAGTACAATAATGTCCAAATAAACACCAAATGAAAATAAAGAAGACATTGGACTTCACCAGAATAGCTCTAAACAAAGAGATTGTCTACTTGTCAAAGAAGTTATCAAGTATCATAAGAGATGCTCCAAAAACTAAGGGACAATAAAAGTGTCTCCATAGAAGAAGGAAAGGTAATAAAATGGGGATATTGATGGAGACATGACACAAACTACAAGTGTGTCAAGGTATCGATTCACAAACTAGAATAAATCATGTCATGGGTTGATAGAAGAGTGTGTTAAATGGCAAAAAAAGCCATTGTGTATGTAAAAATACAGCTAAAATGATCAACTACTAAAAATTACAACCTATAAGTTAACGCTCTAAATGGGGATGTCAAACACAACCAAAAATGCATCCATATGTGAGCAATTTGTGCATAAAGTACAATGCAAAAATTAGTAGATCCCATGGCACATAAACCCCCCTGAATATGTCACTTTATAAATTTAGTGTATTTACAATAAAATTAGGACCAATGGGTGGGAAATTAAAAATAAGACACTTTTAAAAAAAATGATACTCTATTTCAATCTACCAATCAAAAGTTATTACACAATCAATTTCTCATCATCAATGGCCTACTTGATTTAAATTTTCACCAAAAAATTAAAAGTTCCAAGGTTTGTAATGCAAACATAGCCTTATAACCACTCGCTGAAATTAGCACAAATTTGTTGACTTCTTCAAGACAACTAAAGGAAAAAGATGTTCCCCTATACAGCCCTATAAGTTCTAAAGTGACAAATAGTTCCATTTTAAGGGGTAAATACACAACTACTTTAAAAAATCATAATGAATAAAAATAAATCTATTTCAACTTAAATTAAAATAGGCTTTAATTATTTTATGGCTCATAAAAAAACTAGCTATTAGGGCAATGAACTTTTTTTAGGTTTTCATTTTTATGACTTTGCAAATGAGCTTGAGAAGGAAAGGTGTCACCATGTGAAATCTCCAAGTCTAAAAAGCAAGATCAGGTGGACATCATTCCAAAGAGAAGGTCGTGGAAGGTAGTTGAAACCCTCAAGAAGCTATGGAAGCTCTAAAGGGCCATTAAAAACATACTGGTGTAGGTCATGAAAGAGCTAAAAGGTCATTGGATAAGTTGCTAGTACATGTCATGGAAGAGGCAAAGGCCATTAGAAGGCATGCTAGTGTAGCCCATGAAGGAGGCATCTAATAGAGGAGGGACCACAACTCACTCACCACCAAGGGTTGAAATGTCATTGGACAACATGCTTACACAATGAGACCAGTGACTTCGAAGTGCAATGAAATGTTATAGACTAGGCAAAATCTATGAAAAATGAGATAGAATAACTTCATGGTGAGGGAGACCAGATGGAGGGAAATGAGATATGGAGTAGTTCATCCTAGTAGGGAAAGGGTAGATGAAGATCCCAAAAATTGGTGAGATCAACATCAACATCTGATTCAACAAACAACACTCCTTTACTTGTGCATTCCACAATTAGTTTACCAGCTGTAGCCTCCCTTAACCTTATAACAAAAGGAAGGTCTGGCACCAAAACCTTCATCAGTGCATCTTTGATGACTTTGGATTTTATTACCATATCATCGTATGCCAATGAGAGAAGACTAGTGAATAGAATTGATATCGACTAGCCTTAATACCACACAACAACATCTACCTTGCTTTAGTAGTGAATTGATATCCTTGTAGACTATATCAAAGGTATCACTGTTATCAAGGCATCTCATGAATCTCTGAGATATATTATCATAAAATGATATAGTACAACCTTGCTTGTACATTTAAAGCAAAGTTCTATGCTAAATATTTTGTTGATCAAATTCAAAAACATTGAAAGGACAAAACAATACAATTCCTGATCTACAAACACCAAAGCCAAATACAAGGTATGACCTTGCCAAAAGGACACACATCATAAGAGACTCTATGGATTACAAAATAAATTACAGATCGAAACAAGACATGCAAATCTTCAAAATACAAACACAGATTTGAAGACTACAAATTCATAGAGCTCAATAAACATGTTTTTGTCCAAGGATCTCAAAGTAATGCATATCTGCAAGCTAAAATTGAGCAATGACTATTGGAGTGTGGCTCTGGTACCATGAAAGAGTTTTGAATTCTCTTCAGCCAATATCTCTCCAATAAGCCATAACCATAGTGATGAAGCTAATGCATTGCACACATATTAAATTATCTATTTTCCAAAAATAGATCATACAATGCTAAAATTATTTGTTCTATTACAATAGCTTGGGGAAAAGGAATATACAAGAGTAGGGGGATTTAACTTACATAAAAACTCACAGTAGAACTAGTGTAACTCATTGTGGAACTTGTAGGAGAATTCACAGTGTCAATCAGTTGAACTCTAGGTGGCACTCACTCTCTCACCCACTTACACCTAAGAAAGTTAAATTTATATGTGTAGGGATGATCAATTCAATAAATAAATGGAATAATAAATATCCCACACCAACAAACATGTGCCCACAAAGGTGATGTAAAACAACAAAAAGAAGGTTTGTGTAACACAAAAGACTTACAAAATTTTACAATAAGACATGCACAAATAAGAAACCTGCACAAAATGATACTTGGACAAATTTCCTAAACTATTATATTTTTGGTTGATGAAAGATTGCACATGAACATGGATGTTGCTACATTATACACCTTAGGTAAGAAAAAAAACATATGCTCCTACTCATGTGACTTCTAATCATTCTAATAATAGTGTTCTTGATTTTTCAACTTATGATTGCGCTAATCCATGTCACATCTTTTATGTCTTGATCTTTCCATTCTTACTAGATATTATTTATATTATTTTCTTCAAAAAAAATTTCCAACTCACATGTCAATCACTTTTATTTCTTCACACTCTTTATCAGGCATCTAAAATATCCAATCGGTTTGTTCAGAATCTACACTTATAATTTCACTACTCTACCCATCATAATATGGATGCAAATCAACCACATTGAAAATAGGTGATATATTTATCCCTTCAGGTAATTTCATTTTGTATACATTTATCGTAAACTTTCTTAGAATTTTGCATTCTTTTTCCACTTTAATTTATTATAAGTCCCTTTTGGAAATCTCCTTTTTCTCAAGTGTGCTAAGATTAAATCTCCCACCTAATATTCAACTTATCTTCTCTTCATGTTTGTGCATTTTTATATTGTGTTTAGTTATTTCTAACTATTCTTGTACTTATGAAATTTTTGCGTGTGCTCTAAAAAATCTTCTACTTCAACACCTCTTTTGATCATTTTTCATGTCGCTTAATTATGCAACTCCTCTTGGACTTGACCCATAAATAATTTGAAATGGTGTCTTCCCTGTACTTCTATTCATTCAATTTTTATATGGAAACTTAACTTATGCTAGAATATTATCCCATGTTTCTGACTTACTTTCAACTAAACATCTCAAAATACTACCCAAACTTTTATTGACTACCTTTATTTGTCTATCTATTTGAAGATTATATGCTGAATTGAATTGTAGTTTATTATTGAACTTCTTCCACAATGTCCTCCAAAAAATTCCAATAAATTTCACATCTGTGTATGATACTATATTGTGTGGTTGATCATGTAGTCTTACAAATTTCCTAAAAAATAAAGTGGCAATGTTTGTCGCATCACTAGTATTTTTACATGCCACAAAATGTGCCATCTTCAAAAATCTATCAATATCTCAAATATTGAATCATTTCCTTTTTGTGTTCTAGGTAAACCTAACACAAAATCCATACTTATATCTTCACATGGTTTTTTGGATTGGGTAATGGTTGATACAACCCTATATTTTGACTTCTCCCTTTCGCTAGTTGGAGAACTCTACACTCTTAAACAAATTTTTGCACATCTATACTCATTCTTAGCCAAAAATAATAATACACCACTTGCGTTAATATTTTATAATAACCAAAATGACCTGCCAATCCTTCACTATGTCTTTCCTTGATATCAAATTATCTGGTATTGGACCACTCAGTATACATAATTGCCTTCATTTGAATAAAAAAACCTTTCTAAGTGAAATACTCTAACCATGGTGTTCTATCTTAACTCATTGGTTGTGTGCATGACTTTTATGCTTCTTGAAAACATTCATTTTCTTCATATTGTTCTTTCATAAGATCAAATCTTATGATTTCCACTCTTAACTCTTTTAAGAAAAGAATTCTTCTACTTAATGCATCAACAACTTTGTTAGATTTTCCACTCCTATGTTTCAACAAAAATGAATAACTCTATAGGTGTTCAACCTATTTCATATGTCTTTGAATTAAATTATTCTGATTATTAATAAATTTTAATATTTGATGATCTATACACAGTACAAATTAATTTTGTGACAAATAATGTTTGCATTTCTTTAATGCTTGTAAAATTACATATAACTCTTGATCATATATTGAATACTTTCACTTTATATCATTTAAATTTTCACTGAAATCATTAAGCCTTCCTTCTTGACTTAATATTTATCCTATTGCGATGTTACTCACATCACAATATACCTAAAATACTTTATTGAAATATTGTAATGCCAATATTAGTTGTTCAATTATCTTCTTATTCAATTGTTGGATACTATGTTTTGCTTTTGTTATCCATATAAATTTTCTTTTATCCTTATGTATCACATCAGTGATCCCTGAACATATCCCACTGAAATCCTAATGAACTTCATGTAAAAACTCACTAGTCCATGAAAAATGTGTGCCTCAAATGTACTATGCGGTGACAACCAATCCATTATAGCTCTCACCTTTTCTGGATCTATCTTTAACCTTCTTGAGAAATCAAAAATCCCAAGATTCTTTCTCCATGAAATTCCATTTCTTCAAATTCACTAGTAACTTTTCATCCCTCAATTTTTATATCAAAATGTCACAATTTTTCTTCCTCGTTTATACTATAAATCAATGTCATCAATATACACAATGAAAAATTTACCCAAAATGATTTAATAATTGCATTCATCAATCTCATGAATATACTTAGTATATTACTTAACCCAAATGTCATAACCAACCACTCATATAACCCTTGTGTATTTAATAATGTTTTCCTTTCATCACCTTATTTTATACAAATATGGTGAAATCCACTCTTTAAATCATTTTTTTATGAAATACCTCACTCCACTTAAGCAATCCATTACATCATCCATGCATGGCAATCTATACTATATAGTAATCTTGTTAATGGCTCTAAAATCATTTCACGTTATACGTTATTTATTCTTCTTAGGCATTAATATTGTTGGTAATACACCTAGGCTCAAACTTTATATAATTAAACTTTTATTCAACAACACTTTAACTTGTATTCGCACTTTTGCATTGTCTTTTATTTTCAATGTATGTGTTCCTTTGTTCAGTACACTCAAACTAAATATCAAATCCATGTGATGACTTATTCTTCTCATTGGTGATAATCCATCTATAAATAATTAAACATGATCTTATCGAACTCACTTAGTATCTCCTTTACTTCATGCATAAGCATATCTTCTTCTACTACACTTATAGCTTTTTACATTGGCTTTGAAATTAATTCATAACATGCACTCTATTTCACTTCTTTCAGAATTTTTTTCTTCAAGTCATCATAACTTTTGGACTCTTGGTCACTTATTTGTACTTATCCTTCAAATGATTCAATGTGTATGTTACTCCATTTTAAATAATATATATGTATTAGCATGACCATCATGCTATGCCTTATGATCAAACTGCCAAGGCCTTCCAATCAAAATATGACAAACATCCATAGGCATTATATCACATAAAACTTCATCTTTATAAGTACCAATCTAAAAAACTACCAAATATTGTTCATTCACCATAATTTGATTTCCCTTAAACAATCGATAAACCTTATATGGATTTAGATGGAAAATTATCTTCAATATAAGTTTATCTACCATTTCTTGTGAAACAATATTATCTATACTTCCTCTGTCAAAAATCAAATTGCAATACTTACCTTCAGATTTGTAAATTATTTTGAATAAATTATATCTTTGTGTAGGATTATTTTCCTATTTCACAGGCTTCAATAATACCCTCTTCATCATGAGAGAATCTCCAATCTCTATTTCATATATGTTATGAATTGACATAACACTTTTTTCATTTCCTTGTGTAAAATGTGCACTCATATCAATTATTATATATTTTTTAGTATGAATTTGAGGATACTCAAATGCTTTGTGTCAAGTATAACCACATTTGAAACATGTATCATTGAATCTATGACCTTATCTATAGTATCCTCTAACTCTCTAAGTATTAGCATCATTATGTTGTGAATTACTTGCCTTACTCTTTTGCACTTGTGTAGAATTACCTTGCCACATCCATATCCATGTGTTAATCTTCCTACCTCTCATTTCTACTTATTTTTTACCCAATAACTTTTCCTCTAACTTTAGCTTATATTATTATGCTTGTTCAATAGATTATAATCAGATCATACCAAACTCATCTTGAATTTATCATGCACAATCCATTTACATATCTAGAGATATTTTCAACATCATATTTAACATGATTCACTCTAATGGTAAGTCTATAATGATCCTTAGTGTAATATTTTGATGTTTCTTAAATAAACTCATATTATAATCCATGGGAATGAATTGAGATTTCATCTTTGAGATGAATCTACTTTATGTCTTAATCCTTTCTTTACTTTTACACTCTCTTAGCTTGAAAATTTCCCACCGTAAAGATCCATGACCTTTAAAATATAACCCAACAAGCTTAACCCACTTAGGATATTCCATATTTTTTGTACTCAAAGTATTTCTCTAACTCAATGATCTAATCAATGACATTTTCAAGGCTTAAACTTACAAAATAACTTGCAGGGTCTAATTTTGGTTTACTTGTCATTCTCATAACAACTCACAAGAATCAATCTTCAGGTTCATCAAGTTCTTCTCCTAAAACTTGAAATTCAAGAACTTCCTCTATAACTTTAGTATCACTTTCATAATCTATTACTTCAATGCCATGATAATGTGTAGTTTTCATAGCCTCAATTTGGGCTTGCATTTCTCTCATTGATCCCACTAGGTCTGCTAATATTAGTACTCCAACCACTTGGACTCTTCTACCACCTAAGCCTATTTTACATAATATTTTCCTTATAAATATATCCTTACAATTTACTTACACCTTCTTCCCAAAATATTGGTGTAAGATGTCTATAACTACTTTAATCCCACACTCATAAATGCAGAAACCAACAAGAATTAACAATGATTAAACCTTGATCTAATACCAAATGATGTTGTTATTATTAGGGTCTCCATCAAGAGATACCTTAGACCATGCATCCATAAAAATACAATAACAAAATAATTGCAATGAAATTCAACACAAAAATTTATATCTCATATTAGATTTCAACCAAAAGAAATAGAACAGGCACAATGATAACAATGACACCGCAATATCATAATGAGATGCATTATAACATCAAATCCATTGATCTTAGCTTTGATAACTCGCAATATTTGTTAGTATATTGATCTTAGGATAAAATAATCTATCTATTTTTATTTTCCTAAATTTTCATCCCCAAAATTCCATTTGCACAAGCATAAGGGCATGCTTATAAGGGTGCAAGACCTGCCTACTTGCATTAAGTGATTTTATCCCACTAACTGCATTAACACACCTCAATGTACCACAAACATTAAATAAATTTCACAATTTCAAGGCCCAATAATTCCTTATAGCTTAAAACATCACAAACATGCCACAAACATTATTAAATGAATCCTTATGAGCTTCCATGACTTTTAAAATTAAATGCCAATAATTAGTAATGTCTCATTCCCTAACACATCACATGATACATATGCACAAAAATAAAGTCACATGAAATCATGGGAATTTATAACCAATAATTACCAAAAAAACCTTTGCACTCTAACCCTCACATCTACTTAAGAATGATACCACATTTTATCATAAGCTTTCTAACTGACCTTCCTTTCAACACACATACTGCTTAATGGAGGTCCAACTCCTTCACAAAATCTCATACATTAATTTGATTATATGGTGAAAAATAATCTCTATTGAATGCCTTTTTTCTCAATAGATATCATAGAGTGATGGAAAATTTCCATAAATCTCCATAGTGTTGTGACGACTTATCAGATTAACACTACTTCTTGCACAAGACTTTGCAAACTTATTTGGACAAGTAATAGATAGAACTATGTGTAACAAAATGATAGTTGTAGAACATTACAAGCACATGGTGCTCGTAGGTAACACAAACTTACACTAAACACATGAACATATAAATATGATGTAAAACTAATGAGACATAAGATACAATACTTAGTTTAGAACACCACTATTGAGCTCAATGATGTTAACACACCTATTAATGATTGGGTTACACAACCTAATGTGAAGCTTAAGATATTTTTAGAGCCATTTCCAAAACATGCGACACATGAAACCAAGATTAATACTAAGGTACATATGACTTAAAATTCACATACTCTTCTCACTTATTATACTCTTAGAATTTAGGAGGTTCATCCTATAGATGGTCTTAGTGTTACATTTTCAAATACACAATTACAACAACCTATGATCACATTCGATGACCATGTAATTATTGAGGATGATCTATAAATGTTCCTTTATTCATACATCCTTTCATTGACTTGTATCATCTACATAGTGTTATGGTAGATAATGGGTTGAGTGAAAACATATGCATTATGACATTACTTACTAGTATTAGGTACACACATACAAACTTGAATGGTGTGAAAATATAGTAAAAATTTCGGATGGAAGGCAAAAAAACCCTATTATGGTAGGGCCTAAAATTATTTCCAGTTGGTTCTTTATGTTTCCTAACACTGATACCTTTGACATGTTATTAAAAAGACCATGGATACATAATATATACACAATCCCATCTTTGGTACATCAATGCTTGAAGTTTATCCATAGTAACAAAGTGGTTACAATTTTAGGTGTTCCATCTAAATATCCCATCTGACCTAAGACATTTAATCTTGTGTGGACACAATATCCTATTATATAACCTACATAGGCTGAATTTTCAAAAGTAAATCAGGGGCAAGTGATGGATTTTCCTTAATAACCAATTCTCTAACATCCTTTACATCAATGCTCTATTTAGGTTCAAAATGTGTTACCTAGTCCATCATGTCTTATGATAGTTTCACACAAACCTTATGAACATGTTCCACAAATACCACCAATACATCCTCCTAACATATAAAGGATTCCACATGTTATTATGGATACTAGAGATACACATCATATAAATGATCATATTGACTATGATGACAATATTGTTTATTTTACACCTCATGAGCATTTATCTAATTCAAGAAATGATATATATGTTACTCCTTGCCCATGGTATGTGAAATATGCATTGGCTGATCTAGGACCTACACTTTAGCATCCCCTTGATGGGATCATAGGCTATTTGGAACATAATTCAAATTCAAATATAAAAAATATAAAAAGTAATAAATATTCAAAAGCACAAAAAAAAATTATTAAAAAATACAAAACTAAGACCTATGCATGGTAGGTTTTAATAGGACATAGTTGATTGATTATATTTATCATATGCATTGTGAGTTACATATCTATTTTATATGCACATACTTTTCATGATATATATGAGTGTAATGCAAGATATACAAGTTACTTAAATACATGGATATATAGGTGCATGACATTGTTTCCTCATATGGGAAACCTTTCTTCATTGAGGACATACCTATTTTGGGGGAATCTTCATAATTTTTTAGAGTTATATCTTTCTATACTAGTCCATTAATCATGGTAGATTGTTATACATGAATGTCTCTTGCTTATACTTTATAGAATGTTATTTCCTATGAATATTATGCTTTATTGTACTCGATAATGAAATTGAATGATTATATAGAGACTAATATTATGTGCTTCATACATACTTGATATTTATGATTATGACATTAATTGATCATTGATGTGTATTATACTGATTATTCTATGGGTATATTGATTGCGACTTGTCAATTCATGTGTCATTTATGTCAAAGGAACCACTAATCCATGTCATGGCCATGTTATGTCCATGTTGTGTCAGAGTTAGGTCTTGTCTTATATGATTATGTGCTTCTTGAACATGATATTTTTGTGCATGTGTATGGTTACATATATGATAGTTAGTATGATCTTGGTGCCATGATTTTTATCACACATATCTCTATTGTATGATGTTTCCATGATTTATAGCATGCATCTACTATGATTCTTATCACTGCATGCTTAATTAATATATGTATTATACATTAACACATATATTATCATTGCCTTGGATTACATGCTCAATATGTTCTTGAATGATCAAAATATTTATACGATGACATATTTTTTCATGTTTGTATATATGCTTTACATGATTATGCTTTTATATATAGCATATGATGCACATAACTCTTTATTTTGAGATGAGTGATCCATATTCTTCATCCCTCATATCAAAGGGGTGCATATAGTGGGTGTGTTTTAGAGATTCAAGCCATGACAGACAAACTTCTCAGATTTTGGGATAGATTATGTGATTTGTATGGGTTATATTGAGTAGATTGAGGCATATTTGGATCATTCTACAAGATTGTGGGGAACAATTAAGACATTTTATGACAATTTGATAAATAATTATTAGCAATATATAACACATTAAATTACACAAGGATCATATCATGGAATGAACTTTGTTCGTGCAAACATTATTCTATTGGGGATTAATAGGTAACAATGGTATTACATGAGCACTTTAGGTCTATATCCAGTTGCAGTGGTTGTGTAGATACCTAGATCTAATCACAAGTACTTGATATTATTAATCTTGAAAAATCTTAAACCACTTTACTTATGCTTAAATATATGACACTTATTCACCATTCCCATATCCCTTTATCTATATTCAAACTTGACCCCTCTTTTTGTTGTTACTACTACAAAGGAATTCCCAAGTCATTACTCAAACTACTTTATATCACTCTCAGACTACTCATGGCCTTAGGCTAATTATTATTAATTTTTACAGACATGTCTGTGTTATGCAGATAGTTCCACTACGATGAACCTGTCCACTTGGTGGGACCTTTTTTTGGTACCATTTAAAATCTAGTTCCCAAAATGTGAAATATTCATATGGATCTCCCCACACATTTTACAAAGTCGGCTAAAGTAATTTATTCAAAAGGATCACTATTTAGTCAAATAAAAATATCAGTTCAAAGGGATTTGATATATATTTATAATCTATCTATTACATTGTTACACACTAATCAAATCTACCATATTATTCCTAAATTTAACATCAATCACTAGGAGTGATCACAAATCAACTCTGAAGCATTTCAAATCAAGTCAAGAGCTAACATTGTCAAGTACCAATGCCAAATTTCTAACTGCATATATATAGTCAAGGATCACAATTACAAAGTCACTCTGGATGGGATAACTACATGTGGTTTGATTCCATCCTCAAAATATCTAGATACGTAGGCATTGGTTAATCATCAATGAGGGTGATTGGGGTCAACTTAGCCCATTACATTTCCCCTTCTTTTTTGAAGGTTTTTATCTCTCATAAGTACCCCTAGGATTTTAAAAGTAAAGATAAAGAAAAAAAAATTCCATGTGGAAATATCATATTTAAAATATCTCATCCCTCTCAAAAAACATAGGCATAAGTGGCAGAGCAGTTATAGTTTCATCACAATCAAAGCAAATAGGGCCATATAACATTGTTATATAAAGAGCGTAGACTTGTTTAGAGATGTAGACCATGCCTCTGGATTTAACCTATCACAATCTTGTCATATCTTATTTTTCACCTTTAGACATATGTTACAATCAACTACAAATCAAAAACTAAGATAAGTTATCTTCTTCCTAGTGTTTTCCAAAAATATCATAACAAATTATAATCAAAACTATTGGTACATTATATATCTTTATAATTTTGATTGATTCAATAGTTTTATGCTTATTAGGTTCTCATAATCAAAAATAAGGTAAAACAACCATATACAGTGTCATGATTGACAATGGGTCAAGTGAAAATGCTTGTACAATGACACTTCTTTGCACCTTGGGTACACATGGTAGGATTTATATGATACATCAAAAGTAGTTAAAATATTCAATGGACACATACAGAATACTCTTGGGCATATAGTACTACCTCTTTAGGTTAGTTCAGTGATAATGGCTGCTCCATTCTTAGTATTATCAAGCACATGGTTATGTAACATGTTATTATGACACCCTTGGATACCAAAGCTCTATGTGGTGCCATCCACATTACATTGATGTCTCAAGTATAAACATTGTAATTAGGTGGTCATAGTTTCAAGTATTTGATATGAATACCTATTGACGGTGAAAAATTTCACATCAATGAATCACCATATTACTTATCATGATGGTCAAGATAAAATCAGACCAATTTATTAATAAGGACTTGTAGAGCTAAAATATTAGTCCTTTATGTGTGCATATTATTTTAAATAATTCTATAAATATATGTATTTAATCAAAGTGTAATTAAACCTCACTATTCAGATAATCAATTTAATCACTTAAAATGTGTATCAATTCATAATCAAAATTCATGATATAAGCCAACCTATCCAATAGATCAAATCCTATGGAATGGGGAATCTATTGAAGGAAAGATATCTTATTCTTATGAGTTTAATATTAGTAAAGGATCTTCCACAATCAATTTCTTTCAACATTACGGCAAAATCAAAATAGATCAAAAAAAAAGTAATGTAAGAAACCAAAGGAAAGATAGAATAAATGAATACGAAAACTAAATAAAGAAACATTAATTATAATCAACATTAATCTACTTTATATAAACTAGGGATAAGCAAATGACAACATAAATAGAAATAATGCAAAGGTTAAATTAATCTAAGTTAATATTATGATTAAGTGTTGAGACTATTATTAGCGGTTAGAAAACTATCAAAACTTAATGGCTAGGTTACATCAAATAAAAAAATGCTCAAAGACTAAGAAACTAATAAGAAGCCAAATGTATCTAAGATTTAAAACTGAACTAATTGTCTAAAAAAGAAGAAAAGTATGAAGCTAATAAGAAAATAAAGAAACAAAGTAAACTAATCTAAGAATGTAACAAAAATAAAGTAACTAAACCAATAACTAAAAGGCTTAAGAAAGAGATTTGACTCAAGATAATATAGAATAAAAGTAATTTATTGAGAAAACTATGTATAAATAATTGATTACAATCATGTCTTCAAAGGAAAGATTGCTATACAATCAAAAGTCAAACAATCTATCATAAAATATGAAGTATTCATCATTATCTGGATGAAGTACAATGGTTTATGCACATATGACTGCTTATCTTCAATCATCAAATGAATTTGTATCTAAAAAATTTAGATAATCAATTATAAATAAATCAATAAAACTTGGATATACCTATGTTATTCAAGCATAAAACTTCGTCCTCAAAAAAAGTGATGTTGGTCTATTTTCAAGTGATTATTGATCTGAAAGATGTTTCCATAGAAAGAATAAAGGTGTGAAACTTTGAAATCATAAAGCTCTTAATACCTATGTGTTTTCTCTTCCTTTTAATCTCCTTCGATTCTTTCTTATAAAGCATCCTCATTAGAGGTGATTATGTTATGAAGTTATAACTAACCTTTGCTAGTTTATGTTATAAATTTTGATTAACATTTATAAAAAATTGATCACTTTATAATCAAAGGCTTTATAAATTTAGTTGTAACTTAACTTTATAAAAAAAATAACTTTATTAATAAAATTCATAAACTTGAGAATAAATTTTAGAATATAGACCAACATAATAATATCTAACAGTTGGGGACACTCATAACTTGTTTAACCACACCAGCATATCAATTATATGTCAATTTAATTAAATGAGCAATCATTATTATGTCTAATGATTTTAAGAATACATAAATAATCATAATCCATAAAGTAACATAGCATCATCTAATAATAAAACACCATATGATCAAAATGCAAAGCATGTGAGCTGATCAAAACATCAAAAATACCACTACAGAAGTATATTGAGCATCCACCATCAAAATTAAACATATATACTTAATTCTATTGTCACAACAATGCATAAACTAAAAGTAACTAGTAAACATATAACATGTATCTCAAGAAACTAAAATATCCAGCAATATGAAATACCAAATCCAAATAGTATAAGGATCACCATACTACAACTACTATCAATCAAAATCACCCTAAAAAATTACATCAATTAATGAATCTCCCTTATCTATGTGATACTCTATATACTCAAGCAATGAAGTAGGCAACTCAAACATATTAATACCACCACAATCATCAGATACCTTGAGTTTTACTTTCTTCATCACCTAAGTGATCATGGATTGGGACATAGGACTATCAATATGCTTTTTGTTGTTTGATGAAAATTTATCAGGGGTAGATTTAGTAGGCCTAGGAACAATAGATAAATTATTATTGTGATTCACAATATTAGATTTAAGTTCAATAAATAATTCAACTTTATTGAAAACATGATTAGTATTAGGTACATAATTAGGGTTTTATACATATGTTGAGAGGATTCACTTGTTGTACTTTATCCAAACAGATGAGATCACCAAGTAGCTCATCTTAGACCTCTAAGGAAAATATTTCCTTGCATATTGAAAGATGAAATAGGATATTTTCCAACATAATCCAAAAAAATTGTTTGTTCACATCAAAATTAATGGAGATGGTTCCATGGTGAAAAGGTTGAGAGAAGGTATTGGCAAACCTACAGCCCCAAAAAGGAATGTCATGGTGAATACTTCATGAAGGAGTCCCACTATTTTACTATATGTTACCTCTACCCCAAACATTCCTATCTAAATTTCTTGAATCTGGAGTCCAACCTAACATTGTTCTAAATTTGAAACAAATTCAATTAAGATCTTGTATTCATTATTTTCATCTTAAATGACCAAACATATAATCATAAATACATACACAAAAATCATATTTGATAAGAGGAAACAAATTCCTATCACATCTCACTATCAAATAATGTATTTCCAATGAAAAATAAAGTATATAAAACTTTCAAATGATTTCAACTGAATCATTAATTTGTAAATTCCCTTGAATAATAACCAACAAGACTGCTTGATAGAAAACATTCCACTCAACTAAATTATTCAATCGTGCACTCAAATTTTAACTTATACATTATCAAATTGAACCTATTTTGTAAATTTATCACAACATTAAACCAAGAAGCAATATATGACATACCCTTCAAACACTAGCATCCACAATATTTGTGAAGAGGGAATAAAACAAGTAGATGATTAAAAAAAAACTCTCCATGTATACCTAGAAATCATAATTGTTTGTCATGTAAAATGGCATCATGTATATTGAAAAAAACTAAAAGTGCACAAAGATATTTACCATTAATCAATTGACAAACCAACTTTTATAGGTATTATTGCAAATCCATTGTATGCAAGTGTATCAACCTGCAAGAAAGCCCCAAAACCTTTATTTTCATCATAAAATAACATGCAATAATAGATTTACCACATGTAAATAATTCATTACTAACTAAAAATGCTTCCTTCAAATAAGTGAACCTTGAAGTGACTTACTTCATATACCATTCTATTTCATACTTCAAGTCCAAGATCACTTAATATTTGCATGCATGTACAAAACATGAAAGGATTCAAAGGAAAATACTTCAAGATAATTAAATTCCATTTCTAAGTATTTTTTGAGCAAATTTTTATAAATTTCATGTAGAAAAATGACCTGAAGGAGAAGCTACATGAATGGGGAAAAAACCCTCGAACTAGATAGCCTTTATTTATTTCATGCATGAGACCAAACATCAAGTTATCAAGAAAGTACATGCATTCAATAACAAACATAAATTTCTAACATTCACCAATTTTCAGTACAATTAAGCATTTATATCACAAATGAAAAAAAATAGTAGAAAAGTAAACCTAAAAGAACCATAGCATACATGAAAACCATGTTTGTAGTAACAAACACAAGAAAAACCTTGAATTCACCTTTATGACTAAAATTTATACATTAAACCCTTGAGTTCATATTTGTGAGTATCAAACACAATGCAATATAATAACCTTCACAAGCTTCTTTCAATGTTATCCACTATCTTTTTGAAACAAAACCAAAAATAATTTCTTCAACTTGAAATAAAATTCAAAAAATCTTATCATTTTTGCAACTTGTTCATCATTCTCAACCATAGACAAACTATGATATACAAAGAAGAGAGATATAGAGCAAGGAACACCATTTTATTCAACCAAAACACACCCCTTATTTCATTCAAAATAATAAGGCATGGATTATCTATACCTACTAGTGAATGATGAAGCTATGAGATGTCAAATCTAATAAAATTGAGCCAAACAAATAATTTCTACCTCTCAAGAACCAGTTCTATAAGATTTGTTGATAAAGGGATGAATGATAATAACCATTTTTTTTATGGTAACTTCATTCATAATGTATGTATTTAATTCGGTTACAGCTGACGTGTTACCAAATTTAGTGGGACAATAGATTCCATGAAGTAACAACACTAAACAATGCAATTAGTATAGGTTAATATACTTAGCAAAATAACTACCAAACTTACCAAATATTTCCACCATATCCTCGACCAACATTTATTGATAACCAATTAAATGTGAGGAAAAAATATTTAATATCTAAGATCTTGCAATGTGAGCCATGATCTCCAGTATATCTTAATTTTTAATTCAAAATTATTGGAATTAATATACTTTGAAAACTCCCCATTAATGGTTCAACTATAGTCCTTGGGAGAAAAGAGAGAATTGGTAAGTATGCATAGAATCCACCACCTTCAGGATGGTTAAAACTTAATTTTGATGGGTCATCTAGAGGTAATCCTAGAGCTTTAGGGGCTAGATATATTATACAAGATTGTAGTAGATCTTTAAACCAAGCAATGTCTAGAAAACTTTAGGATGGCACCAATAATGAATTGAAGGTGCAAGCTCTCATCAGTGGGATAGAATTATCAGTCCAATGTGATATTTCTAAGCTAATTATTGAAGGTGATCATATATGCATTCCAAAAAAAGGATACCATTTCCTAGAAATGAAAAAATATTATGTCAGGTACCTGGGTATGATTGGACTATTTTATTTCGATTGAGTCTTATCACTATTACCACAAAGCTAATTTAGCTACATATTTTTTATCAGACTATGGCATTGATCAATTAGAAGCAAGTCACGTGGATAATGTGTGGGAGGCTTGGGAAGACTTCCCATACCTCTCTCTTATTGATTTGGGTTGATTTTCACTTTTCATTTCTTTTTGTATTGTTTTTAGTATAAAAATAATTTCAAAAAATGGAGGCTTTATCGATTAATTTTTGGAAAAGCTATAGTAACTTTGGCAGTGAATCTAGCAAGTGGATTGAATATTTGGAAAAATAATCCATCATTATCCCCCTTCTTAATGATCATCATGTAGTGATGATAGTCATTAATGAAAAGGATGAAGTCCAATTGGTTGAAGTGATGGTTTATTCATGACACAAGGGAGTTGAGAGTTTTCCATTCTATTTCATGATCACCTATTTCCCTCTTGCTCATTCTTATTATGAGCCAAATGGTGATTACAGGCTATTTGCTAGCATTTTGCTTCACTCTCTTCCTAATTTGTTGTAGGTAGTCAATGGGAATGGTTGGTCTAGGCATGGATGGGATAACTAAAATTACTCTCACCACCCCTATGTTTATGTTGGAAGCTAAGTGCATGAAATGGATTTTGAGGGCTCAATATCTAGGGCATGCTTGAAAAACATATTTTGGATTATGTCAGAAGAATATCTTAAGATTATATTACTTGTTTTAGGGCCAAATTTCTAGATCAAGGGGTTTACTATCAGGGTAACTTCATGGTGATGGTAGTTTCACATCAAATTTAATGGCTTTGGTTTCAGATTCTGAGCTAGTGAAAAATATCATTTCTTTATATGTGAAGCTAGAGCAACGCATTGGGCTACTAGAAAATATTGGCTTACATGACCTATCCCCGTACCCAATTTATCATTTACAAGCTCAGATGGTTGGGGACTGGTCCTAGTTTTTACTTTTCATGCCTTGGAAATGTGCTTCATGATTCTTATGGGATTTATGGAGGACCTACAGAAAAAGGTAGTTTCATCTGATCCCTTGGAAGGACAATTCCTAACCTTTCCACCTATGTCATAGCTACAAAGTTAGATTCATAATATTTTTTAGTAGTGGGCTAGTTGTCATAATATGGTGAGGGTTGAAGCACTCAATAAGTTATTAAAAATGGTCACTCATGGTCAGGTCACAGCTCTACAATGGTTCAGTAGTTTATATAAATCGAAGGCTTCTCAGGACAAATCTGTTACCCTCAATCCAAAGGCTCCTGAAGTTGATACCAAAGTCCTGTAGAAGTGTCACACATGCAAGGTTATCGGTGAAGTCAAAGACAATGTTTTTAGGTGTAAGGAACTCATATTTATTGAGGACATCGATGATGAGATATAGGCCTAAGTAAATATTTAATGTTATTGCATGTTTTGATGTTTCTAGTTTTTAGGCTCAAGTGTCTCTTGGTTGGTAGTTATTTTTTTTATGTTATCTCTTCAAACTTGGTTGTTTTAAACCCCAGGGATGTTATGGGATTCTTCCTATTAGTTTTGTTTCTACCTTATTATGGTCTATGCTATTTTTTATTTTGTACCCTTTGTGGCTATATCTTTTATACTTTTATTTTAGTTGGGGGCCTTAAATAACCCAATAATTATCCAAAAAATATACTTTGAAAACTAAACAAATAATTCACACCCCAATGAGTATCAACCAAGACCAACATTAAATGCAACCTATTTGATCATATTTTTTTATAACAAGCTAAACATGATCCCAAATCCAAACACTAATTCATGTATCAATAAATTACATGGTGATAATAAGCTAACGAAGCATGACAATTCAAACCATAACCTTTTCAAAATACACCAAATGTATGCCATGAGTTAGTCACTAATGAAAGATCAAGTCACACAATGCAAACCTTGAATTGATGATTGAAACATACCATTTTAATTATATTAATAACACTTCTTACCAACTTCAAGCCTATATTGGAAAACTAATCCAAACAATATTTGGGTGTGTAATAAATACAATAAAAATTCCCACTATTAAAAAATCTTCATTGGAAAAGGATGTTTTATACCAAGATTTATCACAACCCAAATGTCATTGGTTTTCAATTTTCTATATTTTTTTATTCTAGGGATACTTATAAATTATGTGACAATTCTCAAGGCATCAATCACATCCTTTTTAATGCAGATAATATGATCTCTTGATGACAAATTGATCAACAATGATATGCAATAATTGATTCACTTAAATTACATTATGAATATTTGAAATTAATTAACATGGTAACATATCACATCTAATCATACACACAATAAATAATTGTCAGGTGTATGCAAACAATTTGGCCCCTACCAAGCAATTTTAGATTTTATGGCACAAACCATCATATGTGATTATCTAAGAAATTACAAGTTTAAAATGAGGGGTATTAAAATTAACTATAATAGTAACCTCTATTTTCATTGTTATATCCTATTCCTCCCCCACCAGCATCACAATTGGCTATTACAACTATTCAAGGTCATAGTGTAGAGTTAATTATTGCAACTATGTAGGATCTCTCTATCCACTTAATTAAGAGGAGAGTAATACACCCTTATAAATAGCAAGCTTCACATCGAAGAGTTATTCAAAGTTAAAACAAATCTTCATATTCTATAGTGCATCCTAAGGCAGTGCCTTGGATAGTTTAGCATGTTCCACAAAGGACACAAACAATGAAACCTTCTCCTACTATATAAAAAACCCCACCAACTCATGTGCCCTTTAGAGTTACACATCATACACAAGATTCAATGAGTAGTGAATAGTACAATTGCATTATATCACCTAGTCCCTTTTTAGATTTTGATTCAACTACATGTAGCACTTTTCATTCATGGAAAGTCACCCTTTCATTCTATGATACATGCACGCACTATGGTCCTCCCATTGATGGGATCACTGGCTAGCTTCTTTTACATTTTTCCCACATTTAGAAAATAAAAATAAAAAATAAATTATTTCAAAAATAAATAAACATTCAAATATTTCAAAAATATAAAAAACATTCAAATATTTAAAAAATATTAAAACATTCAAAAAATTCAAAAATCAGGACTTGAGCATGACATGAGTTACTAGTTTACTCCTTCACATATGTTATTTATGACATATTTTAGTAAATAACATTTTATTTTTCATATACACATGTATTCTATGAGGTATATGAGTTTAATGTAGGGCATAATACATATTATACATGGATTCTCAGATATTGGACTCCTTCTACCCATTGGCCATGCCTATGTTGGGGGAAATATTATTCTACAAGTTCCATTGTCATAGGTTATATCTATAAATGAACTATCTAACATGTTGAGATACATATCTTACAATTATTTTACTAGTTACTCATATCTTACACTATGCGACATGGATATACTACTTTTCTATGATTTGACATTGATGCATATGGATGGTGTCAACTAGTTTTCACTTCTCCTATGTCCTCTCAGTGTTGTAACTTTATTTCATGATAGGCTAGACATTGATTGATTATTATGTGTGTCCACTTATCCTTGTATGTGTGATATATTTATGTCCCTTATTTGTGACATTTTTTATGTCCTTTGTGGGTGGCCCTTGGCTTTGTTCATTGTGACATGTTCATGTCCCTTATATATGACCCTTGGCCTTATTTATGATATTGCATAACATTATGTGACATTGTATATTATGCTTTTTGTGATTATTAAGATTTATTCATGGTGTCATGATCCATATGCACTTTTACTATGGAGTCTTATTCAAGAAATGGTTACTTTACTATGTGCCTCATTGTTATATTTATCTAGACATGAGACTTGTTTGACTCACATTACATATGTTTCATTTATGACTTGATGAAATGCACTTTATTATGATAACATACTATCCACATGTTGACATGATAATACATAATTATATCTTCATCACATGATAGAGTTAACTCTTCTTTTGAGATGAGCTACTTGCAAGCTAGATCCCTCATCTCAAAAGGGGGGGTATTACAGTGGGTTGCTTTATAGATTCAAGTCTCCATGAGCATGAAAAAGAAATTTTATGATATAATACAAGTTTAAAAGATTAAAATTAATTATAAAATTAGATACATGATAGATATTAGCACATTGATATAGATTGTGAGGTTATATGACATGCATATACAATCAGTTTTCAGATACTTGAGTATAAAATTATACACACTTAGTTGCATATGAAAAAAAAAATTGAGCATATAGATGCATTTCATTATATATCATTTGGAATAGATTTAGGAAGATGGATGTTTTTTCATTCACATAGATGCATTTTTTTAGAATTTAAAAGGCATGATACTAGTCCACTAGTTCATGTACATGTGTACTACAATATAATTTACAGATTCAATGGCAAATGGTTGTTATTTCACTAAATTCATCATGGGGGGTTGAATATTCTTCATTATTTTTTTGTCAAGTAAATAAAATATAAATTTGTCTTCAACAATGTGATTGTTATATAATGGGTAATGTACATTCAAGTCTAGAGACACTCAATGACCTTGGCATTAATTGTAGTGAACCTATTATGTGGTTCCACATTATATTTTAGGTGATGTACATTTGACTATAATGATACTCAATGTCCTTGGAATCATTTATAGTGAACCCATCATGGTTCCACCTTATTTTAGGTTAGTATATTGAGTACTTCTACCAATTCATGAGAGTTGGAGCATACATCTTTACAACTCAGAGGCTTGATTAGTTATTCAAAATTGGGACTTGATCACTCTCAATTCATCAATGGTTCAACAAGAGGAACCATCTTTCCAAGTGTTTCAACATGGAGGCACATTTATTCATTACTTCAATAGGGAAGCATTATTTGTTACAAGTGGAAACATGGTTTCATCTCCTTACAGGTGTACTCCCTTGCTCTCCTTTCAATTTCAAATTTGAAAGTTCAATTTTTTAAATTTCAAATATGGACATTGAATACTTCATGTGTTGTTGTAGGGTTTGCTAAATTGAGTGCCCTACATAATTAGATATTCCTATCAAAAGACAAAATTGTGTTTTACACAATCAGGTATATTTGTCTCCTTTGCTCTAGCAATATCATCACTACAATAGGGGGTGTATATGTCTAAATCTAGTCACAAGTACTTGGCAATGTTAATTCTTAACACATATTGAACCACTTCACTTATGCCTAAATATATGACTCTTATTCACCATTAGACATTTATCTATATGCATGATTGACCCATCTATTTACCATCACTACTACACATGAATTTCCAAGTCCTTACTCAAACTACTTTATATCAATCTCAGACTGAGCCCAATAGTAAGCTAGTTGTCCCTAGTTTTCTAGAATAGGTACACATTAAACAGACATGTCCACTACCATGGACCTATCCACTTAGTGAAAACTTGTCCCCACACCATTTTATGGCTAGTAACTTAAATTCAAAATATTAATATGGGTCTTCTCACACATTTTACAAAGCCAGCTAAAGTAAATTATTCAAAAAGATCAATATAAAATTAAATTAAAATCTCATTACAAAGAGACTTGATATCTATTCACCATATATCTATTGCACTAATTTTCATTAAGCAAATCTACCCTATTCTTCCTAAATTCAACATCAAACACTAGGATCAGTCACAAATAAGTCTAAATCATGTCAAATCAAGTCAAGAGTTAACATTGTCAAGTGTCAAAGCCAAATTTATATTTACAAACATATATTCAAGGAGTAAAATTATGCAATCACTCAAGTTATGAGAACTAAATGTGGCTTGATTCACTGATCAAGGTATTTGGATATGTTGTCAATGGTCAAACATCAATGGAGGTGATTGGGTCAGCTCAACACATTATACTTCCCCTTATTTTTATGTAAGTTTCTACCTCTCACAAATACCCCTAAGGTTTTCAAATCAAAGAGAAGGAAAACAAAATTTTATACATGGAAATAGTAGAATAAAAATATCTCAGCCCTCTTAGCATACATAGGTGAAGTCATAAAAGTAGTTACAGTTTCATCAAAATCAAAGAAAATAATTTTGCAGGCAATGGATAGCGTTACACTACATTGTTTTCTAGAGGACATGGACCTGTCTAAACACAACACAAACTCTACCTCCATATCTAAGTTGTCATAATATTATCTTTTATTGTTTCTCACTATCAAACACCTATTATAGTCAACTAAAAACCCAAATTTAATCTATCTTTTTCCTAGTGCTTTTCAAAAATAACATATTACTATATTTAACAAGTTACAATCAAAAAAATTGGTAAATTACATATCTTTATCATTTTGATTTATTCAATATTTGAATGTTATTAGGTTCATATAATAAAAATAATGTTAATTAGGTTGATCCTTTATATATAAACTTGTCTTGAGGTTCCAATTATACATACAAATTTATTTCAAGGTTTTAATTTAAAATACAAACTTGATTTTGGGGTTCCAAAAAAGAGTGACTATGATATTCAAAGCAATGTATTGAGGTTACTGCATCGCTCAAATTCTATCACTCTTTTTCCAATGATAGTTGGGGTATTGACACTCCTCAACTCATAGTTTTAGTGGTTACATTCCCTTAGGGCATGATCACCTCATGATATTCTCCAAATAAATTCAACAAGTGGTAGTTTGGTTTGCATACCATCGGGTGTATTCATTCCTTGGATTTTTAATTTTAAGTGATTCAATGATCTAAATGATTTTAATTTTCTTCATATCTCTTATCATGAGAACATATTGATCTATACATGTTTTATTTTAGGTTTCACATGGTGAAAATGGAACATTTTACCCATACCTATCAACACAAGTGTAGTTATCACAAGTACCAAATTTCTAATTTTATACTTTTTATTTAGAATTTTCAATACTACATGAAAATATGGATATCTAAAGACACCTCGATTTGGTATTTGACACTTTTTCAACATCAACTTGGACATACTTCAACATTATGCATACATTTGAATCGTGTGTATACTTTCCCTCTATTTGTCTACCATCTATTGCTTTGGTAAAATCTCTTGACCATATACACATGTTCAGGATCAACCTAGTCTTTATAAAAACATCCCAAAAGCATAGAAAAAAATTCTCCATATCTAATATCACTAATCTAAAATTACAAGACACTACCAATAATGCCTAGATAGTGTGAATTATCATAAGGGTATGCCTATGTCATTAGTGTCCAAGCACATTCATAGACTATTTTTCAATTTAGTTTATCTCGATTAGGTTATCTTAAACATGTTTCATATGTTGATCATAACATGAAACAATGAAGAGTCAACTATAAATACAAATAATTCCTAATGTTATACTCACTTGGTAACTTCTTGGTAATTACTTGGTCACACCTTGACAATGAATTGGTAAAATTATCACTTTCTCAAGACATTATCAAAAATTCATACACATGTAAAAACCCTAAAAGGAGTAGACTTAGACTCAATCTTGAAAACATTAAATTCAAAGTTGTGTGGTACCAAGTGTTAAAAATCAAAACATTCCATTACATTCTAGATTATTCACAATGTTTTACACACACACATAGGTAGGATAACCACATGTGGTTTGATCCCTCTTAAAAGTATTGGAATGTAGGCAATGTTCAACCATTTAGCAAGGAGTGGTTTAGGTTATCCAAACCAAAATACTAGCCTCTTTTTCAAAGGCATATCATGGTCAAATCATAATTAGGGTATGGATGAAAGAAGAATGAAAATATACTCATCACACAATAAAATAAGCATGCACACACACAATAATCATTTGTAGGTACAAGTGTAGGGGTCTCAAGATTTACACACACAATGCATAGGGACATTTCCAGTAACCACTAAATAATTATGGCTATTGTAGGGTTTATACTTTGTCAACAACATCTAGAGAAGTCTTGAACCTTTGTTTCAAGTTTGAGAACATGAAAAAATGGCTATAAATAATTCCAAGTATAGATATTGTTGTGGCATTAATTTACACCCTTGGAGAGAGTTCTTCAGGCTCCCTTTGACTAAACTACAATATTAAGACAACCCCAGGCTGTGGGTAGCCATTGATGGGGTTGAAGCTCCAGAGAAGGTTGACTTCCTCTTGATGGATCACCTAGACTAATGTTCTTACTTAGAAAAGGGTTAAAAAGGGGTAAATTGTTTACTAAGAGAGATAAAAGGTTATGTACCAACTTTTAATGAGACTCACATGTGCTTGAAACCCACACTAGATCAGCATAAGACAATGTTAGCTTACACAATCTCACAAACTAGCCAATTACATAGTTATTTCATGAACTAGGCTCAAGAAGAAATGAATGCAAATAAAGAAGAGTTATAAGACTCACACTGAGCTTAAATTAATGGAAAATAGAACATAAGTTCAGACCTGCAATAGCTTGAAAACACCTTCAAAGAGGCAAGAAAGAAGGAAAATGGATATGGAAGAATCTCTTTCACAAGGACATCATGCACAGGCTTACTAAACATTAATCAAAGGAAAAAGATAGGTAAAATTATCTTATTGTATCAAGAGGTAGTTCTTACAAATTTTGATAGGGTTTAGCCTTATAAAATGAGAGTCTCTAGCTCTTTATAAAAATGAAAGAGTCTATCTAAAAATTTGAGAGAGAGTTACAATGAAGAACAAGATGGGAGATATATGAGAAAGGGGGAGAGAGTTAGAGGGAACATGTCATCAAAAATCATATGAGATGCCACCACCTTTTAATGAATTCTCCACCATATTTTAATTGAATCAAGACTAGTCCTTTTTTGACAACTTAACTTACATTTGTCCCAATAGCCTCTGAATCCATTAATTGGTTGAGAAACACACTAGAAGACAATAATTTGTTGAAGATGATGAGTCATGATCCGTTAAGAAGGAGAAACTTTAAAGGATCTATAAAATAATTGAATGATCCACCTACACCCCCCAATCCCCAAATCTCTTCATTGGAATTTTATGCCATCTTCCACTTGGTTTACTTATAAGGATAAAATCATCATATCTATGGATCTAATAAAGTCATGACTATATTTACCTTGAGAAGTTGTAGGTACCTTCTTGTTGAGACTATGACTATGTACAAGGATGAGACATTCCACCATATCTTATTTATATTTACCCCTACTTCAAACCTTGAGCATAGGTCTACTATAGATGAAAACTAATCCCATTTATTGGTTTTCATATAGTCATAACCTCAGTGAATATCCATCAGGCTGCATAGTCTCATTCTTGATCTCTAATAGGTTTAGACAAACCTACTATGTCTTTGATCATTTATGGAATCTAATAACTCATCATATATGGGATCCCTTTCAAAGAACAATGAACCCAGTTGTGAAGCATTACTGCAATCATAAAAACCAAGATTTGCAAGCTCTAAAACCCCCAAACTAGGTCCAAACTATACTTTAATGAAAACCTTTAGATCTAAAATGTTTAATTTGGCTTGACCTTCATTATTGGTCACTGATCATTGATCCAGGCCTTCCATATTATGATACTTGTTGATCTCATGTTCTTTCTATGGTCCCTATAGTCAAATCCCTATCTAGCTAACATTATTATGCCACATGACATCCTTGCATTCAATCTGAGCTCATTGAATTCTTGACCTTACGTGCACCATCAATTTACTTAGAACCCAACCATAATCAAGACACTTGTACTCACCGTATTCATCCTTAGGATCCTCTAACTTGTTGACCTTGTGCTCATCATTGATCTTTGATTACATGATTTAATACACTCCATTGATCTATCTAGACCCGCTAACTTCATTAGATTGCTTGCGTGTCATTAGATCTTGACCCAAGCTTCCACGATTTAGAAACTTGTCAGCCCCATGTTTAGTTTCAAGATATTTTGGGTTTTTTTTGAACTCAAATGGATATTTTTTGTGGCTTTTATTTGACATCCCCATGCACATCCCACTCTGCTAGTTCAACTTTGAATGCTTATATCTTGAGATAGAAAACTCATCAAGATACCAAATTTATAGAGGATGTTCTTGGCACCAAATATATCATGTTCATATAATTATTTGACCCTAGTTGACTTTTCAAGTGTGCCTACAAAATGCACAATCAAACTGACATGTTCATTCTTGTATGACATGCCATGACAATCTGGCTCCTTAAGATCACCAAATTCATATTTTAAGCTTGTTTAATGTGTTTCAAAAGCTTATAAATAATAAGTGATATTTTCTTGAATTTTGTCTACTATTTTCTATTACAAATAAATAATATAAATGCATATTAAAACCATACAATAGTGTATAAGTAATTAAATACTCTAGCATTGTAATAGTTAATTTTTATTGCCTTATTTAATGTCTTAATGCCTTCCTCGAATTAGTGTTAGGTGTCAACTTCATTTCTAATTCAAGAGTATTATACTAAAGAGATTGAAATGTCTCAAAAGTGTCATAAAATAGCTACACTTTTATGGCAATAGCTCTACTCGATTGTTCCATCTAGGAAAAATTTTGTACATGGGCCAAATTTGGCCAACATTTATGGCAATATCCTGGTATTACATGTCTGCTATGTAAAGACTAGTTGCTTTGTCTGATCCATTGGGCATACGGATTCATGAGATTTCATAGAGAAATTATTGTAAAAATAATACAAGGCTACCCTTATTTGAAAACCAAACAAAATAATGTGCCCAAAGCACTTAGGAAAAGGAAACATAAAACTAAAAGAAATCTGCACAAGGCACTTAGAGGAAAACATAAAAACTACTCTAATATATTACAATGGATGAAAACTCTTAAAATAGAAAGGATTTAAATGAATGCCATTGACTAGGATGGGTAATTACTCTCCATCTAGCTAGGCAAGTTGAAAAGTTTTATGTTATTTGCATCCATGGATTAAATAAGGACCACTCCACAAGCTGTCAAACTTGGTATGGTTGCCTAGTTTGGCCTTATTTGAATCCCATTTGAGGACTAGGTCCCCTTATTTGAATTTCCTTGCTATGTCTCTCTTCTTAAAGTCTTTCTTGACTTGAGCTTGATGTGTATCTAATGTCTTCATTATAAGGTCCCTGGTTTCTTCAAGCTCCATGAGCTATGTCATTCTTATGCTCATAGTTTCACTCTCCATCAACTCAAGATGATAGGCTAACTCTAAAATAAGTATCTCAAGAGACATAGGTAGTTTGGCTTCCCTCCCATATACTAGGACAAATGAGGAGTTTCCAATGGCAACCTTGGGAGTCACTCTATCAACCCATAAGGTTGTACTTAGCTTTGTGTGCCAAACTCTCTGGTTTTCTTCCATGGTTCTCTTGATAATCCTTATCAAGTTTTTGTTTGTGGACTCTGCCAATCCATTGCCTTGGGGGTAATAATTCAAGGATGTGCTAAGGTATATGCCCATCTTAAGTGTCCATTCACTTGTCTTCATGCCAACAAATGTTAAGGCATTATCTAATATTATTGTGGTTGGTACACCAAACCTGATTACTGTACTATCATAAAAGTCCAACACTATTATTTCATTGCCTTCTTTAAGGTTAATTATTTCCACCCACTTGGTGAAGTATTCAATAGCAGTGAGCACCCATTTGTGTCTTCCATTGGAAGGTAGATTGGTCGTTCCTATGAAGTCCAAACCCCACTGCATGAAAGTTTATTCCACCTAAATTGGGTTGAGAGGAAAGGCTGCCAATATTTGTTTTCCTATAAATAGAGCACACTTTTGACATATTTTGACCCATGCATAGGCATATTTGAAGAGGCTAGGATAATAATAACTAGATCTCATCACCTTTGCTACTATAGTTTTTAGAGTAAAATGGCCTCTTGCAGGACCATCATGAAATTGTTCTTAGAGCCTTGTCACTTGATTATCATCTATGCACCTAAGAAGCACTCCATTGAGGTCTTTTTTAAATAAAACCCCATAAAACAATGCATAATGTATGGATTGAAGTCTAAAATACCCCCTTTTACTCTGTCCAAACCTTGAGGGCACTCACCTGTTACTAAAAAATGTGTCATATCTTAGAGCTAGCTAGTATGAGATGGAGGTGCACCTATTTGTGATTTGTCTTGTGTCACCGAAAAAACTTCTTTATCTTCTTTAATATCATCAACCATATGCTTACATAAGCATTTTCCTCTCACCAGCTTAGTGAGTTTAATCTCCACATCATACTCCATGACCTTGGCAAGCTAGCCAGCTCTCTTTTCATTCAAATCCTTGTTAAGGAAGAAATACCTCACTCCAAGATGAGACACCATTAGATAAACCTTGTTATTGGAGAGAATTAGTCTAAACTTTTTGAGGCTTCTCAAAGCTGTAAGAACCTATTTTTATATAAAAGTGTGTTTTACCTCATATCCTTCTAGCCCTTGACTAAAAAATGCAATTGGTTGCTCAAGTCCTTCACCATTCTTCTGCATCAGCATAGCTAATATATTGTCGACATTGGCAAAGGTGGAAAATGTTAAATCTTTAGAGAAATCAGGGTTCATCAATGAGGGTGCTTGGGCAATGGCTTGCTTGATAGCCTCAAATGCATTTTTACCTTCGTTTGACCAAGTGAACACTTGGATCTTATTCAACATGGCAGTGATGAATTTGACCAGGTTTTTGAAACCAAGTATAAACCTTCTTAAAAAAAAAAAATTTTGAGCAAGCTCTGAAGTCCCTTCTTTTGCTTGGGTAAATATAGTGTTAAGATGGCACTTGTTCTATCAAGGATAATGGTCAATCCCTGCTTTGAGAAAATGTGTCCCAAAATTTTGCCTTCATGAACAACAAACACACATTTCTTGGGATTTAAATAGATCCCATACCCTCTGCACCTTTCAAAGATCAACCTCAAGTGATCTAAGTTCTTACTATCTTTCTTGGAAAAAAAATTGTGATGTCATCCAAGTAAACTATTACCATCTGATTCAACAGTCCTTTGAAAGTCATGTCCATGGCTCTTTGAAAATTTTCCCCAGCATTTGAGAATCCAAAAGGAATCTTTTAGTAAGCGTATGTGCCCCACTTTATGATGAAGCCAGTCTTATATTGATCTTTTTCTCTCACCAGCACCTGATTGTAACTTGAATACCCATCCAAATGGGAAAACATTCTAAACTAGAAACTATTTGAAGAAGTTTCTCTATCGATGGTAAGGTGTAGTGATCCTTCTAAGAGACTCTATTCAAATCTCTAAAGTCAACACACAACCTGATCTCCCTATTATTAATCCTCATAGGCACTAGACTTATAACTTATGAGGAGTGCTTGATTGGAAAGATGATCTTGGATTCAATCAGTTTGCTCAGTTCTTTCCTCATAAGCTCTTTAATTTTGGGGTTTATGGGCCTCTACTTCTGCCTGATAGGCTTGGCATTAGCTTCCAATTCTATAGTATGTTGGGATAACTTGGAATCAAAACCTCTTAGGTCACTATATTCCCAAGTAAATATGTTTGCATATTCTCTACAAGCCTCAATAAAACCATGCCTTTCAGCCTTGGTGCTTACCTTCCAATCTTGAAGAGCTTGTCTTTGAGGATAAAAATTATTTCATAGTTCTCATCATTAGTTGACAACACTACTTTGTCTTTCCTCATATGATATCCCTCATGTAAAAAATCTTCAAGGGTGACTAGCCCTTTAGGAAGCTTGTTAGATTTCAACTGAACAATTTGTTCCTCATACTTATGTTGAAATTTATCTTGGTTCATTATGGAAAATTTTACTTCCTACTGTAAGAAACAAGTAATCTACTTATCACTATCAAATACCTACCAATGAGCTTCATTGTCTAGTACTGATGGTCTCACCACCACTTTAACATGTAGCTGCACTAAGAAATTTTATATCTTATTGGGGATATCAAACTGAGCTCCCACAATTTCCCACCTATCATCATGTTCATTTTGGTTCCTTGGCACTATTTGGATGTTGAAAGCCTCAAAATCCTCAATTAGGTCCCACACTCTATGTTTGTATGATTTCATCAAGGGATTCTTGGTGATATTTTGGCCTCTAACCTGATGCACTATTAGTTCATTGTCCCCATAAACTTTCAATTGCTTGATCCCTCTCTTATTATCCCATTGAAGGCCATGGATAAGGCCCTAATACTCCACTACATTGCAATAGCAACTAAATTAGAACATGTAATAAGAGAAATACTTATCATTAGAGAGGGATACTAGTATTGCACCTACACCTACTCCATGTTTTCTCTTTGAGCCATCAAAATACAATTTCCATAAGCCACTAGAGTCTTATTGAGGTCTAATGAGGGATGACATGGATGTTTCTCTTCATGCATTCAATATACTCCCATGTCTCTTTCCTCAATACCTTCCAATGGATCAACTAACTAATTTTCATTCCATAATTCATTCAAGAACATATCAGGTATCTCTTTGGGATGAGTGTTTAGTTCTTGGCCAACTGTGGATTCATCCTCATCAAGAATGGTGTAATTGATGTTTATGTTGTCTCATTCATAAGGTTCTATGTGGAATTGTGCAATAGGCTCAGCTTTAATAGATACCTTGGTCCCATAACTTATCCTAAAATCCATGTAGGACCAGTCTACCGCTAGATAACCCCCATTTTTTGCTATGAATTCTTTAGATAAGTATAGAGCAAAATGAGGAGGCACATCTAAAATAAACATATCTTGAGCCACTGAGACACTAGGACAAGCATGCAGGGTCAAGTTGAGACCTTTGATGATGTCAAATGGTTTGGTGGAAGATCCATCAAGCTATATAAGTCCCTTGGACTGGGGCTTATACTTTAGACCAAGCTAATCAATGTTATATTTAGGCATTATTAAGGTACTAGCTCCATTTTCTACCAAGCAATTATGTACCAAGGAATCACCAATGATCACTGAAATGTATAACAGAGGATATTTAACCATCTTACTTGATTGCCCTTCATTGGGTTCCTTTGTTGCATTGCTAAGAACCACATTCTCTTTGTTTGGTGGCTTCTCAGAAACCTTAATTTTTGATAATACTTCTTGAAGGATGTCTATTTGTCTAGGCATGGAAATCATGTCCCACATTGGAACACTCACATTGGACCTTTTCATTTGTTCCACAATGTTGATGGGTAAAAAACCAACCTTTGGTTGTGTTTTAGAAGCCATAATTTTACTTTGAACTTATGAGTTTTGGGGGTCAAATTCATTCCCCTGATTTTTATTCCTTAGAACTATTAGAACCTTTGGAGCAACAACAGGTTCACTTGGCTTCAATATCAATGGAATAGTAGTAAGAGGCTCTTTGACTGCTTCTTAGTTACCATCCATGTTTCTTCTTTTGAACCTTATATTAGCTACCACTGAAATATATGTTTGGCTAGAACTAGCCTAATGATTAGATGCATAACATTCTTCTTACTCATAGTTCACCATTGTAGCACCCAATTGGCTTGGTACTTAATCAGGGCTTTGGATTTATTTCTAATTTTGGTTTTATCATCATGGGTACCTCTATGTTTTGAGCCATAAGAGCTTTATTGTACCCATATTTATCACCCTGCTACCATTGATCATTGAAATCCTGATTGAAGTTAGTGTTTGGGACAATAAATTGACCAAAAGATCAATTCCAAGGCATGGTACCCTTACATTCCTGAGCAATATTATTCTGAGTAGGGACCAAAGTCTTAGAAGTGCTTGCAATATTTAGATTTTAGTTGTTCTATATATTATAGCTAGGTTCCCCTTGTCCTTAGCCTTGTTGTTGTCCTTGAATTTGGAAATTTCCTTTATAGGGTGGCCTATTTTCTTGATAAGACTGTTGTTGAGGCTGATATGAAGCCTGATAAGGTCTATTAAACTGGGATTCTAACCTCTTAACATTCACCAATTCATTTCCCAAGGATTGGAGAATGCTTTTAAGCTCTTGAAAGTTCTTGTGTTCTTGGGAATCACTAGATTGATTATTTAAAGCCTTTTCTTGCTTTGGTATAGGTATGACAACAATTCTTGGCATAGGAGGAATGACAACAAGGGGAGGTATAGAAATAGGAGGTGGTTGGATCTCTAGGAACAAAGGCATTGGAGGTCTAGGTGTAAGCTTGTTAGCCTATACTAAATAATTTTCTTCTCTAATTTCCACCTTATAAGCATTTGACAGTGTGTTCCCTCCCATAGATTGAATCATTACTGTAATATCACTATTGAGGGCTTTCAGGTAATATGGGAAAGAAAATTTAGGAGTAGGCCTAACAGAGACTGGGGTCCTATCCCTTGTCTTTTAAAACCTTGTATTGAAGTCTTCCATGACTTCATGAGGAACCCTTTTTATTGTGGTTAATTGTTCTGCAAGTGATAAATGGGCACTTTTGTCTTCAAATCTCTTACACAATGCATCTCCTAATTGATCCCATGATGTAATGGAGTTAGCATCAAGGATTCTATACCAATCTAAGTCTTTACCCTTGAAACAAATGGCTAATAACCTAATATCCACATTTTCCTCATTGACATTATTAATATTGCAAAAATTGGCTACATCCATAAGGTGCTCAGAAGGGGTTGTAGCTTGGTCTCTAATACAATAAGGTACACTTTTAAGAGCTTCTACTAAAATAGGATCATACTGTTGGAGGTCTAATGGACTCTATCAATTAAAGGCCACAAAAGGAAAAGCTCTAGGGTCTACCATGGCAATGAAAGGGGCCAGCAAATATCTTCTTGTAGGGGTAGATTTTGAAATTGGTTTAGGAACAAAGTTTCCTTCATATGGATGTGTATTATAAAAGCTTAAACTTTTTACTAAATATAAAGGCAATTCAACAAATTCAAAAGGAATACCTATAGAATTTCATTTTTTAGACACCTTTGGCATGAGATGTAGTCACTGCTCTTCTACCATAATGTTGAATATTCTTTTTGAGTAACCAAATAATGTTGCATGAAAGCTAAAATTGCTACAAATTGGTCAAAATAACATCAAACTTGACCAATCTTATTTGAAATTGGGTCCCAACAAGCATGTCATAAATTTTTATGGCATTAATCTACACCCTTAGAAAAAGTTCTTTAGGCTCCCTTTGACTAAGTTGTAGTATTGGGACAACCCCAGGTTGTGGGTATCTTATGATGGATTTGAACCTCAAGAGAAGGCCGACTTCCTCTTGATGGATCACCTAGACTAATGTTCTTGCTTTAAAAAGGGTTAGAAAAGGGGGAAAGGATTACTAAGAGATCTAAATGGTGGTGCACCAAATTTAAATGAGACTCGCATATGCTTGAAAGCAACACTAGATCAGCATCATACAATGTTAGCTCACACAATATCACAAACTAGCTAATTGCATAAGTATTTCATAAACTAGGCTCAAGAAGTAATGATTGAAAATAAAGAGGAGTTATAAGACTCACACCGAGCTTACATCAATGGTATAAAGAACACAAGTTTAGACCTACAATAGCTTGAAAACACCTTAAAAGAGGCAAGAAAGAAGGACAATGGATATGGAATAATCTCCTTCACAAATCCATCATGCACAAGCTTACTAAACACTAATCAAAGGCAAGAGATAGGTAAAATTATCTTATTATATCAAGAAGTATTTCTTACAAATTTTGACAGGGTTTAGCCTTATCAAATGAGAGTCTCTTGCTCTTCAAAAAAATGACAGAGTTTATCTAAAAATTTGAGAGAGAATTATAATGAAGAAGAAGATGGGAGATATATGAGAAAGGGGGAGAGAGTGATAGGGAACACATCATCATAAATCATTAAATGAGCTTCCACCACCTTTCAATGAATTATCCACCATATTTTGATCAAATCAAGACTAGTCCTTTTTTGACAAATTAACTTTCATTTGTCCCAATAGCCTCTGAATCCTTTCATTAGTTGAGAAACACACTAGAACACAAGAGTTTGTTGAATATGACGAGTCATGACCCATAAGGAAAGAGAAACAATAAAGTCTGTGTAAAATAATTGAATGTTCCTCCTACACCCCTGAATCCCCAAATCTCTTCCTTATAATTATATGCCATCTTCTACTTGGTTTACTTATAAAGACAAAATCCTCATATCTATGGATTTGATAGAATTGTGACTATATCTGCCTTGAGTGGCTATAGGTACCTACTTGTTGAGACTATGCCTATGTCAAAGGATGAGAAACTCCACCATATCTTATTTATATCTACCCCTACTTCAAACCTTGAACATAGGTCTACTATATATGAAAACCAATCCCATTTATTGGTTTTCATATAGTCGTGACCTCAATTAATATCCATTGGGATGCATAGTCTCATTCTTGATCTCTATTAGGTTTAGACAAACCTACTATGCATTTAAGCATTTATGGAAGCTGAGAACTCATCATACATGGGATCCCTTTCAAATAAAAATGAACACAATTGTGAAGCATTACTGCAATCTCTAAAAAACAGGTCTGCAAGCTCTAAAACCTCCAAACCAAGTCCAAATTATGCTTTAATGGTGAGCTTAGGATCTAAATTGTTTGCTTTGGCTTGACTTTGATTATTGGTCATTGATCATTGATCTGGTCCTTCCATATTATGACACTTTTCAGTCTTGAATTATTTATGTGGTCTCTATAGTCAGATCCCCATCTGACCAATGTTGTTACACCATGTGGCATCCTTGTGTTCAATCTGAGCTCATTAACTTCTTGACCTTGCATGCACCATTGATTTGCTTAGAACCCAACCATGATCGAGATACTTATCCTCATCACATTCATCCTCAAGATCCTTTGACCTATTGACTGTATGCTCATTGTTGATCTTTGATTACATGATTTAATGCACTTCATTGATCTATCTAGACCCACTGACTTTGTTAGATTTCCCATGTGTTGTTAGATCTTGACTCGTGCTTCCATGATTTAGACACTTGTCAACCCCATGTTTACTTTTGAGATATTTTGGTTTTTTAAAATCAATTGACTATTTTTTGTGGTTTTTATTTGATGTCCTTGTGCATGTCCCACTCTACTAGTACAACTTTGAATGCTTATATCTTGAGATAGAAAACTCATCAAGATACCAAATTTACAGAGGATGTTCTTCACACCAAATATATCATGTTCATATAATTCTTAAACCTTGGTTGACTCCCCAAGTGCACTTATGAAATGCACAATCAAATTGACCTATTCATTCCTGCATGACATGCCATGACGGTGTGGCTCCTTGAGATTACCAAATTCACACTTTAATCTTACTTAAAGTGTTTCAAAGGGTTGTAAATAACAATTGATCTTTTCCTGAAGTTTGTCTGCTCTTTTCACCATTGGATTATTCATCAATCATAGCTTTGCTCAGTTGTTCCATCCAGACAAGAGTTTGTATGTGGGCCAAATTTGGCCAACATATGCACCTTTTACAAGTGATAGACAACCAAAATCAACTAAGCACATTTCTTTCCTCTTACTTTGTCAATTCTAAATCAAAATAGTGAAATATCTAGATTATCAATTTACATTCACATTAGTACTTTATTTCCATATTTTACATAATTTGATTAGCTCTAGTTTACAACATGTTAGGTCACTTAAACCTAAAATAATTTAAATATAAAGAATACATCATAAAATGATTTCCATTAGAGGTTGACCTTTACATATGAACTTTTTACAATAATTATACATCCAAACCCTTAAAACCCTAGCTCCAAGATTCTCCTAAGCAATCTAACTCAAAACCTAAAAATGTGTAAAATCTCCAACTCTCCAACCTAATGTGTTAAATGAGAGGCCAATGTCCTTATTTATAGCTTTGTTAGACCCCTTGGATCACCACTAGTTATTATTGATTTAGATCCTTTTTCCAATTGGTATGCCAATTATCATTTACATCTTAGAATATTATTTTCTTGAACCTTCAACCTATCTTTTGTAATGGTATATTGCCTTTCCCTCTTGGCATATAATTATCCAACCCATATCAAACCTACATAATCCACATTCTCATTTCCCAAATTTGTGCCATGATTCATTTGTTCCTTCATTGTGTTTCTTCATATAATGAGTGTTTATTGTAAACCAAAAAGTGTGCACCATGGTTCCTACATAACATTATCTTTCCTATGTGCATGATATTTGAAGATGCACTTTACAATCATCTAAGAGCCTTTAGTGCATTTCCCCCACACTTCAATTCTTAAATTTTATTTCTAAGCTTGCCTTAAGTGTATTTCAAGGGTAAACACATACATATACATTTTTATCCACCAATTCACATTATTAGACACCATTGTTGATGTTTATCACCACCAATGTATTTATTTAACCTTTATTGTGTATGTATTACCTCTTCTTCATATTGTAGCAATCTTATGTTATACTATTACAAGCATCATTTTACCATGAGGATTATATTCTATATATACACATTATGAATCATCATTATACAATGATATTATCACTCCCACCATAGGACTCATTTAATACATTGCACCCTTAAGATGGGAATGTAGCACACTAGCATTAGAAAATAATAACTTTTATGTGGATTCAACATTTCTTATTATACAGATCTTGCCATCGAAGTCATCATACCCATACATTCCTCTTGAACTTCACTTATTTTATCTTATGTTGATGAGGATGTTGATGTAGTTTCAATTGGAGAGTCCAAATAAAGGATGGTCTTAGACAACATAACCCAAGAAACTTGTGTACCAACACCCAAAATTGGCATGCATAATAATGATACAACATAAAAACAATAGTTAACCAAATTAATTGTAATTGAGGAAAACATAGATATAGGCACAAAACATTATCTTCTTATTATAGTCTTGAATTTTTTATATTACAATAATCTCAAATAGTGTATCAGAATAAATGATATTACAATGGACTTCCATGCTTGTAAGGCTCTATGTGAACCAATGATTATCCCTTTTTATCTCACAAGATATAAAAACTCATAATTTTCTTATTAGAATTGGCTCTTATTATTCTTACTATGGATACCAACAACTTCAATGACTTTGACCATCAAATTTATAGGCACATGAATTTGTTATGGCATAACTCCTTTTCAAGATTGATGTGATAGGAAACTAATTATGCAACATTTTATAGTTTTTGTCTCCCCTACTTTGGCACACATTCGTTTATATAAATGCAAGGATTTAGAACCTCAAATTTGGCCTTACCTCTTTGTTAGATATCCTGATGGTGTCAAAGGGAATTGTCTCTTTGATCCAGAGATGAATCAAATTTTCATTAAGAGAAGTGTTTAATTTAAGGAAACATATACTCCCTTGGCATCTCATACTTTCCCTCCTCCCTCCACAATGGACTCTAATGATAGTGACTTAGATGATTCTTCTTCACCTCCACCTCCATAGGGGTCATATTTAGTAGTTGTAAACTCTACTACTTCATCCCCATATTCTTCATCACCTTGATAGGTTGACAAAGTCTATATTTAGCAAATACCTTTATCTGGAATCCTTCATACACTTGAAAGAATCGGTCACAACATCAACATCTTCCACATGTGTACATTTTCCTTACTTCATATCCATAATATTTTTTTGAAGCATATGCACTCCCCACTGGTTTTGAAAAAAATCTTATTCCTACTCTAACTCCTTTTTTGGGTGATGTGGATTTCTTTTGCATTGAGATGCTTCTGCATTAGGTCTCATACTATTACATCGATTATTTAATCTCCATATTATGGACACACTATCTCTCCCTATGAAGGCATTTTATTTTCCTACATCGACATTATTTATTGCATTTGGAAGTATTATACCCATACATTCGTACACTCTATTAGTTATGCATTTACATTGAGGGAATCATACCCATGCATTCTCCATAAGCTTTATTGATCATAATGTTAGACAACAAAGAAGATCATCTCAAACCAGTAATCAACAAAAATATAATTAGTCTAGTATTCCAAGCATATTCACTTCATAACCCTGTTCTTATTGGTAGGTTGTTGACCTTTTTTTGGCAAATGGTATTTAGTAACACATATATATCTGTAAAATGTTAAATAGATTGGTATAATTGGTATATAAAGTTAATTTAACTCTAAAATTACCTAGTTTAGGCACATTATCTAGTGTATTTGACTAAAAAATTTAGTTTTTGGTAGTGAATAAGGTTAACTAATGATTCTAATTACAATTAAGATTTTATTTAATCAATTTTATTTGATTTTAATGTATGGTAATTAATTTTAATCTTATTTTAATCACCTAAAAATTTCAATTTAAATAATTTAAAAGTACTAAATAGTTTATTTTATTATTTCAAATTTTATTGAATGATTTGTCATTCAACGTGGAAAATATATAGTAAATAGAATGTATAATAATGAATTAAACATTCTTGCATAATGTGTCAGTACACCTAACTATTAAATAAATAAATCAATCATTAATTTATAGATGGTGAAATTCACTATATGACAACTACCCTATGTACCATGTCTAGAAGGGATTATCTTCAAATTTTTATGGAGTTCCATAATTATAATTATGACTTTGCATGGGGTTTTGTGACTACAAGAATAGAGTTTCATGGGTTTCCATGATTTTCAATACAAATTTTCATGGGGTTCCTGTTAGGGTGTGGAGCTAAAAGCTTCAACTGTTTGCAAACATGAAGAAGGAAGGCTGCTAGAGTTTCAGAAGCACCAGCATCGGTAGCATGACCAACGTTGGTTAGATGCAGTGCAGAAGGCAACTGGCAACAGCAGCTAGTCGGTCGACGTCGGTAGCACCAGGCAAGCAGGGACCGGCGTCGGTCGCCTGTGTGTTCCAGAACTACTGTTGACGAACAGTCAGTTAAGTGAAGCGAGTGTTTGCATGTCAAATGACTAATTATAGTCACGAGCTGCGTGTCTAATTATTGTAGTTAGATTTCTATTTTTGTAACCATGGGATTCTATTTAAAGACCCATGAGGCATGTATTGTAATGATCAAGCAGGCAAGTAAAAGCATTGAAGCAAGCAAGGTCAAAGAGATCTACAGGTGTAAGGTCAAGGAGATCAGCTGAAGCATTCAAGGAGGGATAATAACTCAGGCTATAGAGTTGTTGTGTTGAGCAAGAGAGAGAGGGAAGAAGGTCTTGAGGTGTGGCAAGCCTTTGAGGTGGAGGAAGAAGTGGCATCTTCCTTATTGTATTTTATTCTAGTAATATTTAATACAAGAGTGTGTATTGTCTTTCAAATTCTTTGCTATCTCAAGTTTCTATTTACTTAATCATTCTGGTATAATTTTGTGTTTAATTGCTTATAAGAAAGTAATCAATTGTGCTTCTGTTGGATAAGGGTTCCCTAACAGTTGGTATCAGAGCTATGGTTTGCAGGAAGCAGGGTACTATTTTTTATTACAGGTCATTCACAGGGTTTTCTGATTGAGTGGGAGTTCAATAATGGCAGAAGAAAGTAAGCTACGAATGGAGAAGTTTAACGGCAAGAATTATCAACATTGGAGGATGCAGATTGAGGATTATCTATATCAGAAGGATTTATACCTACCGTTGGGTGGGGTTGCATGCAATCCCACAGATATGAAGGATGAAGAATGGAGTGTTATTGATCAGAAGGCTCTCGGTTCCATAAGGTTGAGCCTTGCATCATCTGTGATTTCTAGCTTATCACAGTGCAAGACAACGGAAGAGTTGATAAAATCCTTGGTGAGTTTATACGAAAAGCCCTCAGCTTCTAATAAGGTATATCTTATGAAGCAGTTATTTACTTTGCAAATGCAGGAAGGTGGATCGGTACATACTCATCTTAGTGATTTCCATGGTTTGGTAAACCAATTAGCTTCAGTCAATATTGTTTTTGATGATGAGGTAAAGGCTCTCTTGATTTTATGTTCTTTGCCTGAAAGTTGGGATAGTCTGGTTATGGCAGTAAGTAATTTTGCATCTGCTTCTAAAATCTTAAAATTTGATGATGTTGTGAGTGTGATCTTGAATGAGGAAATACGCAGGAGAAGCACAGGTGAATCATCAGGGAATGCTCTAAGTGCAGAAAGCAGGGGAAGGCAAAGGGAGAAGGTTGAGCAAGGGAAATCAAGGTCGGGAAGGAGATCCGAATCCAAAGGTATTACCTGCTGGTTTTGTGGAAAGAAAGGACATACAAAGGAGTGTTGGTTGAGAGATAAAGAGAATCAACATGCAGGTATTGAAGAAGCAAAGGATGCAAATATCATGGTATAGGATGCTCTCATACTTTCTTTGGATAGTCAGGTAGGATCATGGATTTTAAATTCTGGTTCATCTTTTCATGCATCCCCAAACAGAGATTTGTTCCATGAGTATGAACAGGGAGACTTTGGAGTGCTTTATTTAGGGGATGGTACGCCTTGTCAGATAGTTGGCAAAGGGAAAGTGCAGCTGAGATTGTAGATTGACAACACATGGGTGTTGAAGGAGGTCATGCATGTTCCAATTCTGAAGCAGAGTTTGATTTCTGTAGGAAGGTTGGGTGATGAGGGATGCACAATAACCCTCACAGCGGATTCTTGGAAGGTTACCAAGGGTGCACTTGTTCTAGCAAGAGGTAAGAAAGTAGATACTCTTTATCTATCTACTTGTATTGTTGATTCTACTTCTGGTTTATCTACTTCAGCTGTAGATTCAAAGATGTGGCTTAATAGGCTTGGTCACATGAATAGAAAGGGAATGGACGTTCTTGATTCGAAAGGTATGTGTTCAGATTCAGAAAGCATAGATAGAGTTCATTGCAGAAAAAGGAAATTTGATGCTTTTGATAGGAACAAAGAAGCCTTGGTGTTTATGGAGGAGATGAAGCACAGAGATTAGTCACAGGGGCTGAATAAATCTGAGCAGGGCAGTATGGACAGAGGTTTGATCCAAGATGAGCTCTCGGATGAAAAATTCATCACTTACAGAAAAACATAGGTACCAACGCCGGTGCTCCCATGGCACCAACGTCGGCCAAACAAAAATTGACATCGGTCATGTGCAGACCAGCAGGGTCAGTAGAGTCAGGCAGGAGAAGTCTAACGTCGGTCATCAGGACCGATGTCGACTGGGGGGACACCGGCGTCAGCCAGGGAAACAACATCGGCAGTCAGGGTCAGTGCAGGGAACTGACATCGGTTGGGAGCAGACTGGGAGATGGCCGAGATCGGTCACTAGAACGGATGATGGGTGGATAGTAAGCTATCAATAAGTCTCAAACACCCATATGGAGGTCACAAATGGTAAGTGAACCTCATATTCGTTGTTCACCTTCTTTATATTGCTTATTGATAGTCAAGAACTAGGAAGATGGAAGAAGCAATGCAGGTAGAATCCAGAAACAGTGGGAGCTTGGCATGGATGAGGAGTGTGAGTCCTTAGAGAAGAACCAAACAGGTATTTGTTGGTAGAGTTTTCAGCTAGAAGAAAACACTGGATAGAGGGATGGATTCCCATATTAGAGAATAGAGTGGATGGACACGTGAGACAGAAGGCTATGGTATATGGTCTTGATTAGGCTGCAGAGCAATGGAGGTTTGACCATTGTATTTTATCTTTACCAGGTTGGATAATATTAGCTACATTATCTTGTTACTATATTGTGTTACTTGTTGCAGGGTTTCATATACAGGGAGTTTTCTGAGCTAAGGGTACAGTTGGTTCAGAAGTATGTCATGAAGAATTTAGGAGCAGCAAAATTCTTTTGGCATAAGTGACAGGTATAACATCACAGGTTTGCGTGGTGGTTGGTCTTCAAGAGTGACTTTAAAGAGGGATACAGAGCCAAGGGAACAAAATAGATGGTGTACAGGTACAGGTACAGTAGCAGTTGTTTATCTCCAAGTGGGAGATTATTAGGGTGTGGAGCTAAAAGCTTCAATTGTTTGCAGACACGAAGAAGGAAGGTTGTTGGAGTTTCAAAAGCACTGGCGTCGGCAACATGACTGACGTCGGTTAGATGCAGTGCAGAAGGCAACCGACGATGGCAGCTAGTCGGCCGACGTCGGTAGCACCAGGCAAGCAGGGACTGGCATCAGTCGCCTGTGTGTTCTAGAATTGCTATTGACGAACAGTCAGTTAAGTGAAGCGAGTGTTTGCATGTCAAATGACTAATTATAGTCATGAGCTACGTGTCTAATTATTGTAGTTAGATTTCTATTTTTGTAATCATGGGATTCTATTTAAAGACCCATGAGGCATGTATTGTAATGATCAAGCAGGTAAGTAAAAGCATTAAAGCAAGCAAGGTCAAGGAGATCTACAAGTGTAAGGTCAAGGAGATCAGCTGAAGCATTCAAGGAGGGATAATAACTCAGGCTATAGAGTTGTTGTGTTGAGCAAGAGAGTGAGGGAAGAAGGTCTTGAGGTGTGGCAAGCCTTTGAGGTGGAGGAAGAAGTGGCATCTTCCTTATTGTATTTTCTTCTAGTAATATTTAATACAAGAGTGTGTATTGTCTTTCAAATTCTTTGCTATCTCAAGTTTCTAGTTACTTAATCATTCTGGTATAATTTCATGTTTAATTGCTTATAAGAAAGTAATCAATTGTGCTTCTGTTGGATAAGGGGTCCCTAATAGTTCCATAACTACCAATACGACTTATCTTTGGGATTCTTCAATTGTCAATAAGACATATCATAGATATTCCTACCATAAAACACATGGAGACACTTGGAAGTACTTGAAGACACATGAAAATACATATAGATACCTATATAATTGCATTTATATTTTGTATATAGTGACTTGGAAATACATGTGGGTACATAGGTTAGCTTTGACATACCTTCATGTACATGGATCAATGTTAATTTCCAACATTCACCTAGAAAAATGTTAAGTTTGAAACATATACACTATAAAAATTGACTGTGTATGAAAAATTTAGGCATGTAGGCACATATGTGTCCTAAAATACATCAAAACATCCACCCTAATAGTGGAGAGGCCTGATTCCAAATGATAACCTTAGAAAGGAAACACATCAAGACATTTGCATTGACATGTAAGAAATTGTATGGAAAGTGAAACCTAGAAAATGAAGGTGGATAGATTGTTGAATCCAGGCATATATAACAATTACAAATTCAAAATAATATGCAATAATATGTTAGCATCCATTCCAACTTACCATTTGGGTTCATCTTTTCTTCTCTTTTATGATGCAATAGGCCACTATTGACTTATACTACCAACCCCAACTAGAGAGGCCTCTCTAAGTAATAAAAAATGAAGAGAGGAATGACATAAAACATAGGTGATAACACCTAAAATATGAAATTATAATAAAAAATGTGAGTAGTAAAAGTGACTACAAGGTTGGTGTTAGAGAGGTGGGGAGGCTATCTTGTAACGCTGGGATAATTACTATTTCTAATCCCACCCTTTCCCAAAGAGAAAGCGATGAGTTATTAATGGCATTTTATACTTAAAATTCCATTCCTAGAAGAAAACCTCGTGATCGAATCTTCCCCCATTCTAAATACAAAAAACTAATGCTAGACTAGGGGACAAAATGGAAACAACATTGTCAGTGCTCAATAAAGTAGATTGGCATTTTAGCAAGGTTCGATACAAAAAAATGAGATGTAAGCACATATTTATAGATTAATTAAGGATGGTGGATGTGACACATCTATTTAAAATCCTTTATTAAGACTACAACAAGTACCCTTTACCATTATCAAAATTGGGTATTTAATAATAGTTATAATTTGTGACATATAAAAACTCTATGAACCGAAGAGAAAAACCATCCCTTTACAAGAAAAGGATCTTCTTCATAATTTCATCGAGTGGCCCCTGTAATCCCTAACATTTTGGCCTTATTCAGATTAAATGGTGGGAAATATATGGACTAATAATATAACGGTGGGTCATTGATTTGAAATGAATGAATATTGACCATTGATTTTGTGTGAATCATCCATCATGGCTTTACAAGTTTAACCAATGAGCATATTTTGATCATTTTCATAATAAAAAATGATTATGTTATGGACTAGTGAATGAGTGTTATCTTTTGATATTTGAATTTATTTTATAAGAGTTGTTTATGTATCTACCAGGTTAAGAAGCATTGTGTCCTTATTTAGGGTATCCCTAGATTAAAGAGTGCACACATTATGAACTAACATTATAATGTGGATTGTTGATCAGAAAAGGTAGTGAATGTTAACCATTTATTTTCTATGAAAAAACTTAAGTGATAAGCATCCTTCATGGCTTTGTTATATTACCAAGTGAAGATATTTTAAAGCCACGATACATAGATGGTCATTGATATTTGTACATGCAAATTTCAATTGTTTGATCACATCCACTTTAACCACTTTTAAGAAAACAAAATTAGGACATTTTTTATTTGAATGATGTGTACATTCAAAATCCATGAAGGACTGAGGACCATTAATATCTAAGAGATGCAAGGAGTATAAAGGAAAATATTTATGCATACTAATAAATTAATTTTTTGATAGTATAAAAGTAACAACATTTTATATAATAATAATTGAATTTTATTGGTAGTTTAAAAGCTTTGAAAAGGTTATCCATGAAGTGATGTTAACTATGCACGTATTTAAAATGGTAAGGGCTGATTTTTAAATTTTTAGCTTGGGATAGAAATTATTTTAAAATCCTAAATGTAGCCATTCATAGTGCATCAAATTGACATAATAAATCTCAAAATCTACCCAAGTCGTGAGTAATTCATAATTGAGCTAGTCAGCAAGGTGATATAGATGATGTATCTTTCTCTAAGTTATAGAGTGAAGGAGGTTTATAGAATTGTAAGTGGCCATTAAAACATCCTTAATAAAATTTTGAATTATTATCATGAGTAAATAACATCTTTAACTCAAAACTCGAAGATGATAACCTAGCAGTGAATGAGCTAAATGTTAGAAGTGGGAGATCTCAGGGTTCATTTCCTAGGATGACCATTATCTAGCATTATTCCCACACTAAGCTATGATGGGTTATTCATGAATAGTATCTACTGTAATGGACTAATAGCTTGGTGTTTAATTCAATGAGGGTTAGCATGTGGCTTGAAACCTATGTTCAATGCAACGAGGCAAGTCCACATCCCATGGCTAAGAACAATATTCACCATTGGTTTGGGCATTTTGGTTATGAAAATATCTATATCCAAAAAACTTTAGCCCCACAGTTTAGACCAGTTGGGTGGGTTAGATGGTTTTCATTAGCCGCACCATGATTCAACTCTTAGCCAAGTAAATGGGATGCATAAAGGTTTTAGGGAAAACATAAACCTTAAAGATTAGTTGGTTCCCAACTCGCCCCATGAATTAGGGTACCTTAGTGTACACTGGGAAGCTTAGTCCTTTGGATAGCAAACACCTCAGTTATAAAAAAAATAAACATTTTTAACTCTCTATTAATATTTATTTTTAAGAATAAAAATATGAGATAAAGGAATCATATAAGTGATTTAGATAAATAAAATATTTGAATCCACACATTTATATCCATTAGGCATCATAAGAGAGCACCAAAAGAAAAAAACCCATTTGATATATGTAAAGATAAGAAATGATTCATAATTTATCACCCCCAAAAGGAATTTGTTTTTCCATGCATGGTTTAGATGTAAGTATCATTACCCTATTTCTAATGTTTAGACAAATGTTATGGGGAAATAATTTATTCCCAAATGCTTCCTCAAGCTAATAATTTTGTATTGTTCCTTAACTATATATAAATTGAAAGAAAGGATAGTCGAGGACAAGGCAGGGGTGGTGGTGTTGAATTTGTAATCTAGTATAAAGACATATATTTGGGTTAATCTCATATAAGTTAACCATTTTGAATAAGAGGGAATTTAGACAAAAGTATGATGAGAAAATAAGCATGTTAATATATGTTGTTTTGCAATATTATATAAAATACCCTTTTGGAACACCACATGACCAAAAATGTATGTATGAAAATGTTAACACACATTTTTATCCTCTATGTTTAAACCCTATTTTTAAAACACCACTTCTATCTTATATCAAAAATTTAAGAGAGGATAATGATCAAGCTATAGGAAAATAAAACTATGTTCTTTTGGATGGAGTGTTCAGCATGCATAATCGTGTAACGTGTGACTTTGCTACATTTTCATTTGATGTTATCCATAGTGACATAATGCAATTGGAGCATACAAAGAGGTTCAAAAATTAATCACACTTATGTTTTATGTATATATACACCTGTATCAAGATGTTTCATATAATATTGTATATTAAACATATGGGTATGGACTTTTGAACAATTAAGGTATGTTAGAAACATGTACATCTATGGACCATACATCTTGATAGTAATAACGACCATGATAACTATGCCACATTAATTGATCATTTATATGTGCCAATGCAAAAAATATTCCATAGGGAAGAGGTACCTAGGATATTTCTTGGACTTAAAAAATCTATGATAGCTAAAGACTTTAATATTGAATACAAAATAGGAAATAATTGGATTAGTTGGTGGATAAAATTTGATTACACATGGGTTAATATCTTGGGTTTTTGTAATCGGTTCTAATTTTGGCCACCTTTGGGTGGGGCTAGCTCATTTGTCTAGTCGTGGTTTATTGAATTTTGGTTGTTGTTTTAAAATATTATCCCCTAGATGTCTTTTTTTTATTTTTGTATATTTTTCTCATTGGGATGGTGACTTCTTATGGCTGGTAATTTGTTTCGGATTTTAGACTTGGTCTGCACTTGGCATATCATGTGGTTTTTTATATGTCCAAGGTCGTTTATAATTTGGTTTGTTTTTAATGAAGGGCGAGGGACCCATCAACCCTTAATTAGTAATTTAAAAAAAATGATTACATATAAATCAATTTTTTGGGGCCTAGTTGTGGCCCATACGAAGTCCCAAGACATTTTCCTAAAATAACACATTGTTTATAGTTTATGAGGCAATTTACCTCTAGTGATGAGGTAAAGGTGTATTTATTAAAATAAAGGTAGAAATGGAATATTTCTTATTTGAGCATAAATGTGTCTTAAACGTAGATCACATGCTTTATTATGACTCTCATTGAGGATGAGGCACAATAGGAAGAATGATCAAATGAGTCAAAAATAAAATGAAAGAGAATAGTGAGTGGATATGATGATGAGTTTGATGAAGATGATGATGCAAATATTAATTACACCATTGATGGTGAAATTCTTAAAATAGTTATGAACTTGAGGAGGCTCAAGTTAACAAAAGAGAGGATAAGGGGTGACAATTTGAGTATTGTAAAAAATAATAGAGCCTCTTAGCAGACATAAGTCAATTATGAGAGATATATAAATGTATATTGATCCCACCAAAGTTAAGGGTAAGGCCATGGAAATAAAATAAATTACTAAGTACACAATTGCTACGTTTCCATTAGGATACTCACCAAAAATTTGCTCTCTTCATATTAATCCACCTCTAGTAGTTCCATCTTTTTGTGTACCTTATTAATATCATTTAGTGAGCAAGAACAAGGCAAGTGTTTTTGAATGTGTGGAAAGATTTAAAGACCCTTTAGATAGTGGTGGTTCTTAATAGTGTTGCTCTTAGACTCATAAACTAGAATAGCTTGAGATCATAGAATTCCCTAGTGAGGATGCTTTGGATAATGAAAGAATCAATGAAGAATTAATATTACTAGATGATGATGACTTTATTAATACAAAAGATTTTAAAGGGGGTAAATTTATCTATTTTGGTGAAACTTAAAAATGAAATTCATTGTTATAGTATTCCATGGTTGATGATGAACATAACTAATAAAAGACTGGCTAGCTGCACACAAGCTATAATCATTGTGAGCTAAAAGATAAAACATCAAAGTAGAAACAAAGGAAATCTATAAGCTCTTGTAAAAATATAAAAAAATTAGATATCACTGCATTCCAAGCCAAATAGATAATACAGTGTATGTTGAATTAGAAGCAACAACTTACCAACTCATTATTCGTAGCTAAGTCAGAGGTCAGCAGGGCAGATAAAGTTAAAGTTATAATGAAAGATCATTAAGCCACCTCTAAATCAATGAAAATCACACTCAAAAAATTGCTTGATTCAAAGGATAATGTCATGCAGAAACTGTAGACCTGGAAAAATAAGATTTTGCATAGTTCATTTGCTAGCATTCAAACACAGAGGCATGCAAATCAATTGGAGGAGTTGTCCCAGGACATCCAGGTTAAAGCGTCAAATTATAAGTCACTCATTACCATTTCATAATATTATTATATTCAAAATATAATGGTGATTCAAGTCTCACTATGCACATTACTCACTATAGTGCATGAAATGTTGATAAACTAGAAAATGCTTAAGTAAGATTTATCTTAACTTGATCATTTCATTGCATAAATTGTTGATGAGCCTCAATTCATCCCTCCACAACATTTACAACATGTGATCCATCAAAAAACAATATCATAATTTTGCATCCAAACATCCAACATCCAATACATACTCCACTAATGGATTTTGTAGAACCAAGTGCTTCATTTGTAGCTCAAACAAAAACATCATCATAGCAACATGTTGTGCAATCAAGCCAAAACATGCCACTACCTACTCAATAGGTAATTTTCACAACTTTTTGCATAATTTTTTAGGATGGCCTTAAGCATTGGGAGTGGGGTTCAACTAGTTGAAATCTATAAAGGGTGGCCACCTAATTTGGCTAGTCTATTAAAAACTTGTAAGGGTGGTAGGCTAGTACGCTACTTCATTGACAACCTAAAAGGTGGATAAGTAGTGCACAAAGGGTGATAATTGATAAATAACACCTAGAGTGATAATCACAACTCTTGTTTCTCGTTCAAGTCCTCAGTTCAAAATTTAGATCATGATACCTTATTGAGACTTTATCTTAAGACAAGATAAATGTTTAAGTCCAAGAAAGTGATGGGAGTAGAACAAGACAAATAAAATTGTAGAGTATAATTGATGGACACGTGCAACTTGAATAATTTTGTCTTTTGCATATAATTTTGTATGTGATCGGCCTTTAAAATGTGAAGAGTCCTTCCTTTTGGGCATAGCAAAATGATATAATATGAAGTGATAATGCTTTCTAAAACTATATATAACACTCATTTGTAATTGGATATGATTTCAATGTGATATACATTAATATATATCATTCAAAAAGGGTTTTCCTATGTATCTTTTATCATTATTATGTGCATAGTGAATACTTTGTTTGCTTAAATCTATTAATCATATAGTTTATACCAACTATTTTGATTCTAATAAGTATGTGTTTCTTAGCATAAAATGTATATTTTACCTATTAAAAAAATATATTCAGTCTGAATTACCAAATGTTGTTTACTTTTGTCACTTTATGCACAAGTTATCCATGTATTAGCATGTTTTGAAGGGTTTTTTAGGAATCTCTGCTAACATTAACTTTCCTTCCGCATTTGCATACACTATGTGCACAGGGAACAAAATAAAAACACTTTTTGTCATGGTTTCATTATAAAAAGTGTAAATATTTGGTTCTTCATCACTTGATTCTAATCTACTGAGCTCAAGGTTTCCTATATGAGATTATTTCACAACTTGGAAAATGTATATTTCTTGTGAACTATTTTCTCCTTGCTTAGAAAACAAAATTGTTTTAAAAGAGGGAATGTTTCCCCTAAGTTGGTGCATATTTTAATAGGTATGAAGGTTGTAAGATATTAGTTTATCATTTTTTGAACTCTCCAATTTATTTTCAAAGTGTGATTCATCACCACTCTAAGAATAGTTTTTTTATTATCTATGATATTCCTTATTTTTTCTAACATAAGTTATATGATCCCTTTCTTGTTCACTTGCTCAAACAACCCCTATCAAAGTCATCTTGTGTAATTCATTTCTTTCATTTTTTGGGCTTATGTGGACATTAAACATCTAATTATACTTCATACCTAACTAAATACTCATAAGTAAACTTACTTTTAGGTGGTGTTTCATGGGGTTCTACACCTAACATTGATAAACAGACAAACTTTGTAATCAATAAATGATATGGGTTATGTAATGTTTTTTATTGATTCAAATCCCTATCATGTAAAAGCATACACAAGGCCTACAAACCAATTGAAAAAAATCTTGACTAAAATGTGGCCTAGATATGAGAATGCCTTGAAACACCTTTACACAATATTTTAGATTGATATAATATATTAAAACATGCATGATTTATGATATGAAATTGAATTAAACATGTATGAAGTTGTGAAATTTTTAAAAACATTATACATATTTTGCATTATAGACACATATGGCCTAATATTTCGATCTTGTTATAATGTATTAAGGGTCATTCTAGATGTGGACATAGGGATCATGTGTAAATTCAACAATCAATCAACACCAATTACTATAACGATCAATGACTTAGGGGAAATATATAAAGCATATATCCAAATATTGTTCTAAATTTTACATATAATGCAAATGTTCCTCATCTTGAACTATGTTTATAATTACTTAATGCATCTTTCATTGAACCTAGATTTTGGTATTGGAGGTTTATTTAATTAGGCATGCTTCTCATGGGCTCATTTTATTTAATAATTGTGTTTATTTCTAACTGTATTCAACTGAGCACTTCAGTAGATGAGTGCTTATTTTGAAAGAAATGAAAGTATTTGACAAAATACATCATTTAAATATATTCCCTATAACAAAAATAGACAAGCCATATTTCATGATAAACCTCTTATCGAAGGTGCTTTTGATTATTTCTACATGATGAGTTTAAAAACTTAAAAATCAATAGAGATATACACAATCCTTAAAAAATCATCTATGATTTCAAAAATACAATCCCAAAAAAATTTCATATAAATTTTAAAATTACTTGCCTTATGATCACTTTAGGATGAATACCCATCTAAGCACATAAATCAGATCGAGTAACATTTAGAATCTAACATTAAGTGAGCATGAATAAAGTACTGTAAAGTCTATTTATAAAGAAAAGAGATTCGATGGGTGAATTTCAAGGACTTTTAGACATTAACAGTAGAGACATCAACATGTACTTTATATTTCATTCTTAAAAACTCTACAATTAGCATTGTTTCAACGTGGTCAACTGAAATCCATAATCTTTTAAAATTTAGTTCAACCCACGATTTTGTTCACACCATTAGAATTCAAATTTAATTTTAGGGGGAACAAATTAGCCTTGAATGATTGTATTCAATCCTAGTAACCTATAGTTAAAATAATTTATATTCAATTTTGTTTTAGATAGATGACTTGGATAGAAAACTAATCTAGTTGTCTTTAGTTTGGTACAAGTGACTACAATATAAAGTGTGTTTAATTATTAATTAAAGTAACTAATCAATGTTATTAAATTTATAATTTTAGGAGATATTTAGAGGGTACTGTAATGTTATGATCTTGTCTTACTTATGCATACATAGTTGATCCTACTATGCATACATAGTTGATCCTACATTGATTAAATTAGGATATCACATTGTCCTCCTTGAACCTAATGATGATTATCACTTATAATATATCCATTTCCATACCTTTTACACATTGGGGCATATCTTTATCCCTCCTCGCCATGTATTATTGAGGCATATTATTTTTCCCTCCTCTTTCCTAGTTATACCACACATGGATCACACATATATATGCCTCATTATCCTATGAGTCTTTTATTATTATCGAGCTTTACATGATGGTACATTTCTATAATTACATGCATGTGTTTACATTGTGCTTCCAAAGATTTTAATAGATTCAAATATTTTTCCATGATGACATGTGATGTGCATGAATATTTCTTTTTAGATGAGTGATATTCAAGAACGTGTATCGATATGTTACCCCAAAAGGGGGCATTTATCTATATATTCAACCACTAGTTAGATTTTTTGACTTTAATTTACCAAGAGCCATCAATATTTACCATGACATACTAAGATTGATCCAAATGGATCCATGTACCGTTCTATTTTTCAAAAGTCTTCAAATTTAGTTCAAATCATTTTCAAATTGTAGTACTCGTCGAGAGCTTTTTGCGGTTTGTAAAACGGACACCGTATGCAAAAGTTATAGGCTGCTGAAGTTTTGGTTCAACAAGTAAAAATTTGGTGTCAAAAATGACGTGGCACAATTGTGGAATGCCAAGTGGACCAATCTCCATTTGACACGTGGAAAAAATTTGGTTAGGTGTTATTTATCACATGTTATTTGAAATTTTCAAGCATGCCATGCCACTTTACCATGCCTATCACGCCACCCAATAAAATTTCAAAGTCCAAGGCACCAAAAAGAAGGGAAGAAGAAGTCAAAGCGTTCAAACTACATGCTTGGCACCTAGGGAGGAGAGTTAGGCACCTAAAAAGGAGGGAGTTTTGAACTTGAGACCTGGTGCCTAAAAGGCTAAGGTCTTGACCGTTTCAGCCACAGTGGCTAAAACATTATAAAAGGGAGTTATTTTTACTTGTATTGACATGGATTTCTGACTGTGTAAAGAGAATTAAGAGGATTAGAGCCTTGTTTTTGCCTTGTACGGCCTTGGGCTTTTGTTTTCAGGTCAAAGAAGAATATTTGCAGGCATATAAAGATCAGAGAAGGTGAAATTGAAGATTTGTAAAGGTTTTGAAGCCATTTGTTGTAGCATTTTAATAGAGCGGTCCTCACCATTGGACAGACCCGGAGATGTAGGCTATTGAAGCTGAACTCCGTTATCAACTTGCTAGTGTTATCTTTGATTTTCTCTAATTATTATTGCATTCTAATCTTTATTTTAATTCTGATTTTACTTTCTTTATGCAAATTAAACACAAGAAATTGAAAATTTGAAGGATCTTATAAACATGAACAAGTGATTTTCAAATGTAATACACTTGTATTTTTTAGTTTACAGATCAAATTTTTGGTATTAGAGGGATTATTATTTAACAGTGATTGCTAGTGTATGTTGACAAGGTCTAAATCCCAAAAGGGTGAAGGAAAACTCGTTGAGTATAATCTAGAGATTGGTTCAAGGCATGCTTCAAGGATGGCCGAAGAAGAGGTGGAATTCGAACAAGCTTTCCGCCGAGCTTTCATGGACATGAGAAGCATGGTTGAGGAACTATACCATGACAAACAAAGGAAATCTGAGAATGAAAAAGAAGGTGATTCACGAGAATCAAAAGGTAAAGAAATCAAAAAACCTTCTCCATCGGATGATAGTAAAAAAACTGTGGAATCTCTCCCTTCACTAAAATTGGATATTAATTTTGAATTACCAATGTTTAATGGTGAAGTTAATGCCGAAAAATTGGAAAATTGGGTCAAGTAGATTGAATTTTATTGCAAGGTCCAAAAGATTGCAGGGGATGAGTCAAAAATTCATTTGGCTACTCTTCGTATGGGAGGTACAACTCTCATCTGGTGGGAGAGTAAGTTGAAGGAAGCCAAGGTTCAAAAAGGTAACTCGATTTCTACTTGAAATGAATTTATTGAAGAACTCAAAAAGCAATTCTATTATTTAGGCTATATGCAACAAGCCATGATGGATTGGCAAAGTTTCAGACAAGGAAAAGGCCAAAGTGTTCAAGATTATACACAAGATTTTAGGAAAAAAACTTTACTTTTGAATGTTCCTCATACACACAAGAAACACTTCTAAAATATATAGGTGGGTTGCATAGTTATTTAAGACATATGATTTTTATGTTCAATCCCACTAATTTAGATGCAGTATGTGTTCAAGCCACTCATTTAGAGGCTAGAGGAAAATAATCAAAAGAATCTTTTCCTAAAGTAAAAAGTAAAAAATCTAATGTTAAGCATTCCAAAGGGGAAAGTTCATCAGGAAAGGGTAAATAGAAATCCACTTATACTATTAAAAAAGAAGAATAAGGAAAACCATTGTGTAATCATTGCAAGAAAAATCATGATGAGTCTAAGTGTTGGAAATTACATCCTGAGTTAAGGCCTAAGAAGTATCAAAAGAAAGAAAAGAAGGCTAATGTTATGGTTCAGGACTTAGGATCAGATTCAGGGGATGAAACTAAGATCACAGCTATGGGTTTACATAATGATTTTTCTCTTTCAGTTTCTAGCACTAAGTCATCAAATGATGCATCTTCTTCTAGACAAAATTCTATGCATGTTGATAAGAAAAGAAATGAATTGTTCCACATTATAGTTGTTTCAAAGCATACTAAGATTGACACTCTATTTGATAGTGGTTCACAAGCAAATTCAATTTCTGAAGAGGTTGTTAAGAAGCTAGGCTTACAAACCAATCCCCATCCGAAGCCTTATCCTCTAGGTTGGGTGTGTGACAATGCAAAGCTACAAGTCTCACAAACTTGTAGGCTAAGGTTTGCCATCACATCCAAGTTCGTAGAAGAGGTTGAGTTGGATGTTGTTCCATTGGACATATGTGGGATTGTTTTGGGAAGCCCATATCTTTATAATAGAAAGGCAATCTTCTATAGAGAGGAGAATAAGTACTTGCTTGTTAAGGATGGCATTGAATATATAGTTAGAGCACATCACATTAGAACAAGTCTTTCCTTGGTTATAGCAGGGCAACTGAAAAGACTAGTCAATTCAAGCAAGACTTTTTGTCTCATGTTGATTAAGTCTAAGGAAAAAGAATATTCTCAATCTTTGGAAAAGTGTGATCCTAGACACAAGAATGAATTGGTTGAAATCATTTCTACTTATGATGATGTATTTCAGTATCCTAAGGGCTTACCTCCTAAAAGGGGAGTTCAACATGAAATTCAGCTATTGCAGGATTCTCCTCTCCCTAACATTGGCATGTACAGGTTATCAGTGGTGAAAAATGAGGAACTCAAGAAATAGGTAATGGATCTATTGGATAGAGGTGTTATTCATCCAAGTTCATCTCCTGTTGGTTTGCCAATTATTTTAGTGCCAAAGAATGATGGCACTTGGCGAATGTGTGTTGATTTTCGTGCTTTAAACAAAATTACTATTAATAATCGTTACCCTCTTCCTCGTATAGATGATTTGTTGGATCAATTCAAACATGCTATTTATTTCACTAATCTGGATTTGAGAAGTGGATATCATCAAGTAAGAATTAATGAAGGTGATGTATGGAAAACTGCCTTTAAGACAAAACAGGGATTGTTTGAATGGCTTGTTATGCCTTTCGGGTTGTGTAATGCCCCGACTACATTCATGAGATTGATGAATGATATTTTTAGACAGTTCCTTGATGATTTTGTTATAGTTTACTTAGATGATATATTGATTTTTAGCAAGTCATGGGAAGAGCATGTGATCCACATTAAGAAAGTCATGGATGCATTACGAAGGGAAAAACTCTTTCTTAAAATGTTAAAATGTGAATTTGGCAAGACCTCTTTGATATACTTGGGTTACATTGTAGGACATGGTAAATTGAAAATTGATCCTGCAAAAGTGGTAGTCATTGTTAATTGGCCTACACCCACTAACACAACTGAGGTTAGGAGTTTTCTTGGTGCAGTACAGTTTTGGATGAAGTTTATTGCTCAATTTTCATATATTGCATCACCTTTGCATTCTTTGACAAGTGTGAAATAGGTCTTTCAGTGGGGAGGCAAACATCAAAAAGCCTTCGATACTTTGAAAGAAAAGATAAGTACTGCTCCGGTCTTGGCACTTTCTGATATACAACAACCATTTATGATCGAGACGGATGCAAGTGAGTATGCTATGGGAGCTATTTTAATGCAAGGTAAGAAACCAGTTTGTTATCATTCTGAAACCTTTACAAGTGTAGTAAGAAAATATCCAACTTATGATAAGGAATTATATGTGTTGGTTCAAAGTGTTAAAAAATGGAAACATTACATAATGGGCAAAGTAAACAATAATACATACAGATCATCAGCCCTTACAATATCTCCAATCACAAACTAAGCTACAACAGTCTAGACATTTTCGTTGGATGGGTTTCTTACAACAATTTCATCTTGTGATCAAGTATAAAAAAGGAATTCAGAATAAGGTTGCAGATATGCTATCTACGCCTCCTATGGTTGTTGCATCTATTCTTTTACAACATGGTTCTTTGTCTCATGAAAGTTATAAAGAACAATATGTGAATGATCTTGATTTTTAGGATGTTTATAAAGACTTGATGAGTAGTAGACAAGTAGAAGAATTGGACTATCATGTGCACAATGATCTTTTGTATCATTTGGGTAAACTATGTATTCCTCAAAATGAGAGGGTGCACATGATTAGAAAAGCACATACTTCTCTTATTTCTAGTCATTTTGGAGTTGCTAAAATGGTTGCACATTTGAAAATGTATTGTTATTGGCCTCGTATGCAGGAAAATGTTGCTAAATATATAAGGGGATGTACTCTTTGTGCCACAAGTAAACCTAGTAATAGGAAATTGGGACTTTACACTCCTCTACCTGTTCCTACTCACCCTTGGGAAAGTATCTCTATGGATTTTGTGGGGGGACTGCCTATGACAGAAAGAAAACATGACTATTTATATGTGGTTATGGATAGATTTAGCAAAATGTGTGTTTTGATTCCTTGCACTAAGTAGATTAATAGCAAAGGCACTGCATATTTGTTCTTTAAACATGTATGGATTCATTTTGGTTTGCCTACTTCAATTATTTCTGATCAGGATTCTCAATTTATTGGGGAATTTTGGTCAAATTTGTGGGGACTAATGGACACTAAATTAAAAAAGAGCACTGCATTTCATCCACAAACTGACGAACAAACAGAGGTTGTGAACCGCACTGTGGTACATTTGCTTAGGGGTTATAGCAAAAAAAATCCAAAGTTATGGGATGAACAATTGTGTTACATACAGCATGCATATAACCGGGCACTTCATTCTTCTACTATGAAATCTCCATTTGAAGTTTGTTATGGATACTTGCCTAAATCTCCTCTAGATGTTTGCTATGGATAGGATACAGTTGTTGGTGAACCAAAAGAAGCCATTCGAGCCAAGAAGTTCATTGAACAAATATAGCTCATTCATCATACTATTCGTACTCAATTAGAGAAAAGTCAAGCCAAGTACAAAGCCAGGCATGACAAACATCGTATTGATCACCAATTTATTGTAGGTGATATGGTATGGCTTCACATTAGTAAGGAAAGACTGATAGGTGAAGGTAAAAAGTTGAAACCAATTCGGTATGGTCCTTTTCGGATAACGAAAAAAATTGGCACAAATGCTTTCTGATTAGATTTACCATCTTACATGTAGATTTATTCAGTTGTAACTATGGAAAATTTGAAATTGTATGAGCCTCTAATGATCATTGATCATGATGAAAGTGTATCCATTCCTTATATTGATGATTTTTCTCCTGAATATCTAACAGAATTGCAGGAAGATACTATACTTGACAGGAATATGCAGACTTCACAAAGAGGTAATGTTGAATATCTTTGTGTTGGTCTCAAAGGGATGCACCCAAGCAAGGCCAGATGGATGGAAGTCAGAAAGGTGAGGGAAAAATACCCTCGCCTCATTACCAATTAATTTCAACTTTCGGAGGTCCAAAAGTTCCCAGTGGGGAGGAATGATCCAAATGGATCCATGTACCGTTCTATTTTTCAAAAGTCTTCAAATTCAGTTCAAATCATTTGCACATTGTAGTACTCATTGAGAGATTTCTGACGCTTTTTGTGGTTTGTAAAACGGACACCGTATGCAAAAGTTATAGGCTGCTAAAGTTTTGGTTCAATAGGGAAAAATTTGGTGTCAAAAATGACGTGGCACAGTTGCAGAATGCCAAGTGGACCAATCTCCATTTGACACATGGCAAATAATTAGGGGCAAAATTTGGTTAGGTGTTATTTATCACATGTTATTTGAAATTTTCAAGCATGCCACGCGACCTTGCCATGCCTATCATGCCACCCAAGGAAATTTCAAAGTCCAAGGCGCCAAAAAGGAGGGAAGAAGTCAAAGCATTCAAACTACATGCTTGGCACCTAGGGAGGAGAGTTAGGCACCTAAAAAGGAGGAGGGAGTTTTGAACTTGAGACCTGGCGCCTAAAAGGCTAAGGTTTTGACTGCTTTAGCCACAGTGGCTAAAACATTATAAAAGGGAGTTATTTTTACTTGTATTGACACGGATTTATGACTGTGTAAAGAGAATTAAGAGCATTAGAGCCTTGTTTTTTCCTTGTACGGCCTTGAGCTTTTGTTTTCAAGTCAAGGAGGAATATTTTCAGGCATATAAAGATCAGAGAAGGTGAAATTAAAGATTTGTAAAGGTTTTGAAGCCATTTTGAAGACTTTAATTTACCAAGAGCCATCAATATTTACCATGACATACTAAGAGTTACCAAGAGAGACCCATAATCACTAGATGTCTATTTCACAGATCAAGAAGTGATTTTTTTACCCTCGACCTTGCAACTACACCCTTAAAGTTCCATTTTTCAATTTAAGTAACAATATTCCTAGGATTGACAACATGGTTTACACACCACCATGTGTATTCATCCATTTGCTTATTTTTATTTTAGTACATTTATTTGACACTGACTATCAATTTACCCAAGATATTGACTACTTGTATGTATTCATGTTTGCTTATACGTACAATAAATTTGTTAACAATAGAGCATTGGTGCACCCAATGAAGAAATTTAGAGTTCATCTTCCATCCCTTAAGTAACATGCAGGCATCACTCTTTCATTTTTTTTCTTTTTTACTTTGATACACACATGCATAATGCACATGCACATTAAAGTAGGGAATTACACAAACATCTAATTTTGGTAAAAAGCTTATTATTTCAATGTTTTTAGTGAGGTTTTATGCATATGGGTCACTGGATCAAATTAGGTACTTATTCATGCCTTTTTGTGTTTGTATCTCTCTCTCTCTATTTTATTTATGTGTGGCCTCATCTTCTCTTGTTTCTTTTATTGTCTCTCTCCTCCATGTGTTCTTATTATTTTAACTTTAGATTTAGTAATCTAAACAACATGAAATTTTAGACTATTTAGATTGTATGACATATGTCTAGATTATGCATAACTTAATGTTAAAAAAGATAAATATTGCACTTGATATTTATATAAGTAACCTAAAGGATAAGGTATTTATCTTTTACTAATTTGTTTTGTATTTTTCTTATGTATAATTGTTAATAATGTTCTGCAACATATTTATGGTTTTTTAGCTTAGGAAACTAATTGCCATAATCTAGGTGGACCCTTCCATTAAGACATAAACACCTGTGATGGATGGACATGTCCATTGTTCTACTAAAATTGTCCCCTATGTTATTTTTAGTTTGTTTCAACACATAGTGCTTCACTTTCTTGTCAAGATATTTCCTATGTAAATGCACATATTCATATTTATCTTCCTTCCCCTTGAAATTATAGCTCCGTCTTTGAGACTTGATTGGCCTATAAAAGGGAGTTAGAGAGGATGGGATGGAAGTCCTTACCCACACCCCACTATGTAGCTTAGTGTTGTCTATGTTCCAATACTCCAAGGACGGCTCAAAGATCATGTAGTTCTCCCACCTAGGTGTATGTTTGTTGAATAGTGATCTGCTATAATGTATGCAACCTATTGACTTTCAACACTTGAAAATATGTAACCTTTGACCTTGATTTAGGTGTTCAAACTTTTCTTGGATACTATTCATTTTAGGGTTTTTCATATTTGAAAGCATTCAGATAGTGCCTTAAGGATGTGCTTATGTATTCCTCATTTTGTAAGTGATTTTTAAAGTGAGCTCAAGATGTTTGCTAGATAGGAGCTAGCCTTAAGATTTATGCATATACATAGAAGAATATTTGGGAAATTTCCCTCCATCATTTACATGTGAAATGTGGTAGCCAACCCAAGAGAGGGATTTGAATTTGAAAAATAGGTGTTCACATACCCTATGACATTGTTGGTGAAGTCTGACACTTCCGGTAACCAATAATGTCTAACTATTATCGACATTGTCAAGAAAGGAGGAAATTGATATCTAGAAGATGGTGATAACCTACTTAGCATAATATACTAGTTAGGACAATTTCAAGTGTTTAATACCAAATATGATTGTTTACATTTTCTCCCATTTTATTCTAGTAATTAAATTTATAAAGTAAAAAGATATAAGGTATTACTTGGGGATAACCACAATGGGTGTCTTTAAGTAGTTATTGAGTGTTTCACCTTGTATCATGTAAACTTGTAATGAAACACGTAGAAATATTTTTTCACTTATGACATAAATTTAAAGTAAAAGATTGAACATATGTGAAATGAATTATTAAGGAACAAATATGCTTGCATGTACATGAACCAATATGTATTATGGAAACAATGGATAATTTAGTGATCTTAGCCCTTATATATATATTAGTGTTAAACCATGGGTTTATCTTAATATGTCCCAAACCTCATTTAAAATACATAAGTTCCTAGAATTTAAGTCATGAAAAAAATCAGCCCACACAACTCACTATATCTATGAAATGGAATCCACTATAGGTTCTAATAAATTTGAGAAATGCTTGAGTATATATGTAAATTTTATGAATCATGTGCTATAGAAATACTATATTATTCAATATGATTAATGTTTTCATAATTACTAAGTGTAATTTTTTTATAAATTTCCACATACACCTTACATATGTTCTTAATCCAATATGTCATGTAATTTGAGTCCAAAAACATATGTCAAAATATCATAATATATGTGAAACTATGAATATATGCCTTACATATTCCCCCATTCTATCAACTTGTGTAATATAATTCATGTAATTTATGTAATTATCTCATATAATTTGTTAAAAATAACTCATAATCATGTAAACTCATGACATATGCCTTGCATATGTCCCCAATTTTATGGAAAACCTATCATAAACTAAGTAAAACATATAGTAATCATGTAAAAATTTACCATTATGATGTAATATGTGCCCAAAATATGGATAAATAATTATTAAATCTTAGTATCTAAGATAAATCATTGTTTATACCCCCCTTTCGAGGTGAGGAATCTAGCATTTGAATTTCTCACCTTAAAATAAAGAGTTATATGCATCATGTTATGCACACAAGGACACAAGACATGACATGTAAAATTGTACATATCAATCAGAACCCACTGTAACATGCAACCAATGATCATTCATTGTCACATAGTCAATGCTTACTAGATGTAAGATACAATCAAAATTCATTCAATGTAACATGAAATGGCCACATAATGTCACCTAATATCACACAATAGTTATAAAATATCACGTGATAGTCAGACAATGTCATGTAATAGTCACATAATGTCATGCAATAGTTAGACAATGTCACATAATAGTCATATAATCAAGGATCACACTGTGTAATATTCAATGACACATAATAGTCACATAATGATAGATAATTAAGGATCACACTATGTAACATGTAACCAAAAAAAGATGCATATAATAATTAATGCTAGTTTATAAATTCAATGTATGTCATCATCACATGTATCAAATTATCAAATCCATAAAAAGAGGTACCCTAAAGATTACGTGCAGTAGCAAACCATGTCTAAGTAATCTATGTAATCTAATATGATCAATGGAATGGCCATAAAAAGATGTAGCATGTATATTGTACCAAGATTCCCATAGTGTAGGCATGCCCCCAATGTTGCAATATAGCCCCTAAGTGTAGTAATGTCATGCATATTTGCATGCGTGTATCATATGTATTTGTATGTCTTGCACCACTCATGTATACCATGAAACACATATGTATATAGATATGGATCTATAATCTACCATGTAATGATAAATAATATAAACTGATTAGGTGACTAGAAAACAAGTCATGCACGGGTCCTAATTTTTTATTTTTTGAATATTTTAATATTTTTTGTATTTTTTAATTTTTTTAAGTTTTTGTATTTTATGAATTTTGTTCATGCTAACCAAGGATCTAGTTAATGGGATATGCACATGCGGGGCTCAGATCGATTGAGGTGAATGTTACTTATTACTAGTGTGTAGTAACATATGTATTTGTATCTAAATTTGAGAAGTGATCATGTGTTATAACATAATCATCATTATCATCATATCCCATATGATCTTATGTATTATGTGTAGATCTAGAAACCATGGTAACTTGTGAATTATGTTATACCTGAGGGGTATAATATTATGTTCGTTATGGAACACAAGACAACATAGGATGTGGTGGAGTGGGTATTGTATACTAAGGGACCTAAGTAAACATCCAATGGAATGGACACTGAAATACTGGTCTCCAAGGGAATTCATTTACTATTCTCAAGACTATCTATTTAGAATGAACATGTATATGATGTACAACAGGCTATGGAGAATATTTCAGGGGAGATGTCTTTGGGTGAATAAGATACTCATGTGATGCCTAAGATTATAAAAATTAATTTTCTATAGATATAGTTGACACATCTTTGTATTGATATGATACTTCATGAATGTTATGTATCCATGATCATCCTAGTAACATGTTGAATGCCTCTATGTTTTGTAGAACTAGGAACACAATAGAAACTAGTGCAAGTCCTACCATAAGTGGTAATACAATTTCCCCCAAAGGGTTTTATCATTTCCATAAAATACTTTCAATTTATTTGTTGTATTAGTCAAAGCCTCATGTGTGTAACCAAGACTTATAAGCAATGTCATAGTGCAAACATTTTCACTTGAACTGTTATCGACCATGACACTATGTAGAGGTTGTGAATCAATGTAAACATGCACAAACAATGGTGCATTAATATTATCATCATAAATAATCTTATGCTCATCAAATGTAATAGTGGGATTATGGACCTATCTACCCCTAATTTTTATAATTAGACCATCAACAAAATGTTCCTCTTTGTTAGTCCTATAAGCATAGGAAGTTGGAAGAGAACATGGCTTGTAAGTAAAATTCACCTCAAAATTAGTCTTGGTTTCTTTTGCTGCATGATTTGGAAATGAACCATAAAATATATTTGAATTCACAATCCCATTATATTATGCCCCAAAATCATTCATATATGTGCTAATATCATTGAGCTAAATAAATTTTTTAATCAATTAGGTCCTATATCTTATGCCTTAACCCAAATTATTTATTAATAGAGAGTCCCACACATCTATGGTAATCACAATATACATTGCTATAGAATCCCTTAGATGGTAGCCTATACATATCAATATCATTTTCCAAGGGAGAGATATAGGGTTACATTCAAGTAACTTTTGTAGTAGCGTATGGGGAGTCTCAAATAATAATATAAAATGCCTCCTTTGAGGAGTTGAGAGAACAAGTTGATTGGTTTATTGTGGTATTACATTAACTGTTATTTTTGCCTCATTTTTATTACCATTTACTTTGGATTTTTAGTTTGGTTTGCCTTGAAACGTTTCACCAATAAATTTTGTAGGATTGGATTTATATTTTAGTTAATTCATGAAAATAAGCTTAACTTCGTGGTCCTTGACTATGTGGCACAAGTCATCAAATAAGTGGAAACACTTGAACATGGTAAAATCATGTAGTGGAGTAATTAGGCCCTATTTGAATTTGTTTTATAACTCATTATCAGCCACAGGATTTGTCATTTTAGCAATCATGGTATTGTAGCACAATACATATTTACTAATAGGATTATTTGGTCCTTGCTAAGTTTTGAAATTTGAGCATAGGACAACTTCTCATTGATGTTGACTAAAAAGTGTGTCAAGAATTGATCCATTAAAGGATCAAAGGCATGAACTAATTGGAATGGGATATCACATAACCACCATATGGCATAGTCCTTGAGGCTTCTTGGAAACAACTTGGTTAATAACTTATTTTTGGATGCATAATCCAAACATGGCAAATGAAACACTCTAAGATGTTGCTCTAGATCACCTTTATGATCATATAATGTAAGCTTAGGTGCCACAAATCCTATAGATAGGTAATAAGTAAAGATATATGGGTCAATAAATTATGTAATAATGTTTGAGACTAAATAAAATGGTCCACTCTAGCTAACTTCTATTCCAATTGAGACAATTTAGCTTGAAGATCAAGGATAAATTGCATAAGGGTTTGATCGGTGGTTATAGTAAGTGGTGTTGCATGAGTAGTGATCCTATAAGGCATAAAATTATATTATGAAAGGAGAGCCAAGGGAATCTTAGGAATGTTTTTCTTTTTTCCCATGCCATGAGCGGCATCACATTTGTAAGCATAGGTATAGACATAATGATAGTAGTAGTAAGAGTAAAAGTCTGAAAGATAATTGTAGAATTTTTACATTTAAATGACAAATTAGTATCATTAATTGGCTCATGTTATTCCTCAAATGTGGAAACCTTATCATTATTTTTCATTTAATCTCTTATTACATGCAACAATGCATTAATTAGGTATGAATTCATTGCAAGATATTGAGTTAGTTCTTATTGATCTACCTGATTAAATCTATTGTAAGCACTTCCATTATTAATATCCACATCAATTATATTTTCCATTATGAATTATTTTAAAATTAAATGATTAGAAATCACATATGAAACTGTAACATAGAGATATTAAACTTTAAAAGGGAATGATGAAACCCTAAGGGGAACGTAGGGTTTATCACACTCGAGAGATAAATATAACTCTTGTTATTTATTAAAATGACATAAAAGATAGGGTACTTAGCTTGTCACTATGTTGTTATATTTTTTGCCTAAATACAATCATGAATAATGGTTTGTAATGTATTTGTGGTTTCCCAACTTAGGAATCTGATTGTTAGAATATATAGCCATTGTAGGTGTTTGGGTCTTATTGACAACATCCAACTAGATTGTGACAATTAGTTTTCTGAGCTGAGCTACCATGGATCCATTGATGTAGACACTAAAATATGATATTAGATACTTGGAAATCTTAGTTTTGACCTACCTTCAACTTACATAACTTGTGTCTACTCATATGGCTCTTAGTTTCCCTTCTCTCACATTTACATGTTTTCCATGGGTCTGACCCTCTTTTTTGCTATCAATCATCTGGAAAAAAAAAGTGGTCTATTTCAAACTAGTTACTTATTATCAAACATCTCAAGATAATTAGATCAATGTTCCTTCCTTATGGACATAACAAACAAACTCAAAAATTATAAAATTTTGGTTTTATCTAAGTCTAACAGTTTTGACCTAAGCTAAGTAATGGTTACTTTTCAAATCCAAATCCTTCTTATGGTTTGGCCTATATGTTTCACATTTTGGTGGCATGAAAAAGTACCCAAATATTCCCATATAAATACATAATAGGTACAAACCTATTCCCCATCTAGAAAACATCTATCAAACACATTCAAGTACTTGAATATTCAAAGGCACTACCTATTCTTCCCAATTAAATCATCAATAACAAATAATATTTATTAGCCAAGTCTGAATCAACTTAAACCCAAACCATAAATTTCATTTATAAAGTATCAAAAGCTAGATCAAAGGTTGCATATATTTAAGGAACACTATTACACACATTTACTTAACAAGGAGAAGTACACATAGTTTGCCTTCCCTCTTTGGAGTATTAGATATGTAGGTAATTCTCAACCATTCATCAGGGAGTTGTTGAGGCTAGCTCAACCCACCTTCTTTCCCATTTTATAGACCAAAATGTAGTGTAAAAAGTGGACCTTGAGTTTTAAGAGAAGAAGATAGGTTTTTGGGTATTGGTGCACAATCAACCCTCAAGATTATACACAAAGACAAAAGAAAAATAGGCAAAACTAATTGTATCAAAATAGAGGATCAAAATATATAAGGACAAAACCTTCAGGTTCAGTCACTAACATCAACCAATTATGACCCTAAACTAATAATTCTACCTAGATGTGCCTATAAGTCCATGTCCTAATCTAAGCGACTCATAGTCCACTTTCCTACTTTTTATGCCCCCTGAATTTAATCTTAATTTGCATAGTCTATTAAAATGCTAAGTATATTAATCCTTTTAGTAATTTTCATAATTATCAAGTACAAGTTGTTAGGTTATGGAGCTAAAAGCTTCACCCGGATGCAAACATGGAGGTTGTTGAGTGTGACAGTCACCGACGTCGGCAGGACCACCGACGTCGGTCAAGGGATAGTGCAGAAGGAAACTGACATCGGCAGCAATCGACTAACATCGGTCACCTCCAGTCAGACAGGGACTGACATCAGTTGCCTGTGTGGTTCAGAACTGGTTGTTGACGAACAGTCAATTAGGTGAACAGATTATTTGCATGTTAAAGATAGAGTCGAGTCTTGAGCTGCAAGTCTAATCATTGTATGCATGAGATCTATATAATAGACTCATGGGCCGTATTGTAAAGTGTAGAACTAGGAGATTTCTTCCCATGGTGGAATCATAGGGGTTCTTCTAGGTATGTAAGATCATGTTTCATCTGCAGGGTGTTGCAAGATCATCGAGGAGATCTACATGTGATAAGTAAGATCACGTTGGTCTGCAGGGGTGTGTGTATGCGAAGGTCAAAGGTGGATCTACGAGGGAGCAAGATCAAAGGTGATAGCAATACATCAAGGAACAAGACCAGGAGAGAGATCTACTTGGAGTACCGATTTGTACTCGGTTGTACTGGCAGTATTGATACTGACTGGTTGAGGTGAACAACAGCTCTGTGTTTGAGTTGTTTGTTGTGACCTGTATTGAGAGAAGATAACTCTTGAGGGAAGATTACTGGTATGCCCACGAAGTGGAAGAAGAGTGTGATCTATTTATTGTAATTTCCTTTTGTAATGAGTTGAATACAATTGTGTGTTTCCTCTCATATTCTGTGTTATTTCTTATTTCTAGTTACTTGTTACTTCTGGTTAATTTCGCATTTAGTTGCTAATACAAAGGTAATCAAGTGTGCTCTTAAATCTGACAAGTTATGTCAGAGCTTTAGGGAACTTAGGTCCTATCAGTTGGTATCAGAGCAAGGTCGGAGGTTCTCAGAGCGAGGTTGACTAACAAGTGGTTCAGATCTGGTTAGTGTTTTTGATTACAGGGCACTCTCAGGGGTTTTTGATTGAGTGAGAGTATAGCAACAACAGAAGAAGGTACGCTGAGAATGGATAAATTTAGACACAGGTGTAGCACCACAAGGTGTGTGGTGGTTGGTCTTCAAGATTGAGCTTGAAGAGGAATACAAGCCAGGATACATATTGGACAATGTACTAGTATAGGTACAGGTGCAGTTGTTTATCTCCAAGTGGGAGATTGTTAGGTTGTGGAGCTAAAAGCTTCACCCGGATGCAAACATGGAGGTTGTTGAGTGTGACAGTCACCAACATCGACAGGATCACCGACGTCGGTCAGGGGACAGTGCAGAAGGAAACTGACATCGCTAGCAGTCGACCGACGTCGGTCACCTCTAGTCAGACAGGGACCGACGTCGATTGCCTGTGCGATTTAGAACTGGTTGTTGATGAACAGTCAGTTAGGTAAACGGATTGTTTGCATGTTAAAGACTGAGTCAAGTCTTGAGCCACAAGTCTAATCATTGTAGGCATGAGATCTATATAATAGACTCGTGGGCTATATTTTAAAGTGTAGAACTAGGAGAGTTCTTCCCATGATGGAATCACAGGGGTTCTTCCAGGTATGTAAGATTAGGTTTGATGTGCAGGGTGTTGCAAGATCATGGAGGAGATCTACATGTGATAAGATCAGGTTGGTCTGCAGGGGTGTGTGTATGCGAGGGTCAAAGGTGGATCTGTGGAGGAGCAAGATTAAAGGTGACAGCAATACATCAAGGAGCAAGACTAGGAGAGAGATCTACTTGGAGTACCAGTTCGTACTCGGTTGTACTGGCAGTATTGATACTGACTGGTTGATGTGAACAACAGCTCTGTGTTTGAGTTGTTTGTTGTGACCTGTATTGAGAGAAGATAACTCTTGAGGGAAGATTACTGGTATGCCCATGAAGTGGAAGAAGAGTGTGATCTCTTTATTGTAATTTCCTTCTGTAATGAGTTGAATACAATTGTGTGTTGCCTCTCATATTCTGTGTTATTTCTTATTTCTAGTTACTTGTTACTTTTGGTTAATTTTGCATTTAGTTGCTAATACAAAGGTAATCAAGTGTGCTCTTAAATCTGACAAGTTGTGTCAGAGCTTTGGGGAACCTAGGTCCTATCAGAAGTTTCAAATCAATTTTTTTCAGTCAAATTACTGCTTCATTGTAACACATATTACAATTTGAATTAGTTTGAAGTTTTATGCTTATTAAGGTTCATTAATCAAAATAAGATAAAATAATTGTAGACCATTTTTAGTGATTGTACATAGGAAAAAATAATAACAAAGCAGTGACAACTATCCTCAAGGTCATTTCTATAAATAGTAAGTGTAATATTCATCTATTTTTATAATTAAATTTGTGTAATTTAGACATATCTAATACAATTTGAATAGTCTCAAGTTTTAGCCTATTTAGATCACTAAATCCAAAATAAATGAAAACACTTGTCCTTTGGGATCCCCTTCTCTCCCTTTCCTCAGCTATTTTTATGTCTAGGTCATAATCGATTGTTCATGGATTTTGACCCAGTCACAATTGATAGTTCATGAATTGTGATCCTTTTATATTTTTTAGGCCCTTTGCTCCTTTTCCTTATTTCCTTTATGTGTGGGCATCTTTATTGGTTTCCCTATTTTTTTATGATGGCTTGTAGGCATATAGGTCCTTAATTCAAATTAGAGAAGTGTATGTATACAAAACCTCTTAGAGGCATTTCATGAATAAGCATCAAGAAGAATCAATTCATTCAAGCCTTAGGCACATTACCCAATTTCTATTTATGCTCTTCAAGGATTTCAAATGATTTCAAGAGTTTAAATTTATTGCATAATTATACCAAAAGGCTCAAGAAAATGTTCATTTAGTTGCATTTGGTTATATTGGGAGAAAATGTGAAATCTTATCTCTCATCTTGGGTTAGGATTCACTCACAAGTATTAGAACTACACTAAACCTTGATTCTAAGCATACAATGTATATAACTTCAACTCTTCAAGAGGTTATTTGGGCCAACAAAATTTCACGTTGCTATTCCTTTTGAGTATTATCAATAATTAGGTGAAATTCAAAGGATAAGCACATCATAAATTTATGTAAAGTGGAGTTAGGACCCTATCCATCATTTATCTGTGAAGCAACCCAAAAAATTACAAAACCTAAAAAGTAGTAGAGGAAAAAATTATAGTAGTAAGTCACAATCGATAACTCGATGATTATGACTCAATCATAATCAATGGTCTATCAACTCTAACCCTCTATAGAAAAATCAATCTCATACTCATGGATCTTAATTTGCATTATACTTGAGGCCTCTTTTATATATTTTCTAGTTTTAAAAATATTTGTGTGTGTTCACTTTAGTATTATTTCCCTTTCTTTGTATTACCATTGTTTGAATTATACTTTCAATCTATATTTTAGAACTTTAAATCGTATTTGAGTACTTTAGTTTATTGTATTATTATAAAACTAAGTTTTGCCTTATTTTTATTAGCTTGTGCGTAGTGTGATTACCCTTGTGTGAGTGTTGGGTTTCCTTTTATCTTTAATTATACATGATTAAGTACTATTCATGTGCCTAGAAGAAGGGAGAAGCCAACGTGCTAGTGTGTTGAAATATCATGAAAGTGACCTCGCATACTTACCTGAGGCACACAACCTAGACTAGTTCCCATCGATTATGTCATGCGATGGTAAATAGATAAATATTACTCAAGTGTTTGAGTTAACAAATTTGATCATTGTTATTACAAACATCATTCTAGAGTTAACTAGTTCACACATTCACACAGTGTAATTACTCTAATATCATAAAATAGATATAACACAAAATAGATTCAATGCATTAAGATTCATAAAATATTAGTTCCATCGATCTCATTTGATAAAATTACAAAGGTACTTCATTTAATACATAATATCTCTATATCTCTATCTTAACAGTAACAACATGTCTACTTTCAACAACACTTTCTAATCAAAGCCTGAGAGTTATTTATACATAAGTGGACCCCTTCTCAAGTTACATCATTAATACACTAAAGATGACAAACCAATGACTATTTCAAAAAAAAAAGTTGTGGTGAGCCATTACAATTAAGTTCCTCTTGAACCAAGCTCAATATCCCTTATATACTCTCTTTATGATAGATATTTTATTTTGTGTTCCTCCTCCTTGGTGAGCTGGTGATAGGTTCATTCTCCCATTAATCTCCAATACTTCCATGAACTATTTGGTAACTGCCTCCACTTATTGCACCCTTATCCTATCTTTGCACTTATCTGAGTCCTATGTCTTATGATCCTTATTCTCTATTTCCTTCTCTTTCACAACACCCATCCATGTTAAGGTATTCCATGTTGTTCTTCCCTATTTCTCTCTTCTACATTGTTCTCTCCTACACCATGAACTTCTGCACTCATCCCATGCCCTTGCATCTTCATGCTTATGGCTCAAAAATATGTAGAATATATTACAAAATTTGGGTCCAACATTACCCTGGTGATTTAAATTTTAAATGGATTGTGGAGTTTAAATCCCTATGTTTGTTAAAGGGATGAAACATAAAATTAGGGAAGAAATATGCATCAAATATAACCACTGATTTGTACAATAATTAACCTAACTAGTTTGCTAAATAAGAAAAGGATGAGAGAGAAAGAATAAATTAGTTGGAAATAGGCCTTACAAGAGGAATCAGACTATGAAACTTGGTGAATAGATAGGTTTGACTGTCAGAAATTAGATCTAGGTGTCAGAATTAGCCCTGGATAGTAGCACAATCCTTTGGACAATATTATGGTGCGCTTGTGTCCAAGACAATGCACTAGTGTCCCACTTAGAATCTCCATAAATGATTTATAGGTTTTGTAGAACAGGTCATATTCCAGCTCTAGTCCAAATTTCAAGTCTGTACAATCAATATTTTTTTCTCATAGATATGTTTTCCTCTAAAAAACCCTAGGTTTTCATGTTTTCAAGGGCTTGAATGAACACCATGAGAAAAATGAGCTAATGGGGTAGGATGGATGTGACCTCGACACACCAATGTGTTGAGAGTTGCCTACATACCAATACCTCAAAAGGGGATCAAGCCTAATGTAGTTCTCCTAATCTAAGTGTTGGTGTAAGTGCAAGTGAATGCTAGAATACCTAAGTGTGAATGCATGAGAGGATGCCTTAGAGGCCACTTGAGATTTATATATCTATGTTAGGGATGGATTATTGAATGTATGGGCTGATTCAATACAATATTGGAAGAATTGGTAGTTTTACATCAATGAGAAGTGGTACTTTTATGTGTTTTTCTATGATAATGTCCACCTAGGGTGTAAGAGTGTCCAAATAGTGTTTATATAGTGTTCTGATAAAAATTACATGGGAGGGTGACTTAAGAATAGGTCTAGGTCAACCCTATTCCTCTTACGGAGATGTAAATTAATTTTTGAAGGGTATAAGAATGTAAATCACTAAGGAATTATGCCATTATGGGTCTTGAGTGTTGTTTTATAGCCCTGGGTGCTATTTTTGACTACCATGTGACTAAAAGTCAATCAAAAGGGCCCCTAAGAAGGGTCAAGTGTTATACTAAGTGTAAAGTGACCTCAAGTGGACATCTAAGGCATGAATGATTAATTTTAATGACTACATTTCCCCCTCCCATTTATTCTATAAATATAGCAAAGTAAAATGACTATGATAAAGGAAAAAGAAGCATACCTAGACTTACCTAAAAAGTGAACCCCTTGAATTTGGGTTTGAGTATGCGAAGTGTGCTTCATTGTGTGTCCTCATTAGGTACATGAAACAATGTAAAAAATTTGGTGAAATCCTATGTGTGTATAGTTAGTGACCAAAAGGTGAATAACTTGGACTAAGCTAATATCTTGCTTAATCCCCATGTGTGGGTGGTTCAAGACCTCAATACGATTTTGACTCCATCAATTCCCATCCCTATTTGATGGATCATAATTTTTGAATAACTTGGATTGGATTGATGTCTTGTCTAACCCTCCTATGTAGGTGGCTCACTAACTCAAGTATGTTATGACTCCATCATTGCCTACCCATGTGTATTAGAAGCATCTATACTAAAACTATGTAATGTAACTAACATTGTGTGATGTAATAGAAACTATGTAGGATGGTTTTGGGGCCACTCAAAAATTCTAAAATGTAAAATGACTCAAGGGCCACTCAGGAACTCAAGTATGTAGCTCAAGGATAACTTGATAATGCTTACCACTATAAATGGAAATAAGACTTCAATTTGGTGTGAACTTGGTCCAAATGGTGTCTAGAGTATACACCATGGATAATGACATAGAGTTTACCAATCCATCTAATTAACTAGTGTATAAGTGAGCAAATTGAAATAATGTGTCGCACACATGCCCCTAATTTTGATATTTGTGCATATGTATTCTAGATTGAGTTATAATAATCTATATTTGAGCATATCTAAAATTGAAATGGGAGTGATCATGCCATGCATGATGCCCCCAATCTAAGCAAACTAGTATGATTTTATGCAAAACTAAGAATAAAATGAGCATAACTGATAATTCATGATTGATATTATGTAAACATGAACTGTAACTATTTTATGTTTCTAACAAATCTAGATTCTCGTATTTTTGGGGTTACTGGATAGTAGCTCACTATGCTAATGTCATTCATGATGCACAAATGTCAAACTATAATTTTTTCTGCCAAACTGAAACTGATCTGTGTCTTATTGGAGATTTTTAAATGATGTCATGGAGTTTTCTTGGTGAGTGGATGAAGTGCCTTGATAGTATATGTGACAATGACAAAGTGTGCAATGTGTTTGTCCTGGTATGCTTGAAGTATGATTGGTTGATCTTTTGTTTTGGCATGGTTAGATATGTTCAAGGATGAGTATGGAGTATTGATCATGTGAAAAGATCCCCAAGATGTTTTCTAATCTTTTATTGCTTGTGTGTATGAGTGGAATTCATCTAGTTGTCCATAGTTTTCATCTAGAAAATTTGAGTCCAGTGGCAGAAAATCTAAGTAGGTAGTTTGATGACATCACCATTGTCATGTGGGAATGAGTTAGAGGGAGTTGGTCACATGGTTGTGATCACATTTGTGCCTAGTTGATATGTACTAACTTTTATATCATGCACCTAAGCACAATCAAATGTCTGTGGGTGTAAGGTTAGGTTCCTAGATAGTTTGACAGTATTTTCCCATACTTAGCCAAATTTGCATGAGGCAAGAAATAGTCAAGTAAGCAATTTGATGGTAGCATATCTCATATGTGTTGATATTTCAAAATAAGGTGATCATATGGGTTTGTTTAATATTTTTCCTAGTTATTTTTTGCCAAATTTTAGGTCATGGAATGTAGCGCAACAAAATATATACATGTGTAAAGTTGGGCTCCCATGTTTTTTGACAGTGTTTTCTATGTTGAAAAAAAGCCAAGTAAGTAGTTTGTTGATATCATATATCACACATGTGAAGGTTTCAAGATCATATTGATATATGGATAGAATACCTTATGTTAGAGGATCTTATGTGCTAAATTTTAGATCATGAAACTAAGCACAATGAAAGTTATGCAAGAGCAAAGTTGGCCTCATAGGCAAGTTATAAGCATAGTTAGCTTTGTGACAAAAGTTTTTGAGAAGGCATTTTAATGGAGATATATCTCACTCATGCAAAGGCTTCATGATAAATTTGACACATGGTTGGATTATCCTATGTAAGGAGATCATATGGTCTAAATTTGAGATCATGCGAGTAAGCACAAAAGAAGTTATTGAGGTTCAAAATTGGCTACTCAGACAGATTGTAATGGTCCCCATAGTCAATTTTGCATGAGGTAAATTTTGATAAAATCTCAAGGATATCAATAGAGCGAGTTTGATCCAAGATGTTAGGAATTAGTGAGATGATAAGAAGTGGACATTATTTAGTAATTGAGCAAAGGTAAAGGATAAAGATCAACAATGAGCGTGTGATCATATACTTGAAGATCTACAGTGTGTAATAAGGCAAAGTGGTCAACATGTTTGATGTTTAATGACCCACGTAGAAGTGTAAGAGAAATAACCTTCCAAGAAGATCAATATTTCATGATTGAATGAGCTGAGTGAGAGCATGAGATGAAGGCAAGTGGTCAAGGTTTAATTATGACCGTTGGCATTTGAATTTTTGAATTTAACAAACGAAAAACCAGTGTTATGTATTTCATCCATAACGTTTGATCCAAGATGAATTTATTGATGAAGTAAAAATAAAATATTAAGAGCACTCCATGGTTCATCTAATGAACCTAATTTTAATATCTAAAATTATGTAAGTCGAAGTTATGAAGGTTCAAAGTTGACTGTGTGTTCATGCTTATTCTACAAGTGACCCAAGAAGGATAATTGAGCTTGTGTAGATGTTGATTCAATGTTTCATGATGAATTAACTATTTGGGAGTGTTTTAGACTCTATGAGGATGCTTTGTATGGACTTTTTAGCTTTGGCTAATTGATATTTTGTATGAACAAAGGTTAAGAAGTTGGTTGTATGTTTGTTCATAATGTTCTTGCACACTAGGTCACTGTTTGAGTTGTTTGAGCATACACAAAGGTGAGCAAAGATGATTATGATCATTTGAGGATGTCAAAGTGGACATAATGAGTGGACCCATGTATTTAAAATTGTTCTTGTGTTCTTTTTTTGATTGATGAAGTGCTAAATGGGTGAATATGTCTCCATGAGACCTATAAAAGCTAGAAGGGCCTTATTAAAAGGTGTAGTTGCTTCAAGGTGACCCATAGATGCTATGGTAGACCTATGAAGATTGTATTAAGATGTGTCTCCATATTATATATGCCTTAAGGGTTAATGCATGTCTAATGGCTGACCAATATGGTGATGATTATGATTGCTCTATAAATAGTGAAATCAAATGTGTTAGTTTTTAGACTTATAAGACTAGGATGAGGGAATGTGAATGTGGAATCAAATGAAGGTAAGAACCTTTGAAAGAGAAGGTATACATCAGTGAGGACTAGCAGAGAGTGAAGAGGATTAGACATGCTTGTTTGATTAAGGTGGTACAGGAGGACATATAGGTCGGTAGACCTAATGAGCCTAGAGGAGGCAAAATAAACAAGTTGTTCAAGAGGCTGTTTGAGAGAGTATATTATGAGTGAAGGCAAGGTGAAGAATATATGATATTTGTGGTTGATATAAGAGGTATATTAGAGTGTGGACTATGTGTATGACCATATGGTCATGTTTTTATTGTTATGACATATTTATTGCAAGTGTGCTTAAGTGAGTGTGAACAAAGGGTTGAAGAGTGGGGATATTCGGGATATGTAATGTGTCCTAACTGATCTTTGTGTGTTGGTTCAAGTATGTAATGTGATTTGACCAACAGGGAGTGTTTTGGTGATAGAGTTATTGCTCAAAAGTATAGAGTGATCCAAAAGGTGGATTTAGGTGCATTGAGTGTGTAGAGTTGAAGAGAGTTGATATACTTTGTATCTCCATCAGATTGGAAGGCAATAAGTGTTGAGGATATGATCTATTCATAGTTCTTGTTGTGATAGCTTAGTATACAAGGGGTTTGTAGCCTCCTTATAAGGTTAAAGTTGCTAAAAGTCTAGTTATTGTTGCAGGTCAACTATACAAGTGTGGTATCACCTTGTGGGATTGGTGTCTCACTAAACTAAGGGATTGTAGTTCTTTGATTAGTTACAATTGGTCTAAATTGGTTCTTGTTATTATAGGGTAGTTCTCCAATTGTAGGTTCTAATGGGTTTTCTCCCCCAAGAGGTTTTTCCACATATGTCATGTGTTATATGTTTGATCTTACATTATCTCTCTTATTCATTGCTATGAATGTTGTGTATGCTTCATGTATGCTTGTGGTAATTATTTAAAGAATTTGAAAGAATTGAAATTGAAGTTGGATAATTTGGGCTCACGGATTCACCCCCCAGTGATTGTACCTCTAACAATTGTTATCAAAGTGGGTCTTTTTCAGGAAGCTTAATAGCTTGAAGGAGATTTTGAGTAGGTACAAAGATGGCTAAACAGTTGAAGAAAGAGAATCAATAGTGAAATGTTATGATCAAGGCACTTGAAAAGTAGATATGTAATTTGAAAAATGATGCTAAAGAGGATGAGAAGGTTATCATTGACCTCAAGCATCAGCTAGAAGATTATAAGATAAGTTTGAGTTCAAAAGAAGAAAGTAGTTCAAAATAAAAGGACATCATATGTGGTGAAGATGTTTTCCATGATAGTGAAGAAGAAGTTGATCTAGAAGTTGAGCTCGTGCGTGCACTTAGTGAACTGAAGGAGCAAAATAAAAAGAATCATAAGATGAGAAATGTGATCAAAGGTCTTTAAGCACAAGCCAGTTCTCTTGAGGGAAGTTTGATAGAGCAAGCATGTAGAATAAAGGATGACATGGCCAAAGAAGCTAAGAGTGATAAGGAGACTATCCAAGTTCTGAGAGGTCAGTTAATGGCTATAATATTAAGTGTAAGAGCTAAAGATGATGAGAGATTTCAATTGGAAACCAAGCTAGGTTCATTTATGGATGAGCATGAGCAATTTTTGTCAAGATAACAAAGTTTCAAGAAGATCAAAAGAAGTCAGATTAGCTCAAGAGTAATGCAAGAAGGTCTGTTAAACAACCAAATGCTTCAAGGTATGCTAGTTTACTTCATGGTCATTGTTATACATGTAATAAGTATGGTCATAAAGATAAGGACTATAAAATGAAGTCAGTCAAGTATGGGCATTCACGGAGCTATAATAGAAGGAGTTTTTGGCCAAAGATTGATCACAATTCAAATATGTCAAAAGGTATGAATGATGTTATTTGTTTTAGTTGTCATAAGAGTGGACATATTGCTAGATTTTATCCAAATAATGTTAAGAGGTCTTTAAGATATGTCAAAGGATATAGATCTCCCAGAAGGTTTGAAAAAGGATAAACTCAGGTATGGAAACCAAAGGTAGTCATTATCAATTATTATAGTCATAAGGTTGATAAGAAAGTTGCTCTAGAAGGCTATGTTGTAGATCAATCTAAACTCAAAGGTCAAGTTGGTAAGTTGGTTGTAGAAGATGAGAAGAGTCAAACTATGGTATGGAGACCTGAGGCAATAAATACTAAGGAGACTAATCCTATTATGTCCAAAAGTCTTGATGGATTCATTGCCCATTGTAGAAAAGGAATCAAAAGTGAAGGAAAGTCAAGAGTTTCTATTGTCAGCATTTTTTGGCAAGTTTGAAGCAAATAATATGCCAACTGTCCAAATAGAAAAGGAAAAAAAAATTAGTTCAAGTCAAGCTCAAGGAAAAAGCCAAAGTGTCTATTGAGGCTAGTTATAAGCCTAAGAAGAAGAAGACTATCAATATCAGATGACCAAGGAGGAAAAGGAATATGAAGAGTTATGTGTAACTCCTAGTTTCAAATTATTTTAGGACATTGTGGGTAAGGGTGTCTCTATCTAGGCTTCAAGGAGACACTTGTCAGTTAGAGGAAGCTTGGTGGTTGTCAGATATTATTTGTTGAGATGGTATGAAAACAAGGTATGTTTGTGCATTCTTTTTATATATTTTTTATTAGAAAAAAGAGGCTTGTGAAGAATCTTAGTGGTCCTATCTTGAGAAGGAGTTCGCTTATTAATCATGGTTTGGATGCTCTGGTATAAAGGTTAGTTTCAAATATCTATCTACATATCAGTTTGCGATAGATGCCAAGTGAGCCTATAAGTTAAATCCCTTTCTTCTAAGCCTATGTTCTAGATCTTGCTAAGCCTATTAAAAGTTTATTCAACAGTTGTGTATGACATGGAATTTCACAGTGTTCTAAAGATGACATATCTCATATGAGTATTAACTGTGATTGGATAATATTTGAAGACTTGTTGAAGATGTCATGTTCATGATGAAGCATGAAGTTAGGGGGGCTTTGTAATTGGTTGGGTCTTAAGATCAGAGGGCCAAGTAGTTGAATCTGAGAAAGAAGGTGTGTAGAAGCAAGTTTATGTGATCAAGGTTATATTGCCAATCTGAACAGAGACTTGTGTTGATCTTGGAAGGTCTTTGGTTAAGGGGGAGCAACAAGTTTATGATTTTTATCTAGAGGTTTGTGAAGGAGCTATAGTACAGGGTCAAAATGGGTGTTTTCAGATGGCATAATGAGTTTGATGCAATATCAAGTAGAGTTTGGTGCTCAAAAAGGTTTGTACACTTCTTTGTGATGTGTTTCGGGGATTTCAAGCTTTGAAGATCTTTTGTGTACAATTGGAGATTTTTGTTTGCTCTCGAGTTTCTCAGTTTGTGCTTAAGAGTATGCTGGTCTTAAAATGGGTTATATGAAGTCATGTCTCCCAAAGGTGTGAACACTCAATTTTTTGTCCATAAATGTGTAATGACTATCTCTGCATGTGTAAGAAGTTTTAGAGATGGACATTGACCAAAAGGAGGTTTATTGACTCTAATTGATTTGAGATTATAGAGTTTTGAGATCTACTAGAAAAGTGGTTTGCCTTATGAGTTGAGGTCTAAGGCATATTAATATATTAAATGGGCCAAATGGGTAGTCAAATCAAGATTCGCAGTGAATTGAAAGTTGGTGATTCTCAAGTTATTCAAGTTTTTGTCAATTTGGAGGCCTAATTAGGTAGTTGGTTTGTGAAGGAAATCTATTGAAAAAGATGATCTTGTTTTCACAAATTCATGTCATATTTGAGATATTAAGTTTCAAGTCTTGAATTTGTGTTTAAAAAAAGTTGTGGGCTCTGTAAGTTACAAGTAGGGCTACAGGGAGGCTAGATAGGCCTAGTTTGAAGAAGAGTGATTTTTGATTAGTTTCTCCAAAAGAGTAAAGTATGTTTATTTCAAGGTGATTTATTAGGATGGTTTATTTCATGATTCATATTTGGTGAGTGGTATGAAGTTCTGTTGATGGTCCTTCTGGTAGCTCGAGAGAGTAGGCTAGTAAGCATGTATATGTGGTGGTTTTTCATGGCGTGTGGAGTTTTGAAGATGCTCAAAAGGTGAAATGGCTCATAGATCTTAGGGGGAGTCTCTATCAAATGTTTCTTGGTGAGTTCCATCATATTTTACTATTTTTGTGTGTTATTTCTTCATTAGTTTTAGTGCTTGGTTGATGAGAGTGTTGGCATGGAGCAAGAGGATGTTGTCAGGGCAAGCAAAAGTAGGCTCAAGGTAAGGGGGAGTTTGTATCATATTTATAAGATGGTCCTCTCCTATTGGTGATATTTTTATGTCCTAAATATTAAATTGTGCCCACTTTATCATTATGTCAAAGGGGGAGAAATTTCTTATTGTGAGAGTGCTTCAAGAGAGAAGGTGAGTTGTATATTGTTATATATGATGGTTGTTGACATCAATGAAAAAGGGAGATATTTTTAGAGAGTTTTAAATGATGTCATGGTTATTTCATGGAGGTGTCTTGGTTAGTGGATGAAGTTCCTTGATAGTCTATTTGATAATGGCAAAGTGTGCAATGTGTTTGTCCTAGTATGCTTGAAGTATGATTGGTTGATCTTCTATTTTGGCATGATTAGAGATGTTCAGGGATGAGTATGGAGTATTTATCATATGAAAAATGTATCGAAGATGTTTTAAAATATTTTATTACTTGTTTTCATAAGTGTAATTCATCTTGCTGTCCATAGTTTTAATCTAGAAACTTTGAGTCCAATGGCAGAAAATCTGAGTAGGCAGTTTGATGATGTCACCATTACCACATGGGAATGAGTCAAGCGGATTTGGTCATATGGTTGTAATAAAATTTGTGCCTCATTAATATGCTCTAAATATTATATCATGCACCTAATCATATTCAAATATATGTGGGTGCAAATTTGGGTTCCCAGGCAGTTTGACAAAATTTTCCCATAGCCAAATTTGCATGAGGCAAGAAATAGATGAGTAAGTATTTTGATGGTAGCATATCTCACACATGTGGATTTTTTAAGAGAATGTGATTATATGGGTTTGTTAAATATTTTTCCTAATTATTTTTTTCCAAATTTTAGGTCATGTGATATAGCAAGACAAAATATATGCATGTGTAAAGTTGGGTTCCCATGTTTTTTGACAATGTTTTCTATGTTCAAAAAGAGCCAAGTAAGCAATTTTTTGATGTAATATCTTGCATGTGTGAAGGTTTAAGGAATAGATTGATATACATATGGAATACCATATGTGATAGGACATTATGTGATAAATTTTAGATCATGTGATTGAGCGCAATGAAAGTTATGCAAGAGCAAAGTTGGCCTCACAAGCAAGTTCTATGCATAGTTGCCTCTATGAAAAAATTTTTTGAGAAGGAATTTTAATGGAAATATATGTCACTCATGCCAATAATTCAAGATAATTTTGATATATGGTTATATTATCTTATGTCAGGAGATCATATGTTCCAAATTTGAGATCATGCGAGTAAGCACAAAAGAAGTTATTGAGGTTCAAATTTAGCTACTCAAACAGATTACAATGGTCCTCGTGAGGTAAGTGTGTTTTCTCCAAGATGTCAAGAATTAGTGATATGGAAAGAAGTGCATGTTGTTTAATGACTAAGAAAAGGTAAAGGATAAAGATCAATGGTGAGTGTGTGATCGTATAGTTGAAGATCTACGGTGTGTAGTAAGTCAAGGTGGTCAACATGTTCAATGTTTAATGACCAACATAAAAGTTAAAGAGTGAGAACCTTCCAATAATATTGATGGTGCATGATTGGTGAAGCTGAGTGAGAGTAAGAGATGAAGGCAAGTGGTCAAGGTTTAACTGTGACCATTGGCATTTGAATATTTGAATTTAACAAAGGAAAAACCATTGCTCTGTATTTCATCCATAAATTTTGATCCAAGATGAATTTATTTAATAATTAAAAAATAAAAGATGAAAAGGAATCCATGGGACATCTAATGAACCTAATTTGAATATATGAAATTATGTACAATTGAATTTATTAAGGTTCAAAGTTGACTATGTGTTTATGCTTTTTTGCAAGTGACCCGAGAAGGATAATTGAGCTTGTGTACATATTGTTTCGATGTTTCATGATGAATTATATATTTGGGAGTGTTTTATACTCCATGAGAATTCTCTTTATGGTCTTTAGAGGTTTGACCAATTTATATTTTGGATAAAGAAAGGGTAAGAAGTTGACTGTATGTTTATTCATAATGTTCTTGTGCACCAGCTCAATATTTGAGTTGTTTGAGCATACGCAGAAGTGAGAAAAGATGATTGTAATCATTTAAGGATATCAAAGGGGACATAAAGAGTGGACCCATGTATTTTAAATTGGTCTTGTACTCTTTTTTTAATCAATGAAGTGTTAAATGGGTGAATAGGTCTTCATGAGACCTATAAGAGCTACAAGGGCCTTATTAAAAGGTGTAGCTGCTTAAGGGTAACCCATAGATGATATGACCAACCTATGAATATTTTATTGAGATATGTGTTAATATGATATATTCCTTAAGGGTTAATTCATGCCTAATGGCCAACCAAGATGGTGATGATTATGATTTCTCTATAAATAGTGAAACTAAATGTGTTGGTTTCTAGACTTGTAAGACTTGGATGAGGGAGTGTGAATGTGGAATCAAGTGAAGGTAATAAACTCTGAAAGAGAAGGTATAGGTTAGTGAGGACCAATATAGAATGAAGAGGATTATACATGCTTGTTTGATTAAGTTGGTGCAGGAGAACATATAGATCAGTGGACATAATGAGCCTAGAGGAGGCAGAATGAGCAAGTTGCTCAAGAGGTTGTTTGAGAGAGTATATTATGAGTGAAGGAAAGGTGAAGACTGTATGATGTTAGTGGTTGATCTGAGAGGTAGATCAGATTGTGGATTGTGTGTATAACCATCTCGTCATGCTACTATTATTATGACAGAGTTGTTATAGGTGTGCTTAACTAAGTATGAGCAAAGGATTGAAGAGTGGGGATATTTGGGATATGTAATGTGTCCTAATTGATCTTTATGTGTTGGTTCAAGTATGTAATATGATTTGATCAACAAGGATTTTTGTGGTGATATATTTGTTGTTGACAAGAGTAGATTGGTCTAAAAGGTGGCTTTGGATGCATTGAGTGTGTAGAGTTGAAGAGAGATGATATACTTTGTATCTCCATCAGATTGGCAAGTAATCAGTGTTGAGATGTTTTATTCATAGGTGTTGTTGTGGTAGCTCAGCATTTAAGGGGTTTGTATCCTCCTTGCAAAGTAAAACTTGCTAAAAATATAGTTGTTGTTGTAGATTAGCTAGACAGGTGTGGTAGCACCATGTGGGATTGGTGTCTGACTATTTAAGGGATTATAGTTCTTTGATCAGTTGAAATTGGTCTAAATTGGTTCTTGTTATTATAGGAGATTAGTCTAACTGAATTTTTCAATGGGTTTTCTCCCCCAAGAGGTCTTCTCACATATGTCATGTGTTATATGTTGATCTTACATTGTCTCTCTTGCTCATTTTTATGAATGGTGTGAATGCTTCATGAATGTTTATGGTAACTATTTAAAGAACTTGAAAGGATTGAAATTGAAGTTGGATAATTTGGGCTCACTAATTTACCTCCCCTCTTAGTGCTTGTACTTATAACAATGTTTTCCTAATTTTGAGATTTGTAATCTATGTCTGTATGTTTAAAATTTGTGTTCTAAGTGCACTTGAATGGCCTTATCTCTGTGACAAACCCTTGAAAAGGCCCCCTATTTTGAGGGGAGTTGTTGAACCTATGTAATAACTTTACTCAAAATAAAAGATATGCATTTTGTGTGTTAGATTGAAAATATATGATATATGTGTGAAAAACCAATATAATATGTATACATGACATCAGAATGTAAAATTTATCAAGCATAGGTTGGTAATGTATGATGTATGTTAGATCTAGCATTCTCATGGTTGCCAAGATAGATGTAACATTGTAAACATGTGTATGAATATAAAATATGGATATAATTTGTGTAACCTACTTAGGGGATGGGGCATGATGTCCATCAAGGCACCCAAGGAGTAAATGGAGATGTATGAGGTCCCTCATGGCATCTAGAACCGAGTGTAAGTGTAACAAGTAAGAGACATGGGTCATGGCCATGATTCATACATGAAAGCATACATACAATAGACATGAGGCATGTAAATTAGGCCAAGGGGCCATAATACAAGGAACATGGGCATGTGTCACTAAGTATGAGAAAGAAATACATGTAAGGAGATGTTCAAATGTCTACATACAAAATCAAGAAGGCATGCATAAGGACATGGGCACATGTCCAAAACATACATATAGTGAATGGAAGTGGTGTAGATACATAGAACAATGGCACATTCAAATACCCTCAAATAGATGTAGAATCAAAGAGACACTATCAAGTCTAAACTAGGAAAGCTAGAAATGAAAGTATGCATGAACATGTGGTACAAATTCATACAAGAGAAAATATGTATATAACTGAGTCTATAGTATTAGTAGTTGACAAAAAAATTTGTGTAGTATAGGATGATCAATATCAAGATATAAACATTCTAAATCTGTGATATGGACTATAGAATGATATAACTTGGTAAATTAGAAGTTGTGTATAGGATGCCTCCAATGGGCAAATGTATCAATGATGAATCTATGTATTTGTGTATGTGCCCTCAATGGGTAAATAGTAGCAAATATAGATCTATGTAAAGGACCCGAGTCCTGTAATAATCTATGAATACTCAAAGAGAACAAGTGAAGTATGTATGTATGATAAAATCAAACTATACTAGCATAGATAACATATGTAGTACCTATGAAATATAAGTAATATAAACATGGAAATGCATAAAATCTAAAATTTTGTATTTTTTTAGCAATATTTGAATGTTTTTTTATTTTTTAACATATTATATTATTTTTTTATTTTATGAGCATAAGCTATGTAAAAGAGGAGAGATACCACTAACTGATGAGTCTCGCAAGAGAATCACAATCAATGTGTCATGTATCAAAGAGAGGAAGAGTGATCGTGCATTCTATGTGATTGATATATTATAGTTAAATACAGTTTCAGTGTGAATCTAAGTATTGTTCACTATCAGTATCTTGGCAATCATAATAACTTAGATTGTTCCAATCATCGTTATAATCTTGATTTTGAATCAATGGAATGTTAGTGTTGAAATTTGTTGTAGTTGGAGGAGCATAGGGAATTGCCTCATACCGTGGAATTGACCTTTTTGAATTTTTCTTTGCAATATTTTCTATTAGTGTGCCCTTGGAAATTGTGCTTATTATAGGCATATGGTGCTTTGGAGGCTCTTTTGCTAGAAAGCCTCTTTTGAGAATGCTTGTTGACTTAGCATGATTTTGACTTTTCAACTTAAGTTCTTGTTATTTTTTTAACATTTCCTATGTATTTAGATATTTTATCTTGATAAATTATATTTGTGAATGATTTGCCTTAGTATGTTCCATAAATCCCAAACCTTGTTGACCAACATTGTCAACTTCTAGACCAACAGTAATGATGCCTTGGGCATGTTTGCCCAACCCTTGACTTTAATAATCAAACCGTTGTAGATATTTTTTACCAAACCCATATTTTTTTGAAAGTGAGACCTCTTTTTTGAGAAATATATTCACATCTTTTACTTGTTTTATCTATGCTTATTATACTATTTCTTGTTCTAATTTTATTTTGTGAATCTTCTGTTATTCTGAGTTATGCTTTGGTAACTAATTTTGTATTATTTCTAAAGTCGACCCCTTTTGAATTTGTACATGTGTCATTGTATGTTTTTTGGATGATGTGTCACTATTTGAGTCATTTGTATCAATTGCATGTTGTATTTTCCTTTTCAATGTTAAACATGAATTAGTGTGGTGCCCATGCATTCTATGATATGCACAATAATATCCAGATCTCCTCATTAGATATAGAGGAGGTAGGTTTATCAATTTAGATTTAATAATTTTCCTTAAAATCTTACTTAAGCTTTTATTTGATCTTTGAATACTTTTCAAACCACTGGTTATAGACGCACTTTGTTGTCATTTTTGGTTTTGATATAGAACATTGCTTGCCACTAATTTACTAGTTGAAGATGCATATACATGAATGACATTACTGTGCCCTGAAGGCTTTTGTCTTGTAATTTGATTTTTTAATGTTGTAATATTTTCATGTAATAGCTGATTCTAATTTTTTAGTTATGAAATCAACTTTCCCATATTGATAATTTGATCCCTTAGAGTCTCACAAATGTAAACCCTGATTGTTTCTAATTGAACATATAGGCACACACCTTGTAGAGAAGAGGTGGAGGCATAAATAGGATGATCATGGGAATTAATAACAATAGTATAGGTTGATTCATCTTGTGGAGGAGTGACAACATGGACCTAGTTAGAGGGAAAGTATTTATCACCCTTGTGGATATGAGAAGAAGAAGGAGATTATTTCAAGTGCTTAAGATATGATATTGAAACTTGAAAGGTGGTTGTTAGGGTATTTAATTTATGAAGTAAATCAAATAAAATATATTTTAACTAATATAGGACATCATGTAAATATGTGTGTATATCTTCTTTCAATTGATTCCAAATGAAAGGAAACAAACATGCAAGTGAAACTAGAAAATTTTGCTTTAGAAAGTGATAAACATCTTCTATCATTATTATCATGATTAGACAAAATAAAAAATAGAAAATATAGGGATTTAAATTCTAAGTATGAGTTATAAAAGGTTGGAAACATAAACCCTAAAAGTAGTCTAGGGTTAGGGTTTTTGCACTATTTGAAGTAAGTCAGGTTCACTAAATGATTTAACTTTTAAGGGGATTATGGAGTTTAACACCCTATGTTTTTTAAAGGGTTAGAACATAAAATCAAGGAAGAATTATGCAATAAATACAACCATTGATCTGTACAATAATTGACCTAACTAATTTGTTGATTGTAGAAAGGATGAGAGAGAAATAATAACTTAGATGAAAATAGGCTTTCTAGGAGGAATTCAATAGTGAAAATTGGTGAGCAGATAGGTCTAACTATCAAAAACTAGATCTAGGTGTCAAAACTAGCCCTAGATAGTAGCGTGGTCCTTTAGATAGTACCACGGTGTGATAGTGTCCCACTTAGAATCTCCATAAATAATTTATAATTTTTTTAGAATAGACCTATTCCAACTCTAGTCCAAATTTCAAGTCTTTGTGATCAATACTTTTTCTTGTAGCTTTGTTTTCCTCTAAATACACTAGGTTTTCATGCTTGTAAGGGCTTGAACGAACACCATGAGAAAAAGGACTTAGTGGGGTAGTATGGATGTGATCTCAACACCCCATTGTTTTGAGAGTTACCTACATACCAATACCTTGAAAGGGGATCAAGCCCAATGTAGTTCTCTCAATCTAAGCGTTGGTGCAAATGCAAGTGAATTCTAGAATGCTTGAGTGTGAATACATGAGACGATGCCTTGGAGGCCACTTGAGATCTAGATATTTGTATTAGGGATGGATTATTGAATGTATGGGTTGAGTTAATAAAATATTTGAATAATTAGTAACTTTCCCTTAATGTGAAGTGGTTCTTTTGTGTCTTTTTTTGTGATAATGTCCACCTAGGGTGTAAGAGTGTGCAAGTAGTGTTTATATAGTGTTTTAATAAAAAATACATGGGAGGGTGACTTAAAAATAGGTCTAGGTCGACCATGTTCCTTTTAGGGAGATGTAAATTACTTTTTAGATGGTATAGGGATCCAAATCACTAGGAATTGTGCCACTATGGGTCTCATGTTGTGTTCTATAGGCATAGGTATTATTTTTGACTACCATATGATTAAAAGCAGATCAAAAGGGCCCATAAGATGGGTTAAGTGTTATACTAAGGGTAAATTTATGTCAAGTGGACATCCAAGGCATCAATGGTTAATTTTAATGACTAAACCTAGACTAAATTGATAGTCCATCTTTGACTATGATGTAGTTTCCTTAGTTGACAAAAATGTAGGGTCTACCTCTTGTACCTTACACTTGAGCTCTTCCCACTAGTTGAGGGTTATCTGACAATTATAATTAATAAATTCCATTTCACCTTTCAATATTCTCATTTCTTCAAGCTGATCCATAAAAGTATATGCTTGAGTTATCAAAGTCTCAAGGTGAGTGGTTGCGACTTTGTGAATGTCCTCGAGTACCTTGACCTCCATCAAAACTTGTACTCAAAGCACTGAGAAACTAACATTCAATTTTTGTTGATGGGCACTTTTTTTTTTCTAGTTATTCAACATCTTGGAATGCCTTCATACATTAGGACCTATCCTTGATGCTTAGAGCATTCTCAGCCAATTTCTATTGATGTTGTTCCTTAGGTAGTAGTCACACTTATAAAAATTTATTTGGCCATGCCAAGTTGAAAAAAACCCATCGATGATGAGAATAGTGGCACTCAATTTATTCAAAAAATTATGACAGATGTCCATGACCTTGGTGAACTACATAGTGGCCCAAAGTTTCTTTTATTTACATTTTTTTAGAAAAAGTCCCACAAGCATCTCAAATTTATTAATTGCTTCACCAGTAATGGGAACTCCATCTACGAGTGTTGGTTCACTTATCAAAATTATTTGGCAAAGGCCCAACATCTTGAGCTGAGCCACTTCGACTACATCTAGTTGGCAATTGAGTTCTTTTTCTTATTTGAGCTTTCACCTCATTTCATGTTCTTCTTGATATAGTTAGATGACCTCCTAATGTTTATAGCAAAGTTGGCCCACATAATGACTGTTTAGAATGTTTTGCCTAGAAACCTCTAGGGAAAACTTGATGAGGGTTATACCTTCTTGTGTGGGAGACAAATTCATGAGACTTAACCAAAGTGTGTCTATAACATCGACCACCTCTGGGATTATGTTAGTGTTGGCCTCTAAAAGCTCAAACCATTCTTCATCATGACACACTTCCATCACAAAAGACATCTCACACCGATTTTATTTTTTGGACTCATGCTCGAAGAAATAACCCCACAAATAGAGTTTATCCGATGTGTATTATTAAAATGCAATGTGAATGGAAGGTCCACAATTTTTATAATATGGTTTTTATGCCTCCTACATAGGTTCCTTTCCATTTTAGGGGTTGTGCTCTAGATCAATAATTTTATTACCTTTTTCATGTTGCTCGCCGGTACCAGTGCTAAGGTCCTCTATGTTAGGGCCTTACTCGCTTTCTACTTCTTTAGGTTTTGGACTCTCAATGTCCATTTTATGCTCATCATCAAGCTATTTATCATTGGGCCTACTAGGTTATTCTTTATTGGGCTCAAGAGTGGCTTCCTTTATAGGTTATGCATCTAAAGATGCCTTACCTATGTCCAAAATCACCACTCAGGGCACTTCCTACTTGGGCTCTACCTAAAAATTTGGATGTGAATCAACATATTTATATTTTATAGGTATCCCATGGGCTCTTGCTAGTGATGGGGTTCACCTTTGTCTTTTAGGCTTGGCCTTTGGCCACTCTTCCTACACCCTACTTGAGTTGGTGGCCTCTAATCTTTGCCTCTTCTCCTTCATTTACACACTTTCTTTTGTGTGTGTTCATGGTTGAGGGGGGACTGGTTATTGTTTTTCCTCTCAACTTCCCAATGGTCTCTTTTGGGGCTTGAGCATATAGAAAATCACCCAGATCTACCCTTGTATGACTATCTTGTAGGGGTTGATATTAGTTTTATCAGTCTCATGCCTTTCTACATATGTGTTCCTCCTTAGGCAAACACAAAGATTATGAAGAGTGTGGATATCAACATCAATCTTGTCTACATCAATATTTATAGGGTGTGCATCCTCAATTCTATTCATAGAGTCTATGAAATATTTGGCAATGAATGCATAGGGTAGCTTGAGCCATGGTAACATGTTATTAGTGCTTGCCATCAAGATTCACATGAGGGAATAATGTATATTTACAAAAAATGCAACATAAGTTTGCATCTACATGGGCAACTCCTTGGGTATGCACTATTCATTCCCAAATGCTTCCCTCATGCCATCAAAATAATCTTTCATCTTTGCTTTGTAGGAGGGTGTGATAGCACCAGAGTAGGTGAATTTATTAAACCTTATAGTGAGGACTTATGCTTTGGGGGGTACACCCACTCTAGTTCCTTGTCAGAATACTCTGAGATGCCAGTTTCATTAAAAACAAGTAGAAACAAAATTGTGTCCCAAGGAAACTTATGGTTAGGTAGGCGATACACCTTCTCAACATCCTACTCAATTTTCTTGACAAAGTATAGGGAGTAATTATATGTTGTTCCCTTGGAAATTTGGTTGGTGACATAAAGTTGGTCCATATATACCTATTTTTACCAATCTACACCTCCCAGTTTGGTTGTGGCCAAGCGCAAAACTACTCAAATTGCAAGATCGATCAAGCTTATGACATACATGGTGTGACCTTCCTTTTTATATTACATTTCCACCATTATTTTATCAATTAATTCTTGATTCTTAAGATACGTGTTGACATCAATGTCATAACAAAGTAACCATGTTACTTTACTAATCCGTTTAGGGTTAATTCTCATTTTGGGCCCAACAAAGTAGAGGTAGGCTTCTCAAATGCACAAAATTAAAAAGTGAACCAACTCCTATGGATTTCTAAAATAAGGTAATTGAAAGAGTTATATCACCTATGCATTCTCTAGTAGATTATATATTATGAGATCATAGGTGATCTCATTCTTGGTGTTCTAATGCTCCACCTGGTAGTCCCATTATAAGCCAAGTTCATTTCTAGTTTGATGTTGATTGTAATTGAGGACCTAACAAGCGAAAAACTTCAATTCCCAATCAATCACATGTATAACTCTCTTTGTGTATTGTATTTCCTCAATCAAAATAGGAAAGGGTGGTAGTGTGGTAGAAGCCTTCTTTACTACATGTGTCATTTATGGTGCCTTTCCACTAGATGTCCCCTCCTCCAACTTTGTGGGGGTCCATGCCTCACACGTCACATTTACTTAATCCTTCTTCTTGGATATAAACAAGACTTCTTTCTTATATACCCTTGTGTTCTTATACTTTAGGAATGGCTGGTAATGGCTTTCTACTCTTGTTAGAATTTCACTTTGGCTACATCACTGATCAAGGTCCTTGAAGATTAACGTGTGGCTGACCAACTCTCCCAAATGAATACATTTTGATTCTTTTTTCTCTAGACCTAAAATGTTTTGGCTTCCTACTTTAACCTCCTCTAATGATAGATTTTATACTTACAACTTAAAACTTTCTCACACTCGCTCCTATGGTGCGTTTTATCACTAAATCACTGTGTATTCACCTTCTCTTGTTGCTTATTCATACTTTGTTTGAGCTCTACAATGGCTTATAATTTTTTAATAAAATTGACAATGGAAGGTCTCTTTGTCTCTATCAAAATTTTTCATATTAATTCATCCATGTCATCATCCATCACTTCAACCATTTAATATTTTAAATGAGATACCTTGGTGTTTATTTGACACGTTTGCCATTTATACCACTTTGTTATTAACAAATGCATACCCCATCCTTTGTGCCTTTCCTGGAGTGCATGTCAACTATAATAATTCAAATTTCCTAGTTTGTTCATGGGAAACTACCTTTTCTATTTTAACCCATTTTTATAATGATATTTACTTTACTGTCGTCATTTCGCTTACCTGGGTCATGTACCACCACTTGTGCATATCCCTCACGTACCCTATTTTACGTGCCCCATTATCTTCTAATATTTATGATCTCACATGATTTTTACATCATTTTATTCACACACTTCCTTTACATGCCTCCTCTATGCACCTCCTCTTGTGCACTTTTAGCTTAAGTAGCTTATCCATCCTTAAAACCTACCCCATAATAAAATCTTTGTGTGGTACTCCACATCATAACACAATACAATTCATGTCAAGAAAGAAAAAGTGTGAGATACTAAAATAGAATAAAAAAGAATTACAAAAGGAACACAACCAATGCCATACTTATTTGAAAATGAAACAAAATCCTAGCCTAACCTAGTGGCAAATGCCTTATTCACATAAGTCAATAATTACATAAAATGGTAGGGTCAAAGCCAAATATCATTGAAATGTTCTGGTAGGAATTAGCCATCTAATATTTTTAATTTACAAGTGCCTGTTGGATGAATAACATGAATAATAAATGGACCATCCTACTGGACCCGTAGTTTCCTTGAATGGCATGCAAACTTTGAATTATAGACCAAGACATGCAAACCAAGATGAAAAACTTTGGTTTTGATATGTCGATCATACTAGGATTTTTATTTTTGCCTCTCAACTCCTTGGCTTCAGTGTACAAGAAAGTGTGTTTCATCCAGATGAAGCAGAGCATCCAGGTGCACTTTTAAGGACTCCTCATCATCTAATATACTAATTTATGCAATACATAAAGAAGGTACAAGGAACTCCACTGGTAAGATGGATTCAATGCCAAAGAAAATATTAAAAGTACTCTTATTCAACCTTTTGTATGTGGTTTGATATGCCCATAAGATGACAAAAACTGGATCATCCCAATCATTGTAACTAATGTTGCAAATCTTGGTCAGTGTATTACCCAAGACCATATTGAATGTTTCAATTGTGCCATTAACTTGAGGGTGGTATGGTGTGGTTTTGTTGTGCACAATCATAAACTCAGCCAAGAGGATGCACATTTAAGGAGATAGTATTTCCATAATCCATAATGTATTGAAAAATATTTCTAGATTAAAATTATGTAATAAAAATTAATATATCAAAATGTTTCAGATCGCACTCCGTGAACCATCATCAAGATAAGGAAAACAAAATTAATAAGATTGAAGACTTGTTTTTTTATTTAAATATGTTTGCTAATGATGTTAGGTTTTTGGGGAAATAATATTAAAAAACAAAAAATAATAAAAAATAGTGAAGAAGAGGTTGTTAAAAAATGATTTAATTTTAATACGTTTTCATTAAAAACTAAAAACAACAACCAAATTTACAAAGTTTTAACAAAGGGAAAAAAATTAAGAAATATAATTTATTACAATTGTTTAGAAGATCTAATTATTTATGTTAAATAAGGAGAATAATTAAATAATAATCCAAAAAATAAAGTAATATTAGATATAGAGAATGATGAAGATAGAGATTCTAATAACAAGAAATATAGAGGTGTGAATTCAAAGGAAGGAGATACAAAATGAAAGAGCTATGAAAGACTTGAGACTAGTCGACACCCTTAAATGGGAATGTGGGAACCAACTCAGATGCAAGTCAATGTTTTTTATTATGTTGATGATTGGTCACCAAGAAGGGTTTAAATCTAGACCACCATCCCTGTTCAAGTTGTTTTCATGCTTGCAAATTTTAACGGCTTCTCTTATACAATGTTTGTAGAAGTGGCCTTTTATGGCTAGGACCTTGGTATTCTTAGTACAAATATGATGGTGAGCCTTGGAGGAGTGTTCTACTAAAGATAAATTCACCTCTCTTTCTTTGTTAATATCTGCTACATGTTCGATCCTTGTGTTGATGCAGTGCCCTGACTCTCCAATGTATGACATCCCACAAGAACAACAATTTTGTACACTCCAATTTAAGAGTTGGTTATAAATTATATCTGGATGAATTGATTAATCTTCTAAGTTTTTTTATGAGGGATAAACATAGTGTGAATTTCTTACTCTTTAAATTTTTTGAAATCTTATTATAGATTCCCTCAACATATGGGAGCAAAGTTGTAGGTGTCTAAAGGTCATCTACCCTAGATCTAGTACTAACATGAGCATCACTGTCTACTTTAAAAAGATTTATATATTTTCTTTCCTTTGTAACCATTATTTTTAAAAACATTTGTCAAATGATTAATTTCATCCTCTAAATGATCGTCATCACAAATTCTCAAAGCTCAAGTGGCAAGAGTTTTAAGAAAACCTATTTTTTGAGAGGGATGGTGGTGCGAATTCATGGGAATATAGAGATTGATATGGGTGGATTTTATAAACACATGTAGAGAGAAAAATCCATCAAATTTTCTAGAGAAGAGGACATCTGAGAAGGGAAGTTTGCCCTCTTTTAATTCTTTGGTGAACTTGATGGTACCAACAACCTTATTTAAGTGGTTATGGAAATCTTCAAATTTATCTAAACTATGTAGCCAGTTGACATGGGTCTTGTCCACATATCATTTCCAACAAATAGGTTTCAATGAGAAGGAGTTTAGAGCTAAGTCTTGAAAATACTCCTTAAAAAAATTGGATACAATGGGGGAAAGAGGAGAACCCATTACCACACCTTCTATTTGCTCATAAATGATCCCAAAAAATGAGAAGAATGTGTAATTTAAACAAATATCCACTAGAGAGATAGTCTCATAATTTGTATGATTCCCTACCACCTTGATAGCATCATCAATAGGGATCTTAGTGAAGAGTGAAACTACATAAAATTTGACCAGAATCTCATCATTTGAGACCTTCTTGTCCTTGATAAATTTAATAAAGATTGATGAGTCTGATAAAAGAAGAAGTTTTTCCTACTAATGGTTTAAGTTTTTTTATCAAAAAAGGATGTGCATTGTTTTATTGAGAAAGTGAGTGCCAAGATCATTTTAAACTTAAAATGCATTCATACCTTGTGAAGATATTTTACCATAAAAATATGGTGGTGGTTGTAATATTACAATCGCGTGTGGGCATTGCTTCAGCCCAATGTGTGAGATAGTTTGTGGCAGTAATGATATATCATGTGTCAGTCCATCGTGCAATTGGCTGAATGGGCCCAAAAAAATCAATATCCCATTTTTTAAATGGTTCATGAGCAAGTATAGGATGAATATTAATAACATACCTTTGGTTTGGTTTACCTGCGTGTTGATAGATATCACATTATCACAGATAAGCTTTGGAATCTTTAAATAAAGTGGGCCACCATAATCCAACTAGTATACCTTTTTTGTGTTATCACATCGCCAACATAATGTCCACCTATGTGATGATTCCACACTATGACTCATTATAACCATGATATATCATCCTTCATAGCCATAAATATGCCATTTGAGTTAAGCATTACATGTAGTCTTAGGGATTATAGCTAGTTTAAGTTAGAAGATGAATGCTTTTGTCTCTTTAAGCTTATGTGAGTCTAAGTTCGCATTCTTTACATAATATTCTAACTATTTGAATGTTTAGTCTTCCATATTTGATAAGTATAGGTATTATATCATCTAAATAAGAGTTTTACTATGATCTCATGAAGATGAGGAAGTGTCGTGACCACAAACTAATCATTCGAGCAAAGCTCTAGACTTTGCTAGACATTCTATGGACCTCAACAGATAATTACAAACTATGATAGTCAAGCTATAGATTTTGATAGGCATATTATGAACTCTCATAGCTCGTTATGGACTCATCCATAACATGTTCCAAGGCATTCCAGAATTTCCTCTAACTATTTTATGATGATCTAGGATTCCTTTATATACTTTCTATTTTTACATATGTCTATCTATAGACTTCTATTTATGTGTAGCTTTCCATTTATTGAAATTGTTCGATATAGATTGCAACTTTAGATAAGATGACATGGATAAATTGTATATAATATTTGATAACTAGATATGGTTGGAAAAAGTAGTTGTAAATCCCACAAGGATATTTCCAACCGCATGTGGATCTTCTTGTAATGCTCTTCTCTATTTTGGCCATTTAAGCCAATCTCTATGAATATCCTCTTGTTTAGCTAGTTAAGTTGTTACCTAGTATTTAGGACAATTAGTTTCTTTTGTATCTAATAAAAGGTAGGTCCATGCTCAATCTAGAAAGAGTGAACAACATTGTAAGAATTGTCATTTTAAATACAAGAAGATTTTGTGGCAAATAATACTCTTTTAATTTTATGCGTTAGTCAAGATAGTTTTATAAGGATTGAATTATTTTAACCCCGAATGCAAGGGTGAGCAAGGACCCACTCTCCAATTAGGCAGAATGTGTACTTTTGATATTTATAATTTGTTTTTAATTAGAATTAATATAAATACTTTGTGTGATTGGATTGATAACCTATAGGTCAAATGGATTGTTAGTGTTGTGTGTGCCTTATGTTTTATAACAAGCATTTATCATTTTTTCAAATTCAATAATCTTAATTCTACAACTTAACTTGGAGTGTGGATTTGATATTTGATTTAATGTGTTTACTATTCAGTAAAATTGTGTTGGTGCATTTATTTGCTTTATTGCATTTACTTGTATTTATTATTTAGATTGGTGCACTAACTACTTATTGTAATTAGTTTATTACATTTATTAATAATTTGTACCAGCTAGGATAAGCTTGCTTAGCTAGTAGTCAACTTGGACACTTATCTTGTTATAGTTTAATTTCACTCCACTATTCAGGGTAAGATAAGATAAGATTGCTTAACTAGTAGTCAACTTGTGTTAATCATTTACAGAAGTTGGACACCTATCTTATTAGTGTGGAGTTGTACTCCACTATTCTTGAAGTCAGATATCAATTGAACTACACGTGTTGTGTGAGTTCCCTTATCTTTATCTTTCATGCCTTGCTCTATATAAGTAATGACTATTTGTGTATTCTACATCAAATTAATATTGAATTATCAGAGTAATTCATCATATTTGAGTTATTTATTCATTTTTGTTATTATCTCAGATATATAGTTATTATTTATTACTATTTTATCTCTTATTTATGCTTTTTATTAGACTCATTAGATCCTGTAGCTAATTCTAACAAATTGCGTGATTTATTTCAAAGCATTTCATTCAGTTTGGTATGTTTACTTTTTGAGCAAGTGTCTTTCTTTCAAGAAATTAGTAGGATATTATGAAGTAAGAACTTAGGATAAATCAACTCCAAAACCCCCCAAACCAATAATGTTAGTTGAACCTAATAAATACCTTCATATAGATAGCCTTGGACACTGGCCCTAGTAAGAAATGATACCAACATAGATTGATTAAATTAATGGATTAAAATGACACCCATCATTTTTGGCATCATTTTCGGGGATTTCTTATAAAGTATTAGTAAGGTAAACTCTTAAGCTAATAGTAAAAAACTAAAAATATAATAAATTACTCTCTTGTTGAATACATGCATATAAGTAGGCAAAGGGATTCACAAGGAAGGTTTACTCCAAAATATACTTATCCTTTAGGATAAAGAATAAAGGTACTTTCAAAAAAGATAAAAAGCTTAAAAAAGAAATAAGCGAGTATTTTGGAAGTACATCTTAGGATTTAGAGGAATCTTCCTCTGAAAAAGTCAAACTTTCAGATAGTGAACAACGAGAAGACCTTGAAGAATCTCCTCCTCTTAATAGAAATCTATTTATAATGGAATAAAATATAGGTCTTGTAGAAAACCCTTATAGGAATCCTCTTGAGAGGATTTTCTCTTACCCCATCATCTTTGAGAATGATGATCGAACAATAATGAAAAACCTTTTCCCCATCAAATCTACCTACCTTTAGTGGTTTGTCCACTAAAGACCTAAACCAGTTCCTTTTTGAATTCAAAATTCCTTGTCAAACCTATGATTATACTTCAAATAATCAAAAGTTGAAATTCTTTCCTTATACTTTGAAAGAAAGAGTAATGAGGTGGTTTATGGGCCTAACAGGAAACTCTATCAGCACCTAGATAGAAATAAAACTAGTATTCCTAAATAAATAGAAAGATTACTATAGGTTCAAAGATAGAAAAGAAGAATTCTTCAAGATAAAATAGATGAAGATGAGAATCTTAAAGATTATCTTGATCGGTTTGCTTTTGCCCATAATAGGTGTGGATATGCGTTATCTGAAGAACTGATCAAAACTATTTTTCCTCAAAGGATTGGATGATTCCTCTAGGGATTATTTTAATCTCATGGGGAAGGGATAAATTACCAAATTAGACTTCTAAGAAACTACACAACTATGTACCAACTAATCTAGGACAAAACCTAATAGTATGAGAGGCAAACTAGGGAATTCTAGTGATCTAAGCCAACTCATGGGGGAAATAGAATTTTTCAAAATAGATATATTGGTTCAAATAAACACAACATTAGATGGATTACAAGATAAAGATAAATCTAACACTAAACCATTAAAAATATATTGTCCAAAGTGTAGATTAAAACACACACTCAGATGTTGTCTTCTAGACAAAACAAAAAACTATGGAATATGTGATGCTCAAGATCATGATACAAGAAATTGTAGTCACCTTCCTACTCTTAATAACCAGTTCAAATAGAATATATAGACCATATATGAAGTAAACTAGGTACAAAGGTAAGGAGATGCCTTCCCTCAAAATCAACCACTATAGTTTGGCTCAAGGATTCCTTTTACACAATGGCATGTACCTCCACAAGTTTGGGCAACACCACCTTAGTGGGGAAACTATGAATGGATGTTACAACCATGGATGATGCCCCAAACTATTAAACATACTTGGATACCCCAAGCTCATCAACAACCATGGGTAAATCAACATTGGAACCCTAGCCCAAACTATAATCAATAACAAAGAGGTTTTCCACAACAACAAGCATTGATGGCTCCTCTAAAAACTCAAGCACCCCCTACAGAGTAAGTAAACCAACCTCAGCTACCTATTCAACCAGTAACAAATCCAAATAATAGACAAGTTTATGTAAATTAACAAGGTGAAACCATAGGAGTAGGTGTTATTGAATGTGCAGACATACATCTCCGGTAAGGAAAAACATTACAAGAAGCTCATATTATCATCATAGAAATGCCTCATGAAAAAGTAAGTCAAAAAATTCAATCAGTGAAAGAAGAAGAGTTAGAAGATAAACTTGGAAAAATAGAGGAAGTCACCACAACTCCTCCACATGTTTCCTTTATAGAATGATTGAAGGGAGTGGAAGACAAAAGGGAATCTAAATTGATTCAAGAACTTAGAAAATTCAATATCAAAATTCTATTATTACAAGCCATTAGGGACATTCCAAAACTCAATCGGGTGATCAAAAATTTGTGTATTAAGACACCTGATAGGAAAAGACAATATCCCAAGACTATATAGGTAAATGGCAAGCTTGTTGATTTATTAACATGTAAGCTACTTTTACCCAAGTACTAGGACATAGGGAGTCCTATCATTTTTGTAATGATTGGAAAGAAAGAGATACCAATGTATTGGTGGACTTAAGAGCTGTTATTAATGTAATGACTATGGACACCATGCAAAATCTCTCTCTAATAGATATGTAACCCACCACCATAATCTTACAAATTGTAGATCATTCCACTGCTAAATAAGAAGGCATCATTGAGGATATAACATTAATTATAGATTCATGGGAGTACCCTATTGATTTTATTGTTCTCCGACCTAAAAATAAACAAATTGAACACCCATTGATCCTATGAAGGCCTTGGTTATCAACAGTGGCATCATTGTTTGATTGTAGATCAGGAGATATGACATCTCAAATGGTCTTGAAGCAAAGTGCATTTCTTTGTATCCACCTGCACAACCATCAATCAATATTGTAAAATAGTTATGGGTAGATCAATCTAAATAAAAACATGATGGTATCTCTTCTCTATCTATAGTCACAATCACTGATCATGTGGAAGAAATACAAGATGAATTAACAAGAAGTATTGAAACTGCTATGGACCTTGTTAATCCAGCTATATACCTTGTTAGTCTAACTACGGACCTTGTCAATCCATCTAGGGATTTTGATATAGGATATTATAATGAGAGAAATTCCTCTCCTTCTAAACATCCACCCTTTCCCACCTCTTATAATATTATGTATTACCATAGAGACATCCAATACAGTGTTATGCAATGGGCACATGAAAGTCAAAATACTTTTTTGACAGCGTTTCATTGTTCTCTAGTTGGAGTGATTTCTCTAGGAGATAAATTTGTCAAAGATGTTATCACATTCCATATGTTGTTTCCAAATCCTTGTCCTCTTAACTCTTTGATGAGAGAATTCAAACAAATAGATTCTTCTCGTATAAGTACTATGAAAATAACAGTAGGACCAAAGAAGTTACTCAACATAAACAGTTGGTTGACAGATGATTAGGAAGTGAAGGTCTTTGATGTATTTTGAGAACATACTAAATTTTTTTATTGGAAATATCAAGACATGAAAGGAATCCATCCAAGTATATGCACCCACCATATCTACATACATAACATTAAACCTTTAAGGCAACCTCATAGAAGAATTAATCCTGCCTTAAGAGACATTGTAAAAAATAAGAAAAGTTGCTAGAAGTGGGAATCATTTATCTTATTTCTGACAATAAATGGGTCTCTCCCTTGGTTATTATTTATAAAAAAAATGATAAAAGGAGAGTATGCATAGACTAAAGGGAACTAAACAAAGCAATAATGAAATATTATTTTACTTTACCCTTTATTGACCAAGTACTTGACAACTTGGCAGGGAAAAGATACTTCTCTTCTTGGATGGTTTTAGTGGGTACAATCAAATAAAAGTGCAACCTAAAGATTGGGATAAAACATCTTTCACCTGTCCATGGGGAACATTTTCATATAGGGTATTTCCCTTTCATTTGTGATATGCACCTGTTACCTTCCAATGAGTAGTCTTAGCCATATTTTCAGATTTAACCAATGATTATATGGAAATTTACATGGATGATTTTACTGTTCATGGAGAATCCTTTGATGAAAGTCTGAATAATCTAAGCAAAGTATTGAAAATATGTGAATAACACCATTTGTCCTTAAGTCATGAAAAATGTATAATCATGGTAGAGGAAAGAATAGTTTTAGGAGATCATATTTATGCAAAAGGAATCCAGGTGGATCTAAAGAAAATAAAGTCATTTCAAACTTACCTACCCTTCAAAACCAGACTAATATCAAAAGCTTCTTAGGCCATGTAGGATATTATAGAAGGTTTATAGAAGATTTCAGCAAAATTGTTACTCCAATGTTTGCTTTGCTGACAAAAGAAAGTGAGTTTCTTTGGAGTCTAGATTGCCAACAAGCCTTTGAGACTAATAAAGAGAAAATGAGTTTTGCCCCAGTCCTAAGAGGACTTAATTGGTCATAGCCCTTCCATATTTACACTTAGGCATCTAATCATTCTATGGGGGCAATTCTAGGACAAAAAGATGGAGAAAGACAATTATACGCCATATATTACATTAGCAAAAACTTGACTCCTATTGAGAGAAACTACACAACCATCAAAAAATAATTTCTTGCTACAATTTATGCCATAAACAATTTTAGACACTATATTAATGGTTAAAAAATATTTGTATATGCTAATCATGCAACTATCAGATATCTGAGGAAAAAATTAGTGGTAGGAGGAATAATTATAAGATGGTTATTATTGTTATAGGAGTTTGTCATAACAATCATTGATAAACCTGGTAAGTTCAATATGGTTGCTAATTTTATTTCTAGATTGAACAATCCAGATGAAGAAGAACTTGCAGAATATATTTCCTAGATGAGTAATTATTTGTTGTTGCAGCACAATCACATTGGTTTGTTGATATAACAAACTTTTTAACTACAAGGAAGTTTTCTTTTGAGTTCACTAGGAAAGAAAAAAATGTTTGAATAAAGAAAGTTCTTATTTTAAATGTATTAATGGTATATTGTTTAAATATGGACCTAATCATGTATTTCATAGGTATGTGAAAGAGAATGAAATGTATGACATAATTCATGTTTGCCATGATGAACTTGGTGGATGACACTACTCAGTTAAAAAAATAGTGCACAAGATCCTTGGAGCTAGCTACTATTGTCTAACTATTCATAAGTAGGTAAAGAGGTACACATGGAAATGTGATCCATGCTAATAATAGGTAAACCTACATTATCTTCTAAAATTCCCCTCCACCCTCAAGTAGTTTTAGAACCTTTTGAAAAGTGGGGCATGGACTTTGTTGGGCCCATAGATCCACCTTCTCAAGGGAAGGAGTATTTATTGGTATGTATAGATTATGTGACCAAACGGGATAAATTATAAGCTCTTCCATTTACAAGAGAAGAGGTAGTAGTAGACTTTTTATACTCTAGGATCATGTAGAAATTTGGAGCACCTAGAGAGATAGTGTCTAATCAGGGACCCCGATTCATGTCCAAAATGATTCAAGTATTCACAGAGATTTACCAAGTCAACCATGGGAGGTCTTCTCCATACCACCCTTAAGAAAATGGATACGTAGAAGTTATCAACAGAGAATTAGATAATATTCATACCAAGATAATCAGTAGCAGTAGGAAAAATTAGGTGGCCAAACTTCTAGAGGTTGTATGGGCATACAATACAATGTGGAAGACCACTACTGGTTTTTCACCATATGAATTGGTATTTGGTAAGAAACCTGTTCTTTCAATTGAATTTGAGATACAAACTTTAAGGACTACACTAGAAGTAGGTATTGACTTGGATGAAGCATAAAGAGAGAATTTTATAACTAAATGAGCTAGACGAAATTAGAGCAGAAGCTTTGCAAAAAATATAGATGATACAGTACCAAAGGAAATAATGGCATGATTTGCACATCAAGAAAAGACAATTTAAAGGAGATTGGGCACTTTTGTATGATTCTAAGTACCAACACTTTAAAGGAAAGTTGAGAACCAGATGGTTAGGACCATTTCAAATATATATTTTTTATATAATGGTTTAGTATAATTGTTGCCTATAGATGGTAATCAGAAGACACTCCTAGTCAATGGACACAAGTTGAAGTTGTACCAAACACCTTATAGTGAAGAATAATTCATACATTTGGTACAAAATGAGTTGGGCCTCATGGAAATAACTCAAAACTTCCATGACAACTAATCCTTGAAGACAAGATGGTCTTAATAAAGGAAGGGGATTCGCCTCTCTCTAAAATGGTAAAAAAATGAAAAAAAAATACTAAATTTCAACAATGAAAATCCTTAGGAATGTTATTGATAGTCATGACCAGGAAACCAGCTTGTTGGTTGATCATGTACTACAAAATAAGCCTTAAATATAAAACCAGTAAATGGCTGGTCAATGGTAAAAAGCTAAAAAAAAATCAAAAAAGTGAGTTCAAAAATTTAGGATTAATCATCATCTGTGATTGAATCTCCTTATTCCTAAAGAAATAAACATTGTTTTTGTTTTATTCTATGTCATTCTGAAAACTAATCCATGCAATTTCCTTTTGTTATAATAGGTAAATAAGGACAATCAAGGACAATATCATGAGTTTTAAAGGTATAGTATTTATTCTTTTACTAAGGGTTAGCTTTTAAGTTTTAAGTATGCATGTATAAGCTCAATCTTTGGCAAGTCTCCATAGTTCTTATGTGAAGGATGTGGACTTACCACTAGGATATTCCCATGTCAACAAGGAATATTTTCAAAAAGTTACCTTTTGATACTTGACTAAAAGCTACAAACTTTGTCCTATCAAGTAAAGTGCACTTCCATGATGGCCTTGTCTTTGTTGTCACATCACAACTCATTTGGATAAGCAATTGATATAAGGATTGGCAGCTTGATGATTACAAATGGATAAAAAGGTAATAATAAGTAATCATTATTATTTCACTACATGATAAGCTTACATGGTCATCATCTCATCACATACTTGGAAAGCTTCAGGGTTCGTCTATAACACTAAGATAAAAAGGGTATCGTGATACCACAACCCATTGTTAGAACCCAATGAAGTGCCATTTTAATTTTTGAGCAAAGCTACAAATTATTGTGATATGTGAGACTTGAAAAATTCATAATGGGACAAAAAAAGAAATCTAATCCCAAATCTATAGGACTCTTGGGAGATGAGCAAGTAAAACATGTGTTTGAAGCTATAGGATGGCTTAAATTTTTGATGAAATTCAAGGATTTTGATGAAACCCTTGTCACATATTTTATTCTCCACTTGAAGATAATGTTTTCCACTATCAAAGGCATACAAATTCTATTCCCTAACCAGGTCATTAGCGAATTACCTAGGATTTTGAATGAAGGAGCCAAGATCATAGGTAGATCTTCTTTCAATGACCTCATCCACATTTTCCATGATGAGGAAGAACCAGTGCTAGATTGTGTTCAAGATGTCAATGGAAAAATCAAAGGCATTAGTAGAGACCCCTTACTAGAACCATGGAGGTTTATATATTTTTGGCTCATCAAATATCTCACTTGTGATGGGCAGTATAGTGTTTTGAGTTGTGTTGTAATGAGGATGTTGATTCATTTGAGGTATGGCCTGCAACATCCCCAACATATAATCAACTCACCTTCATTTTTATTAGGGTATATACAAGTAATGGCCATGATATACCCTGGTAATCCATCCTCTATCTGCCATCGTGGACTTATTCAGTTGATAATCCAACATCATTTTCTTAAGCAAGAACATGGCATAGAAGAATGAATAGTTTTTCATGAAGGAAAGAAAAGGAAACACCTATAGATTGCCAAGATCATACCAAAATAACCTCTTACTTCTACCTCTAGGGCTCCACCAAAGGTCTCTTCCTCCAAAGAGGCTACTCTTGAATTAGTTTAGAGTACAAAATCAACCTTTAGGGTTGTTACACCTAGTCTTATAATTCCCTTCAAAGTGGTTATACCACCAAATCCAAGAAGAAGATTAAGACGTAGGTCCTCAAAAAGAAACCCTAAGCCATCTTCTCAACCTAATTCTTCACAGGAACATTCAAATCATCGAAGATGAGCATACTACAGACCCTGTTTTACATCCAGCACCTCAGGAGGCCTCACATGAAGAAAGTTTGCCTCACACTCATAAGAGAAGAATAAATGTTATATTAGTTATTGTTGATGATGAAGTAATTATTATAGAATCCCTTAACAGCCTATGGTAGGAACCCACTACCATTGTAGCACAAGATAAAGAGGAAATAGAGACTCCTTTTCCACAAGATATTTTTGAAGAAACTATTCCTTTTATTACCTCAACACAACCATCCATTGATAAAAGTAAATCTCCCATGATTGATGAAGAAGCCCAACCATCAAAAGAGATAGAAGATATAGAACTACATCATGCCTTGGCATTGTCCCGAATAGAAGCTATAGTCAAACAGAATGCAAAGGACATTGCTCAGCTATTATCTTCAGTTAAGTGTAAGGATTTTGTTATTTCTCTTTTATTGCAAATATAGAGAACGTTCAAACTTAATATTTAAATAAGGGTGAAGAGATAACATCATTGAATAATAAGTTAGATGAATATGAGAATGAAATTATTGATCTATGGAGTTATACCAAGACACTTGAAGAAGATAATGTGTCCTTGAGAAATAATCTCCTTAAATTTGAATAGGAGAATACAACATTGAAAGCACAATTAACCTCTAGATCTTGTATTGTGCCTCCTAAACCTATGGTAGAGCAAGGTTGGCAAACCATTATGTCCTACCTTGATATCAAAAGTCCTTGGGAACAAACTTTTTTTGAGCTTGGAGAACTAAAGGAACAAAACAAACTTCTTAAGAAGGAGAAAGAACAATTACAAAATGATATTAACCAAACACAACAACAAGAATAAAAGGTCAGACAAATGATACAGTTTCCCTATCAACTTGGTAAAAAGCTTTTAACTTGTAGGAGTATTTCTCCCTCCTATAGTTTGTTCTTGCATGAATAATTTTGTAGATGGCAGTTACTCCAAATCTCTTGTGGGTTACCACACAATATTAACACAAGTTAAGAATTATCGACAGTTTATCAAAAAAATTCTACTGACAGACATGACTTATTATGTGAATTTTACCTATGTGATATTATTTTGGGAAACACTACTAATTTCTTGGTCAATATATTTGTTGGTGAGTTACAACTCATAGCCCTTCTCTCCACTTACAGAAATCAAATAACATGGTAGGATAGATATAATGATCATGTGTGTACTGCAAGAGAAGTTGGAATTTGTATTAGACCTTAGTTTGGTACTGCAAGAGAAGTTGGAATCTGTATTGACAGTCCCTTTGAAAAAAGAGATAAGATCTCTCCCCTACTAATATAAAATGGACCCTTAGGATATCTGAGGCCATCACTCAGATCATTACCAATGTACTTCAAGAAGGAGGACATAAATTATGGATTGGGATGAGATTCATACCACCTCTATTATTTTCTCCCATGTCTCCATGGCAGAACATAAGGCCACATTCTGACGAACAATTTACTCTTTGGCTTCCCTTTGTTAATACGGATATGGGATTCACTCCTTCTCATGAGAAAATATTACAATATTTATACTCCATCTATGATCTCAACCTCAAATTGGAGCAGAGAATCCACACTTATGAAGATAGAAGAAGATAGTTTGTAATGGGACTTACAAAAGGTAAGGTGTTGGGGAAATGATGAGTCCATACTATGACTCATTATAACCATGATATATCATCCTTCATATTCATAAATATGTCATTTGAGTTGAGCATTGCATGTAGTCTTAGGTATTATAACTAGTCTAAGGTAGAAGATGAATGCTTTTGTCTCTTTAAGCTTATGTGAGATCGAGTTAGCATTCTTTACATAATGTTCTAACTATTTGCATGTTTAGTCTTCCATATTTGATAAGTACATGGATTATAACATATAAATGAGAGATTTTATATGATCTCATAAAAATAAAGAAGTGTCATGACTATGAACTGATCAGTAAACGAAGCTCTAGACTTTGTCAGGCATTCTATAGACCTTGACAGAGAACTACAGATTATGATAGTCAAGCTACAAATTTTGATAGTCATGTTACGAATTCTCACAACTCACTACGAACTCATCCACAACATGTTCCAAGACATTTTAAAAGTTCCTTCAGTTGTTCTATGATGATCCAAGACTCCTTTAGATACTTTTTATTTTTACATATGTCTATATATAAACTTCTATTTATGTGTAGCTTTCCATTTATAAACGCTGGTAGATATAGGTTACAACTTTAGATAAGATGGTATGGATACATTGTATATAAATTTTGGTAACTAGATATGGTTGGAAGAAGCAATTGTAAATTCCATGAGGATCTGCCCAACTGCATGTTGATATTGTTGTAAGGCTCTTCTCTATTTTGGCCAATGAATATCTATGAATATCCTCTTGTTTAGTTAGTTAACTTGTTACCTAGTATTTAGGACAATTAGTTTCTTTTGTACCCAATAAAAATCAGATTCATGCTCGATTTGTGGAGAGTGAAAAACATTGTAAGAATTATCATTTTGAATACAAGAAGATTTTGTGGCAAAGAATACTCTTTCATTTTTACAGGTTAATCAAGATATCTTTCTAATGACTAAATTGTCTTGACCTTGAATCCAAGGGTCAGCAAGAGGCCCACTCCCTAAGGAAATAAGACATGTACTTTTAGTATTTTTAATTATAATTAATATAAATACTTTATGTGATTGGATTGATAACCTATGGGTCAAATAGATTGTTAATGTTGTGTGTGCCTTATGTTTTATAACAAACATTTATCATTGCTTCAATTTTAGTAATCTTAATTATAAAAATTAGCTTAGGGTGTGGATTCGATATTTTATTTCAATGTTTTTACTTTTCAACAACATTGTGTGATTTATTTCAAAGCAGTTCATTCAGTTTGGTGTGTTTACTTTTTGATCAAGTGTGTTTATTTCAATCACTTAGTTAAGACATTAGGAAGTAGGAACTTAGGATAGATCAACTCCAAAACCCAACCAACCAACATTGTTAGCTATAACTAATAAATACCTTGTTACAGACAACCTTGAGAACTGGCCCTGGTAAGAAATGACACCAACATAGATTGGTTAAATGAAGGGATAACAGTAAACCCACCACTGTGACACTTTCATGGATGTTTTAAAGGACTTACGCACACTTGTGTTGTATTATACACCATAATATTTAATTCTGATCAAGTTTGTATAATATCCTCCAATAAGTTGGAAAGGGGCAGCATGTACAACCAGTTGATTTTTCTCTTAGGTGCTCAAGTGGTCTGGCATGAAACTTATTGTAAGAAAATTTGCAATTTATTCTAATTCTTTAGGCACATACATAATTTGAAAAAGTTTTACATCAGGTAAATCATCCTCTATGGCATGTGATGGCTCACTAAATTGAACATGTGAGAGATGGTCAGGTTTGAAATTAACTTTGCCTAGTTTTACAACCATAGAAAACTAGAACTCCTAAAAAAGAATAATCCATAAACAATTGTGTCCATACAAGACTGACTTATTTATCAAATAATTGAGATATTCATGATCCATATAGAAGATGAATGGGGTTACCAACAAGTATTGATGAAACTTATGAAACACAAAAATCATAGACAAGGCCTCACGGTCTGTCATGTAGTAGCTTTATTTTGTTGGTGTAAGCTTCTAACTAGTAAAATAAATAACATGATCAAGGTTGACCTCATCAGGTTGTGCCAGGATAGTTCCTACTACCATGCCTGAAGTGTCAACATGCACATGAAAGGGTTGATTCTAGTTTGGGAACTATAGAAAGAGTGCAATCACAAGTTTCTCCTTCAAGGCCTTGAATGCTTACTGGTGTTGAGGCATCAAGAAGAATAGGACACTATGTTTAAGTAGTTCTTCCACCAGGGTGGCTATGTTAGCATAACCTTGAATGAACTTTTGATAGTACCCTGTGTGACCTAAGAAGGCATGGACCTTGCATTGAGTGATTGGTGTTGGGAACTAGGCAATGACTACAATTTTAACTGGATCCACCAATATTCCATCCTACAAATAAAATGTACCAATAAAATCCCAAATGGGGTGGAAAAGATGCACTTATTTAGATTTAAGGAAATCTAAAGCTAGAGGTAACATTCGAGCATGAGGTGCACATTATCACAGTGGTCTCACACTAAACCATACACGATTAAGTCATCTAAGTACACTTGAAGGAACTTGTGGTTAAAATCCTTAAAACCTTCTACCATAATGTGTGAGAACATGATTGATGCATTCTTGAGGCTAAAAAGCATAACATTATATGTAAAACAATCTCAATCAATTGTAAAGGTTATATTCGTTTTGTCTTCTTCAATAATTAGACTTGGTGATAGCCAAACAAGCCATCGGTGAGGGTGTATATTTCACACCCAACAACACCTTCCAAAATTTCCTCGATGAAAGGTGTTGAGAAAGGCTTTGTTACACATACAACATTGAGTAGCCTATAATTTGCACAAATTCTAATGTAACCATCCTTCTTGATGTTGATCACCATGGGAATAACCCATTTAGATTCATCAATAGGAGTAATAACTCTAGCATGAAATACACTATCGATTTCCTCTTTAACTAGAACATGTAGATTTAGGTTCATTTGATATGGTTGTTTTCTCATCAATTGAGCCCTTTCAACCAACTTGGTGTGCATTTTGCCCAATGATGAATGTATTCTTTTCATTTCCATGTAGTTGTGTGGGAAAATGTCCTGGTACTCATGCAAAAGTTCAAATATTTTTTTTATCTCAACATCAAACCAGTAATTTTCCATAGTGGCTAGTTTTAGTGCATCATCTATTATAATGTTTTATTGAATTGTTTAGAGTGGTGCGTAATATGGTTTCTACTCAAATTTCATCATATCTCTAACATCACACACCCCATATTTTTTATGTATATATAAGTGGTTGAATGATGGCTCTGATGTATCAGAACTGGTACCCTCATCAACTTGGTATACAAACTTTTACTTCACCTTTTATATTTGTTCCCTGTGCGTATGGTCTGGTTGAGAGTTAAATTTCAATGAAACCATGGTAGGAGCATAAAGTTATAAGAAGATGGCCAAACTATCCTTAATTTCACATGCATGTGCCATATCCAATCTTCAACTAATGCTTTATCACCCACAACTACTTGACAAATTGCTTACAGAGATAAATTCAAACATGTTTATGGTAAATAAAATGCAAATGTGGAAAGTATACCATATTTGATGTGATATCATGAATCCATGTCTCTGCACATTTATTGGTGAATGTACAATACCCTAGCCCAAGCATGCAAAGTACCATAGAATGCATGTGCCCATAAGAATTATGGTAAAAATGTTTTGTCAGTGCTCCAAAGGCTTTCACATTGTGTTATATGTTCTTCTGGGGAAGCAATACCACTATAACCTAGGGTGGCATGAACACGGTTGTCATGGTAGAAGTGATTATGCATCACTATGCATACTTATTCCCATGTATCAAATTGGTATCGATGACTGTACCACCATCGAGCAGTTGTCCCTTGAAATAGAAAAGTTGATTGCACGAAACCTTTCATCCTCATTAACATAGTAAGCCTCTAACTATTGTAAGTATCCTTGGACCTCTATCTAACCTTGAAACCTAGCTTCCTAGTCCAACTGTAAGTGTGGTCCAACCATTAGGCATCCACCAATGAGGTGAATAGTTTTATAGTACTAAATGAGCTTTGGAGAGGAGCTTAGGTGACTATCTAAGACACCACGGATGCACCTTGTTAGATCATATGTGCATTGAGCCCATTGGTCACAAACAACATTGGTAGTGTCAGAGATAGACTGAGCATCTTCCCATTACAAGATGCCATTAGGATTAGAATCCACATGTTCATTTCCTTGGGAAGTAATGTTATAAACTATTTTAACATCCTCATCAACATCAATGGGTTCTACAAATTAGGGTCCGTGGTCATCATTTAGAGTAATGATGACACATTGTGTGTCATTCTCAAAGTTGATATAATACTTGAAACATAAGTATGCATTGTTCACATAGCACCAAGGCTGACCCAAAATAGCAAGGAAGTCACCAACATCAACAAGCTCGATCACCTCAAAATCACCCTTGAATGCAACTCCCAAGATGTTGATGGCAATATCCTTAAGAACACCTATAGGCAATGCATGCATCTTTTTGGCCATGAACAAGACACATGGGGAGGGTTACAAGGTGGGTCTCCCCATATTTTTCCAGTCGTATTTGGTTAGGACATTAACCTTTGTGCTAGTGTCCACCAAGATATCATAGATCATCCAACCATCAATGGATACATTGACAAGGACCTCTTTGTCACACTCTGGATTTGGTTGAGTATGGGTCTCTTGTTGGCATGCATGGTTCAAACAATGATCCTCTAAAGGATTTGTCATTTACTATCTTAACCAATTATTGAGGAGAGGGATGATGTCCTCATCAAGGAAAAGTTTTCATAGCTCTCAAATCTTGTGATGCCTCGACTCCGTGGGTGCCATAGTTCTTTGCATATCAGCCCACATGTTAGCATCCTTGTCCTTTAAGAACTCAATTTTGCCTTGTAGATCTCAGACTAAGACCATTATCTGGTGTAACACTTATTTTTGATGTTAAGCATCAAGATAGTGTTACGCATGAGGTTATTCACACTAAACCTTTTTAGCAGGTGGATTTGAAATTGGTTGGGAATGAGAACCACTCCATGTAGTAATATTGACCTTGGGTTCAATTGGTAGAGTGGTAAGGCATGGTCTCCACTAAGCATTTGGATTTTTTGTAACACATATCATCTCGATGCCCTTTTCATTGTGCTCTATAGTAATGGCAACATACAAATTAGGACATTATTCTAGGTGATGCTCATTTTTAAAAAGGCACAGGTCAGATAGACCATGTAGTAGTGGTCTAGAGAATCACACTTATAACATGTCCTAGGTGGATAACAAACATCTACGTATCCATTTCCATTCCCTTGACCTCTGAAAGATCAACCTCCACCATCCTCATGGTTGTTAGCTATGTAAGTTTGGCATGTACCTCGTGTGCCTGCTTCATAAATCTCATTGATGACTTGAAAATCATTGATATCATGCGTATATGCAACACATATTTTATAATATAATAACACTTTAGCTTGGGTGGTACACTGAAGAAAAGGACAACTCCTTACATCATGATCTTTGTTGTAAATCTCACAAGACTATTTCAATACAACACAAGCATTCCTCCATGGACAATTATTATTGTCAAGGCCTTCTAGTTCGCAATCAACACACCACAAGCCACTACAAGTGTCATGAGCATTATTGGCTATAAGCTTCTCCAACTGAGAAACCATCATAGTGATTTGAGCCTACATAAAGGGGTTAATTCCTGTATCTATACTTCCCATGGCTTTGATGTGGAGGGCAACTTCTAGTGCCTTGCATGGTTCAATGAAAGTCTTATAAGATAAGGCTCGTTAGAATGGAAGTAATAAACCACCCATAAACACATTAGAATGATACGTCGGGTTAATCTCAAATGATAGCTTAAAAATAATCATTTTGAAACATTCATTAGACATGCACACACTCTCAATGAGCTCTTGCTTGATATCTTTTAAGGCAATAATACTTTGTTGCTCAAAGTCAAGGATATTAAATTCTTGGAGAAAAACAACCTTTAATAATTCATAATTCACAATCGCTTGTTGGGGGTCAAATTTATGGTATTATTTGTGCACACCATTCAATAAAGTAGTGGTAAACTAAGTTTCCTTTGGCTTAAAAGAAGTGATACCCCATAGTCGCCAAATGAGTTCACACTTATGAACATGTTTTGTTATATTTTTGACACCTCAATATTCAGGTAAATGATGTGTCATCTTATAGTAGACTTTAGGTGCATTGGGTGGTTGCAGTGGAATTTGCTATGGTGCTCATCTAGTTCCTCATGAACCCTATGGTAGAGGTCTTTCAATGCCTTTTGGGTAGCTACCTGATCCTCCAACTCTAGTAGAACCATCATTGGTACTGCCTCTCATGCCTCCTATATTAATAAGTGCACCAAAGATATTGGTGTTGAAGGAGGTTTATTAGTTATTGTTGGATCTATAGTTTTCCCACTAGTTAGATTTGGTCCACCTAACATTTCAAGGTGATCCATAAGTATTTCTTGAAATGGAAAGGTAAAAATTAATGGTAAATTATTATCTTAATCTTGCACTTTCAAAGATTTATCTATGGTCTTAGTTTTAGATTCTTCAGATTCCTCACTATTAGTATCTCAATTTCTAACAATAATTATGTCAAACTCAAATGTATGAGCATGCAATGTGGTGGAGGAATTAGGTCTATTTATATTGGGTTCCCTTATCAATGTTTGCCCTACTTTTTCCACATGTACATGTGCTAGTGAAGGGCACGAATCCATGGTTAGGGAATACCCATCTTGCCTTTTCACCCTCTTGTGGATTCTTGCATCACTTCCAATCATGTTTGCCTCTAGGATCATTAACTCTCATAAATTTATGATTGGCTTCATCATACTTATGTTTCCATAGTTCTTATTATCTAGCTTCCATGTTGAACTACCAATCCCATACCAATGCATACCTCTCTATTTCCCCACCAATCATGATGTTCATATGCAACATAGTTCATTCGTTCATGGGAAAGCTCTCAAGACCATAATCTACCATAATTTCATTAATCTCTAAAGGAAATTGTTTGAGATACCCCACCTTCCCCCCTCCCCATGTGGTTCCCTTAGAAAGTTGAATTATGCTTCCTCTGGACAAGAGTATGTAGACACAATGTATTCCAAAATGTAGTTGTTGAGCGTTCCCTTTCACCACATGTCCACTACATGTGTCCAAGTAGTTTTCAACTTTGCCAAGGTTGTCTGATGTGCTACTGACCAAGAAGCCTCCATCTGTAATTTCTTGAATGATCTTACGCATATGCCAAAAGCCAAACATGCAAGTAAATGGGTAATTATAAAAATAATGTTTCATATAGAGAATCATATAAGTGCTACTCTACCCATGTGCACACAAAAAATCCTAGTTCGATATGTTAAAGGACAAAGTTCTCCTCTGTGGTACCAACCCAGCGCTCAACATTTTTCAAAGATAGTCACTTGAGCATCTTTTTACCTTCATGCCAACAAATGCAATAGGTCCCAACAATGAAACCAAAATGTTGGGTTTCTTTTTATCCCTAGTTGTGCATGACTGAGTACTAGTCACATGCTTGGAGGAAGGGAGAAGCCAACGTGTTAATGCATGGACATATCATGTGAGTGACCTCGTGCGCTAACCCTAGGCATGTAATATAGATAGGTTCTCATCAATTCTGCCATGTGATGGTAAATAGACAAATATTATTTAGGTGCTTGAGTTAACACATTTTATCATTATTATTACAAACATCATTCTAGAGTTAGCCATTTAATGCATTCACATAATTTAAGTACTCTAGTATCATAAAGCAGAATTAACACCAAATAGATTCAACACATCAAGATTCACATAATAATAGTTCCATTAATCTCATTTGATAAAATTACAAAGGTACTTCATTCAGTACATAATCTCTCTAGATATCTATCTTGACAACAACAACATGTTTACTTTCAAAAACACTTTATAATCAAAGCTAGGGGTATTTATACATAATGAAACCCCTTCTTGGGTTGCATCATTAATACACTAAAGATGACAATCCTATGACTATTTCAAAAAAAGAAGTTGTGGTGAGCCATTACAATTAAGTTCGTCTTGAACAAGGCTCAATATCTCTTATATACTCTCTTTATGCTAGATATTTGCTTTCGTGTTCCTCTTTCTTTGTGAGCCAATGCTAGATTCACACTTCCACTAATATCTAATACTTTCACAAACTTCTTTGTAACCGCCTCCACTTCCTTTGCCCCTTTCCTATCCTTGCACTTCTTTGAGTCCTACATCTTGTGTTCCTTATTCTCCATTCCTTATCTTTTACAACACCTATATGCGCCAAGGTCTTCCACATTGTTCTCCCATATTTCTCTCTTCTACGTCATTTTATACCATGTCATGGTCTTCTACGCTCATCCCACGCCCTTGCATCTTTTCTCTTGTGGCTCAAAATTACTTAGAACATATTACAAAATTTGGGTTCAACAATGAGAAATAGTTAAAATAATATCATGAGTCAAAAAATGTGTCAATAGTATCAAATTTGGACCAATAAACAATAAATAGACAATACACTAAAAGTGCATGGATTAACAATTAATAAATGTCTTGGGTCCCTTTTTAGATTTCTTTAGTAACAACAAACCTCTCTACAAGTTTTGCAACTAACAAAGAAGATTACCAAGTTTAATATCAACAACAATCTAATGAGTTTGCTTTCAAACTTTCTTTAAAAAAAATTAAATAAATAAGTTGAAGAATTTATTAATCACAGTTGCAATAAAAATTTATAATTCTATATTAACAAATGCTTATGATACTTGTGTGTAAAGTTAGTTCCTTTACCTTTAATAATTGCAAAAAATACACGAAGAAAATTATCATTGGGATAATAATGTACTACTCATAAAGATAATCTTGAGATGATTTCAAACACGCGAATAAAATCCTATAAAATAAATAATCTAAAAATCTTATTGATAATGTTGAGTCCCCATACTAATTCTTTTACAATGTAAAGAGGGCACTATAGAGTTGAATAATGATATGATCCATCGATTTTCCAGTCTATTGAAATAGAGACAAATAGAGAATCCAAAAACACATTAAAAGCAATATCAAAACTAAAACATCTATTCCACATGAGGTTTTATTAATCGAAGCATGTGCTATAGAAAGAAGAACACGCTTATGAAATATGATAAGAAGTGGATGAGTAAATGTGATATTAGCCTAAAAGAGTGTTCAAACGCCATCAAGGAAGTAAAAATATATGTGAGAGAAAGTCAAGGTAACCACAAAGAACCAAATAATAGATCATACAATCTGAGGTGTGAGACTAGGAGGTGAATAAATATTAAAAAAGATTAGGCAAAGAAAACTATGTATATTTTGTGCCTTGGTATTGGTGGAGATAAAATGACATTATGTCATAGAGTGCTTGACTTATAATGATATTTAAATCAAGTACATTGACAACTTGAAAACACTCTGACCATCTTGTTTGAATAAGTGAGATTAGTAAAAACCATTGATTTTCTAATCAAGATTCATTGAAAATTAACCAACATAAAAAAAGAAATAAATACTTTACAAACACAACGTAATGTAACCTCACAACCTATCTATAGACTCTCTATTTTTGATTAGATTATAAACTCTATAGAGAAGGGCAATTAGGTTATATAGTCTATAATAAATGGAGTTCCATTACCCATCATCCAATGTCAATCATCCATCGATCAATATAATAGAGAAAGGCAATGGGTAGGGGGCACTATATGTATAGTATATAATAGAGGTGGAGGTGGGTTTGAGGTCAATCGACTAGTAGGGAGAAGAGGCAGAACTTGGGGTTCAATCCTCCATTGCCCATTCCATTTTCCCTCATCTATTTCAAAAAATTATTTATACATATAAACACTTTATTAACTACTGTATAATCCCATAGATTACTTTATCTCATAGACATTATTAATATATTTATTTCATTCATTTCTATAAAGAATGTTTCATAGAGAATCATATAAGTGCTACTCTACCCATGTGCATGTAGAAACTCCTGGTTCAATATGTTGAAGCACAAATTTCTCCTCTATGGTACTAACCAAATGCTTTATATTTTCTAAAGATAATCGCTTGAGCATCTTTCTACCTTCATGCTAACAAATGCAATGGGTCTTGACAACAAAACCAAAATGTTGGGTTTCTTTTTATCCTTAGTCCTGCATGGCTAAGTACTAGTTGTGCACTTAGAGGAAAGGAGAAGCCAACGTGCTAGCTTGCTGACATATCACACGAGTGACCTTGCATGCTCACCCAAGGCATGCAACCTAGATTGGTTCCCATTAGTTCTGTCATGTGATGGTAAATAGACAAATATTACTTAGGCATTTGAGTTAACACATTTTATCATTGTTATTACAAACATTATTCAAGAGGTGGCCATTTAATGCATTCACATAGTGCAAATACTCTAGTATCATAGAGCATAATTAACCTAAATAAATTCAACACATCAAAATTCGTAAAATATTAGTTCCATTGATCTCATTTGATAGAATTATAAAATTACTTCATTCAATACACAATCTCTCTAGATCTCTATCTCGACGACAACAACATATCTACTTTCTTCAACACATTTTAATCAAAGCCAAAGGGTTATTTATACATGAGCGAAACCCTTATTGGGTTGCATCATTAATATACTAAAGATGACAAGCCAACAATTGTTTCAGAAAAAGAAGTCATGGCGAGCCATTACAATTCCTCTTGAATCGGGCTCAATAACCCCTATATACTTTCTCTATGCTAGATATCTGCTTTCATGTTTCTCCTCCTTCACGAGTTGGTGCTAGATTCACTCTCTCATTAATCTCTGATACTTTCATGAACTGCTTTGTAACTGCCTTCGCTTATTGCACCCTTGTCCTATCCTTACACTTCACTAAGTCCTATGTCTCGTGCTCCTTCTTCTTTATTTCCTTATCTTTTGCAACACTCATCTGCACCAAGGTCTTCCACGTCGTTCTCCCCTATTTTTCTCTTATGTGCCATTTGCTCCCACATTGTGGTCTTCCGTGCTCATCCTGTGCCCTTGCATCTCCATGCTTGTGGCTCAAAAATACTTAGACTAAATTACAAAGTTTGGGTCCAACAACGAGAATTAGTTGAAATAATATCACAAGTCAAAAAACATGTCAATACTACCAAATTTGGACCAATAATCAATAAATAGGCGAGTACACTAAAAACATATAGATTAACAATTAATAAATATATTGGAGCCATTTTTAAATTTCTTTAGTAACAACGAACCTCTCTACAAGTTTTGCAACTAACAAAGAAGATTACTAAGTTTAATATCAACAACAATCTAATGAGTTTGCTTTCAAACTTTCTTTTAAAAATTTAAATAAAGAAGTTGAAGAATTTATTAATCATGGTGGTAATAAAAATTTATAATTCTCTATTAACAAAAGCTTGTGATACTTGTGTGTAAAATTAGTTCCTTTATCTTTAATAATTACAAAAAATACAGGAGAAAATTATCATTGGGATAATAACATATTACTCGTAAAGATAATCTTGAGATGATTTAAATTCGCGAATAAAATCCTAAAAAATAAATAATCTAAAAAACTTATTGATAATGTCAAATCCTTGTATTAATTCTTTTATAGCATAAAGAGGGCACTATAGAGTTGAATAATGATCCATCGAGTTTCCACTCTATAGAAATAGAGACAAATAGAGAATCCAAAAACACATCACAAGCAATATCAAAACTAAAACATCTATTCCATACGAGGTTTTATTAATTAAAGCATGTACTTTTCCATTGGACGGATCGACTATGATCTAGGTGTTAAGTTATATAAAGAAGAGAGAGCACAAAGACTCGTCGTTGGCCCAAAATGATAGTGGAGGAAGAGTTCAACATAAATAACACACTTATGAAATATAATAAGAAGTGGATGAGTAAATTTGATATTAGCCTACAAGAGTGTTTGAGAAAGTAAAAATGTATGTGAGAGAAAGTCGGGGTAACCACATGGATAAAGTAATTTAGGCAGAAGAGAGAGTAATATGTTAAAGAATTCAATGCTACTTGTGATTATGACCAAAAATATTATATAAGAGCAATCAAATGGAAGAACCAAAAGCTAGCTCACACCATCTTAGGTGTGAGACTAGGAGGTGGATAATGTTTAAAGGAGATTAGGCAAAGAAAAATATGTATATTATGTACCTTGGAGTTGGTGGATATAGAATGACACTATGTCATAGAATGCCCAACTTATAATGACATTTAAATCAAGTACATTGACAACTTGAAAGGCAACTCTCTAACCACCTTGTTTGAATAAGCAAGATTAACCAAAACAATTGAGTTTTTGATCAAGATTCATTAGAAATTAATCAACATAAAAAAAAGAAATAAATATTTTACAAACACAACATAATGTAACCTCACAACCTGTATATAGACTCTCTGTTGCCGACTAGATTATAGAGAAGGGCGATTGGGTTATATAGTCTATAATAGAGGTAGTTCCATGGCCCATCATCCACCATCAATCATCCATTGGTCAATACAATGGACAAAAGTAGTAGGTGGGGGGCCATTGTATATACTACATAATAGAGGTGGAGGTGGGTTTGAGATCAGTTAGAACACGGAGTTCAATCATCCATTGTCCCTTCTTCCTCGTTTATTTTGAAAAATTATTTATACATATAAATACTTTGTTATTGCCGTATAATCTTATAAATTACTTGGTCTCATAGACATTATTAATACATTTAATTCATTTAAGAGACAATGATGGTCTCCAATATCTCTTGTAGGAGATAAAGTCCTTTGAAAGTTTGGTTTATAAAAATATGTAGACGCCATCATATTCAATAATTTGAATGCATCATGGAAAGCGCCTTTCATCGAATTAAGACCATATCAAGCCGACATTAATAATAATTCGCAATATAAAATATTTATTCAGGCACAGAAAGATTGAAAAAAAAAAGAAAGGGTTACGGATCTTTCTCAGACATACGTATGATATTTAGATGTGGATCTATTTTTCGCTCCCCGGGGTCTCGGCTTCGACACGCGGGATCTGGAAAAAATTAAAAATATTCGTAAATTAGTGCAGGTTTCCATAGAGTTTATCTGCGATTTAGTCAAAAACTATTTTTCAGTCCAAATTAATTGGCGTGGGTTTCTCTTCCATCGAATCGCCTTCAGCTTCAGAGTAATTTTGAGGGTAAAATCATGGAAAATGGTGATGCAGAGCAGTCAGGGAACGAGGAATACGGTTCAGGGGTAGGGAGGCGCTATCGGCCTGTATCACCTCATGACAGGCCTGTAGTTGAACTGTCTTCTCTTCCGCCGGGATCTTCAACAGCAAATAAACCAGAGGATTCCAACAAGTGAGTCGCTCTGTTATTTTTCTTTCTCTTTAAATATTTTATTTTTTTTAATGAAAATGAACCAGATCTTTGTTTGTTTTCGTTGTTTTTTCCCCTGAATTCTGCCTCTTTGCCAAAATTTCCGCAAAGTTTGTTATTCCTTAAAGATTTTATAGCGCTCCCTGCATTTGAAGCTTATCGTGATATGTTTTAAGCTCTAATTTAATGTTTGTTAACTTTTAATTTTATAGCGTTCCTATGCAGAATTCAGGTAAAATGTTTTAAGGTTCTCTCTAGAAGGAACTGTAGGTTGTGATGCAGTAATGACGAAGGGATCCAATGCCAGACAGCCTTAGACCGTGGAGCCTAAGTACTTAAGCAGACAATCAATGGACGCCCAAATGAAACTGTCTATGCGCAGCATGAAACAACAGTCTTTACCTTTATTGAGGAAAATTACAATGCACGCTCGTTACACTATTTCAATCTGATTACAGACTTTGCTACATGCAGTATTACAACAATCCCACAAGGGATGTGCTACACTCCGTCTCCACTCAAATTTATGACTCGCCATAAATCTCTGCTTGGACCAGATTTAGTTATTTTGTTTGGCTATCCTTTCACAGATCTTGCTAACTCCTAGTCTTTACAAAATTCGTTTCTATTCTCACCAATTGAAGACTTCTCTTCCAAATTAGCCAACCGCAAGAACAATGACAATCAATCAATAATTAGGCACACATGAAGCCTTTACTGAAGTTGGAATGTTTCACCCTCTATCCGTCAGATAACTACCATGTTTTCATGAATCTTCAGCTTCTCAATCAGCTACGCGCCACAGGTTGTCAGGGACATTATCCCACCATCTTGTGTTGACATATGGCACTGAAGTATGATGCAGTTCTGGCTGACATGTGTCTTTGTTGAGTCGCTTCACAGAAGTGATTACCTTCCAGCTTTCATCGTGCATGACATGAAATCAAGTATTCCTTGGCTGCACAGAAATATCCAGTTGCGCAGGATTGATCATGCATTGCAGAAGTTTGCAAGAACTTTGTGCACCAAAGATGATACACCGATCTCAAAGATCACAAGCTTATTGAACCGCAAGGTTTACGTAGACTTCTCCAACACAATACTATGTGAAAATTGTTAAGTTGGTAAGTCATCACAGAGTTCGCAGAACAAGAAATTTTGTGCAAGTCTTCATGCTACACAGGGCTCCACCTTTCACATCTCTGCGTAAAAATTCATAACTCTTCGCGCATAACTCACAGATATTTCCAAGTAAAACTTACGCAAGACTTCACAAGCTGCACAAAACATAAGCCTTTGATCTTTAGACTCTTCAGGTTGCACACATCAATAAGGGCTGCGCAAAAGCAACTCTCCACACACAAGGAGGTGCACAAAACAAGTTTGTGTGCACACAAAGGTTGCACAAAATAACTCTCCAGGCTGCATGTAATAAAAGGGCTCCACAAAACTGTTTATTACTAACTTAAGTATATTTTTGGATGATGCAAAATTGCTTCTGAACCTGGATGTTCCTACATTAGACAACCTGGGTAAGTGAAATGAACAATGAGCTCCTACTCATGAACATTCTGAAAATTCTTCTAGATACACTCCATGTGTAGCAACTTTGTACACTGTGCAAAAAACAAGCCTTTGCTCTTTGGACTCTTTAGGCTGCATACGTCAGTAAGGGCTGTGCAAAAGCAACTCTCTGCACACAAAGAGGTGCACAAAACACCTTTGTGTGCACACAAAGGTTATGCAAAACAACTCTCTAGGCTGCGTGTAATCAAAGCTCTGTGTAAAACCACTTATTATTAACCTACGTATATTTTTGGACGATGCAAGATTGCTTGTGAACCCGAATGCTCCTATATTAGACAACCCAGGTAAGTGAAATGAACCATGAGCTCCTGCTCGTGAACATTCTATGAGTTCCTCTGGATATACTCCACGCTTAGCTACTTCTGATGCGCTCATCTAGGTTGCATCCTCAACTTCTCAGCCTAACCACTTCAAATATTCCTTAGCACTCCTTTCCTTGTGTCTTTTGACTAACTTTGGAATCAATTAATCTTTCAATCTCTTCTCTCGCCTTCTCATGCATTTGTTGTCTCTAATCTACTTCTCGAGAATCTATGCTTGTGCTTTCATCACGGCTTTGTCACTCATATTAAGGGTAAAAATCTACCACATTAAAAATGGGTGAAATATCTATACCATTAGGCAACTCTATCTCATATGATTTGTGTGCAGCTGCACTGCTATGCACTCCTTTGAGAGCCTTGAACATTTGTGCAAGTTCGCACTTCGAGCACTGGCATGTAGCTTTTGACATCTTGCATCTCCTGCACAGCGCTAAGAAACATGTCGCACACCTCCTCGCATCATTCGCCTCTTGTGCAGGGCCGAGACACTCAAGAGACAAAATCTATGCTTCCGGTACTGCCAAGTAGCTCCAAGCATCACGCACATTTTGCACAATGCTTGGATTCATGCGACACAACTTTCAAGACAACAACATGCACTCCACTCTATAGGTGTGGAGGGCGTAAGTGTGAAGGGCTTAGCCCTTACAAGGTTGAGGGGCAACACCCCACGCCAAAATGTGGATAATCAAGTTCAAACACCGTTTGGCACAACCTTGTACTTCCATGTAGAGTAACCTTGCATTTTTGCACAACACAACTTCGCAGTGCCTATGCAACACTACACTAGCGCACACCATGCGCAAAACCTTGTTGCATCATCCTTAAGCCTTCGGGCAACTCAAAATTTACGCTCAACACTCAAATGGCCATGTGGAGATATTGTGCCACACGATGCCATGATAGATGGCACTCCCAAAGCTTATTACATGACATAACACCTATCAACACATTGCGCATCTGGAAGTTGAACTATCACAGCTGCAAGAAGGTAAACTGTCACTTGGGGCGAAAGATGAACCATTCCCTTCTGCAACAACTTTCTTGTATATATATATATATATATAAGCCATTCGACCCCAAGAAGGGCAGGCAACGAAAGGTCATTTGTATTGTTATACCAGCCAAGGTAAATCAATAAGGAAGTGTTACCCACTTTTGATCACGAGAATCTTCATTCCCAACCCCAAGGAGGGCAGGCAACGAAAGGTCATTTGTATTGTTATACCAGCCAAGGTAAATCAGTAAGGAAGTGTTACCCACTTTTGATCACGAGAATCTTCATTCCCAACCTTGCTGCACATTGTAGACATATGAACCATATCCATTCATGTCTCATTGAAACCTCAAGCAACTAGATAGCAAAGTATAAACAATCATGCCTCTCTCATGGAAATATGCCATGTAGCCATACATCTTTCTCAAGAGTATGCCATGCAACCACACATCTCCATGAGAGTATGCCATGTACAAAACACACATATTAATATAACTTTCTATTCTAGTTCCATTGTTCTCTTTATTTTGAATTTTATTCTTCAATATTATTTTGGCACACACATACAACTTTATCTAGATCCTTATCTAGAATGTTGTCCATCAGACCACTTGGGATACAAATCATTGTATGCGTTGGATGCAAACTTCCTCAACACTCTACATGGTCCAGTATTCTTCCATTTCAACTTGTCATATGTTCCTTTTGGGAACCTTTTCTTAGGTGCACTAAGACCATGTCTCCTACTTGGAACTCTTGTTCTCTCCTTTCAAATTTGTGTGTTTCTTGTATTACGCAGTACCCAACTCTGATTGCTCTCACACTTGCTGATGTATGTATTGCATTTATTCCATAAAATATTTTGCTTCAACACTCTTCCCACTTCCACCTTCGATGTCATGCAATTCTGTGACACCTCTTGGACTACATCTGTAAACAATATGCAATGGTGTCCTTCCAGTGCTTCTATTTACTGAATTGTCTCATAAACATATTCAACTTGTGCCAAGATTGAATCCTATAATGCTGGCTTCTCCCCAACCAAACATCTCAACAGGGTACCAAGACTCCTGATGACTACCTTGGTCTGACCATCCATTTGAGAATGATACTCTGAAATGAACTATAGCTTGGAATTCAACGTCTTCCACACTGTCCTCAAAAATGCCCAACAAATTTTCTATCTCTATTAGATACTATGTTGCGCGAGAATCCATGCAACATGACAACTTCCATGAAAAACAATTTAGTGATGTGCATAACATCATTAGTCTTCTTGCATGCAACAAAATGAGCCATTTTGGAAAACCTATCTACAATCACAAAAATAGAATCATGGTCTTTTTGCGTTCTAGGCAATCCTAAAACAAAGTCTATGTTGATATGTTCTCATGGTCTCTGTGGAACAGGTAGTGGTTGATACAACCTTGCATTCTGACTTCTCTCGTCCAATTGGGAAATTATACATTACTGCACATGCTTTCGCACATGCATACTCAGTTTAGGCCAAAAGTAATTTTTAGCTAACTGCACCAATGTTTTGTAATTGTCAAAATGATTAGCTAGTCCTCCATCGTGCTTTTCCTTGATCAAATTATTACGCATAGACCCTCATGGTATTCACAATTGTTTTTGTTTGAACAACAATTCTTCTTGTGGGAAATAATCTAACCATGGTGTTTTGTTCACTCGCAATGGTTCTGCGCATGCTTTCCATGCGTTGCCGAAATTTTCATCATATGCATATAACTGTTTCATGGAAATCCCTCTACTTCCACTTACATTTTGTTCAACAAGAGACACCCTCTACTCAGTGCATCTGGAACTCTATTAGACTTTCCACTCTTATGTTTCAACACAAATGAATAACTTTGCAGAAATTCAACCCACTTCATATGTCTTTGTTCAAATAACATTAACTATTGATGAATTGCAATGCTTGATGGTCTTTGTACAACACAAACTCCTTGGGCAACAAGCAATGCCTCTACTTATTGAGAGTTTGCATTATGGCATAGAATTCCTGATCATAAACTAAATATTGTCTCTTCATGTCATTCAATTTCTCGTTGAAGTAATCAATGGGCTTACTGTATTGACTCAACACAACTCCAATGGTTGTGCTGCTACCATCACAATCAACCTCAAATACTTTGTTGAAATTAGGGAATGCCAACATCGGCTGTTTTGTTACTTTCTTCTTCAAACTCTGGATATGCTTTGCTTCTACCATCCAAACAAATTCTTTTCTATCACCTCTCATCATCGTTGTGATAGATGCACATATTCCATTGAAGTTTCATGAGTCTTATAAATGTACTTGGTGCGTTGGTCAATCCACATGGCATAACCAATCACGCATACAATGCTTCCTTTGCTTTGAAAGCTATCTTCCACTCATCATTTTCTTTGATCCGAATTTGGTGATATTCACTTTTCAAGTCAATCTTTGTGAAGTACTCCGCTTCACTCAAACAATCCATCAAGTCATCCATGTGCCGTAATGAACATTCATACTTAATAGTTATCCTATTGATGTCTCTAGAATCTGTGCATATACATCATTCTCCACTTTTCTTTTTTCCCAGTACTGCTGGAATTATGCATGGTCTCAAACTATCTCTTATCAACCCTTTATTTAACAGCTCTTATACTTGTGTTTGCACCTTCTTAGCCTCCCTAGACGTCAACCTATATGCTGCCTTGTTTGGCAAATTGGATCCTGGAATCAAATCCATGTGATGACTTATACTCTGCATGGGTGGTAACCCATCTGGTAGATCATTGGAAATTATCTCCTCAAACTCATCCAACAACTCCTCCACTTCGCATAAAAGTGCTTCCTTTTTGCCAGCCTTCACCCCTTTCAGGTATTGCTTTCCCAAAACCAACAAGATCCTCGGACTACTGTCCACCTCTCCACTCTTGCCCTTTAAAAGATTTAGAGTGGACTTCTTGCCATCCTTCACCAAAGTGTATGTGTTTGCTTAGTTATCATGCATAACTTTTCTATTCAACTGCCAAGGTCTTCCTAGTAACACATGGCATACATCCATGGGCATTATGTTGCACATAACTTCATCTTTGGATGCACCAATCCGAAAAGTTAACAAACATTGTTCTTTCACTAGAATTTGAAGTCCCTTTAGCAACCAAGACAAGTAGGGATTTGCGTGCACAGTCCTCTTCAGACCAAGCTTCTCTACCATCTTGATTCTCATTAGAAACAAATTTTTTAGTGCTACCACTATCAAAAATAACTTTTCAGCACTTACTTCGAGATTTGCAAATGCTTTCGAAAAGATTTTTTCTTTGTGCTGGTGTGTTCTCCTCTTTAGCTAGTTTCAACAACACTCTCTTCGTCATGAAAGCTTCTCCACATTCTGGATACTCCGCATGATTGATTGATGCAACACTCTCCTCATCTTCTTGCACAATGTGATTATTAGCCTCATTTTTTTGCAGCCTTCATTATGTACATGTGGGCGCTTGAATGCCCTATGCCCCGATTCACTACATTTGAAGCATGTACCCGTGAATCCTCTACCTCTTCCTCGTTCAAAATATCCTCTACCTCTGGTAGGGTATCCTATGTCTCTTTGCATAGTTATATTACTTTGAGAACTACTTGATTCTCCTTCATGCATATGCTGCCGCCTACATCTATTAGATTGGCCTCTTGCTTTTGTGAACTTTCCGCTTCCCTTGCTGTATTTTGTTGCCTTCTAGACAACTTCTCCTCAGCCTTCAAAGCACATTTATATGCTTCTTCTACATAATACAATCTCATCATACCAAACTCATCTTGTAAGGAAATACGGAGACCATTCACATCCCTTGAAACATTTTCTGCATCATCTTCATCATGACCAACTTGAATGGTGAGCTTGTAAAACTCCTTTGTGCAATCTTTTATACTCAATTAACATATAGGTACGCATGAAGCCACGACGGACTTTGGAATTGTTCACCTTCCATATGTTAGATAACTCTCATCTTTTCGTGACTCTACAACTTTTCAATCAGTTACATGCCATAGGGTGTCAAGGATGTGATCCCGTCATCTTGTGTTGACACATGCCACTAAAGTATGACATGGTTTTTGCTGATGCATGTCTCTATTGAGTGACTTTGCAGGGTGATTAGCTTCCTACTCTTATCGCGCAGGATGTGAGATAAAGTATTCCTTGGTTGTGCAGAAGGATCCTTGCGCAGTTGTGCAGGATTGATCATGCATCACATAAGTTCGCTAGAAATTTGCATGCCAAAGATGATGTGCCGAACTTAGAGATCACAAGCTTACCTCGCAACCCTCACAAATTGGATGAACTGCAAGGTTTGCGCAAGACTTCTCCAACATAATGATGTGTGTGAATCTTCAAGCTTGCAAGTCATGGTAGAGCACATAGAGCTTTGCAGAACAAGAAATGTTGTGTAAGTCTTCATGCCACACAATACTTCACCTTTCACACCTCCGCGCAAAACTTCACAACTCTTTGTGCAAAACTCACAGAGATATCCAAGCAAAACTTGCACAAGACTTCACAAGCTGCGCAAAAATAAGCCTTTGCTCTTTGGACTCTTCAGGCTGTGCACACCGATAAGGGCTGTGCAAAGGAAATTCTGCAGACACAAGGAGGTGTGCTAAACAACTTTGCGCACACAAAGGTTGCGTAAAACAACTCTCCAGGCTGCCCATAATCAAAGGGCTGTGCAAAACTGCTTATTACTAACTTAAGTATGTTTCTGGATGATGCAATACTGCTTGTGAACTTGGATTTTTCTTGCATCAGGTTGTATTATTGGCATCATGATTTGTTGCTTGTTCTTCTGATTATGGGCTCACAAGTGGACCAGAAACATCAGAGTTTTATGTAATTCTCAATACAAATGCCGTTTGAGAAGACTCTGATACTATTTTCATAAATTATTACCATTTGAAGGAACTAAAACATTACATCAATGTGACAATAGGGTTATACACGAGTGTCTTCGCCGGGGCGGGGAGGAAGCTAATTGACATTCGAGCCTAGATGCATTGACTTAACATCTTTGTTGATATTATTGGATTTGCATTTTAAAGGCAATGCCAATGAGGAGAGCTGGGTCTTTTTGAAATGTTGCCTGACATCTTTATTTTTTCGACATTCGTTTCATGCTCAAATCATCACCAAGGGCTGGGTCTTTTTGAAAGCTTGCCTTACATCTTAATGTTTTCAACAATCCTGTATTTACATATTCAAGTCATCATCAAGAGTAGTCATTACCTTAATAACCTTTCACACATATATATTGCTAATAATCACAAGACAAGGGGACCTACAAAGCACACAAGAACCTGTAAGCATTTGTTAGTTTGAGAAGGAATGGTGAATTTAATTCTCCTCTATGGGCTTTTCACCCTCTAGCCACTTTCTGCAATGGGAAAGCTTTTGAGTGAGGGCGCGCCTTATAAGCATTCCTTCACTCACATTTATTATCAATGTGGGATTACTCACAGCCAAACATCTGTTTGTTCTTTTATTCTTTGTATAAAATTTTATGTTTTAATAAATAGAAGTCACATCTCTGTTTGGTTTCATTGTTTTTGGGCCTTAATTCTGGTTCTTTTGTTTGTGAAAATTTCTGCAACTTTTGTCATTCTTTATCGATTGGCATGCTGTAAGCTTTAATTTTATGTGCAGAGGAAATTTAGCGGCAACGTTTATAAATTTCATGTTTAATGGATAAATTTGCCAAATGCATTTGTAAAGTTGTGCCTTGCCGAGAATTGTACATTGTAGCATGACTTTACTAGAACAATCTTTACAACATGATCCTAAACTGTAAATTTTTATGCTTATCAAGTGCAAAGGCCTGACATGTTAGAAGGGGATGAGGCTGGGGAAAGTCTCGGGCCAATTTTGGTTGAAAAGTTAGCCCTCAAACCTTGGCAGCTTAGTCAAAGGAGGCCGGTCATTCATGTGACTTGAAAGTTCTTGGTTGTTTTGACCCTCCAATAGTAAAGGAAAATGTTGACAAAACTTGTTGGTGGTTTCAACGAAAAAGAACTGATATTTGTGTCCACAAATGAACAAATTAGATCAATGGTACACTTAATTATGTATCTAATAAGGAGTGCGAACAAAACCTTGAATAAGGTATCCAAAACTAACTCCTGGAAACATCATTCCAGACAGAGAGTGTTGTTCCTAAATCACATCTTTATAACCTGACTGTAAAATGTTTTTTTTTTTGATTGTAGGTAGTAGTGTTTTTTGAGCTTGTCAACCTGAGGGCCCAAATGCCAAGCCCCATTTATTAATACATTTGAGATATCTCGGTTGTGGAGAAATTCTCCAGCAGGGAATATGCGCCACCAGCAAGGGAAACTTCAGTGGCAATTTTTTCCATAAATTTGCTTTTTAATGGGCACATTTGCTGTATTCATTCACCTTTTCTGGAATTCTATATAATTGCACGATTTTCCTTTTTCAACAATCTTTACAACATGATGTTAAACTGTAAGGTTATTGGAAAATATCAGCCATTCTGTGTTTTTTATATAAAGAAAGAAAGAAATATTAATGTCTGCTAGTGACCAAAGTAGGTCAATGGGACTCAAAAAGTATATCCAGTTACAATAGTACTATAGTAGAAATGAACATTAGAAGCTGAGAAAGTGACCAAGACTAAAGCTAAAATGATCAAAAGTTGTTAATAGGGCTAGGGACGTAGCCTTATTGTTTATAGTTTGGCTGAAGGATGTTATCTAGGCCTATTTCAGAATGATGGCCTGTGATCGAAACTGTACTGCCACTATAACTAGCTGCTCTTTTTTCCATGTTAATAATAAAATCTCTTTTATCCCAAGTAAAAGAGAGGTTAAAATGTAAAGTTTCTTTCCGTTTTGTTAGAATTGAAATTTACTAAATTAGTTTGCTGTCCACAGAGAGAGTTCCTGGATCACATCTCTATGAGATCGCTTTAAGATGAACATATTTGATTGTAGGTAGTAGGGTTTTTGGAGATTGCAAGGCACAGGACTGAAAGGCTAACCCACTCTTATTAGGCTGCAGAGGAAAACTCTGGTAGGGGCATATGCACCAGAGGCAGGAGGCGGGCATTTCGGATGATCTGAGGATTATGACTAATTGATTAGTAGGAACATTTGCAAAGAGTTTATAGGTATCAAATAAGGTCTCTTCGTGGAGCTCATCCCTGTTTATGTTTTGTCTTTTCTTTTATATCAGCTGAAGATTGGGTCTTAATACATGTTTTTTTCCATAATTTTACTTTTTACATAAACCTTTTCTTTTTGCATGTTTTTAAAGGCCATTTCAAATTAGGGGGATTGAGGAGAACTTCTCACAAACGGCTGTGTAGTTAATTTTCAACAGTGTGATATTTAGTGTCATTGCATTCTTTTGATTTTAAGCTGGTAAGGCTCAGGGCTCAAATACAAATACATGCTTACTAGGACACTTTAATTCAAACCTTGGCTGTGGAGAAATAATCCAGCAGGTACTATTCACGGTTTTCCAGAGGCAAGTGATCCCAATGACCCATGAATTACACCTAATGGAAGGAGGAATCATCCCATTTCTGGAAACAGTTAAAGCTCAATATCCTTAACTGTGTGTGCTTAGCAAGAGGGGTTTCCCTACCTGATTAGGCATCAGCTGGGGCAACAAACTTTGCCTAGCATATCATGCAGGTATTAACTGTAACTTGATAGTGCATTGTGACTTCCTTGAACCTTCACTTTATGGTGGTAGACAAAACTAGATAAATTTCAATTGGGAATTCCTTGAAGCTTCACTCTATGGTGGTACACAAGACTAGACAAATTTCGATTATAAAAAACTTCTTATGCCATTGCACCCATGACCTGCCTCATAGTTCTCTTCATTGAGCTGAAACAAATTTGATTTAATTGAGGTTGAGTCTGTGCAAAAATAAAATGTCAGGTCAGGAATGGATGACAAAAATAAAATGTGAATTTGGTGCATACCAAAGTTACTGCATTTCATTAATGAAGAGATATTACAATATTTATAGCGAAGCATGTGACCATTCACTTCATATTCCAAGAAGACTATTCAGCTTCCTACGGAAACTATATATCTTCCACTATGAGACAAGAGTTCTCTTATAATTACTTTTATGATTATCAATATAATATACGATAATATTACATCCCCTCAATCTATAGGGGTTATCGTGAGACCAAACATGTGTTTGAACTTTTCAAAATTTTCTCTTCTAAGCATTGTTTTGCACTTAGGACAATGTAGCAATTTTATATGGTGTTGATGTGCTTAGTTCGGTCGTGAAAGACTGAATTCTTTGCTATTTAAATTGCAATTGTGTTGTCTATGAGAGGTGTTGACATCTGTTGTTTTTGAAAATATAAAAGAATCTTTTTGAGCCACAAAATTTCATTGGTTGCCTCGAACGCTGCCATGTATTTTACTTATGCTGAGATTGACGACATTGATTGTTTCTTTGACTTTTAGGCCACTGTTGTTCCCAAATTCATTAGAAACCCTAAAGTAGATTTTGCATTTTCAAAATCACCAGTATAATCAGAATTTGAATGTCCAACTAGTTTGAAGTCCCTTGCCTTAAAATATTTGAGCCCAAAATTTTGTGTTCCTTTTGGATATCAAAGGAGTTTTTTTGTTGCTACACAATGACTTTCACTGGGTTGTATGAATTGAGAAAGAACACCAACAACGAAAAAAAATCTAGTCTAGTTGTAGTCACATAGATCCGACTTCCAATGAGTTGTTAGTATTTATTAGCATCTACTAAATCTGTGGTTTCTTTTGATATTAATTTCATATTTTATTCCATGGGCGTACTAAAAGGCTTACACTTTGTCATTCCGAATTTGCTCAAAATTTCACCAATGTATTTATGTTGAGTGATGAAAATATAATTTGATTTTTGAATCATTTCAATATCCAAATAGCAATGAAGATAACATAGATTGGCTATGTCAAAGTCTTTCATTAACTCTGATTTGAATTTTGCAGTGTATCTTTCATTATTTCTTGTGATGAGTAGATCATCCACATACACCACTAGAAATACAACTTTTTATGAACTATTTTAACAATAAGAGTTGCATTTTCAAACTCAAAACGTATGAAGTTCATGTTCAGGGGGTGATCAATGAGTTTGTTGTACCATGCTCTTGGGGCTTGTTTCAAATCACACGACAATTGTTTCAGCTTGCACACTTTGTGCTCTTGGACATTTATTGCAAAACCTTCGTGTTGAGTCATGTACAATGTCTCTTTGAGATCACCATTCAAAAATGCAGTTTTGACGTCAATTTGGTAAGATTTCCATACGTTGTGAGTTGCCAAAGCCAACATGGTTCAAATGGTAGTCCGTTTTGTTTTTGGTGCAAATGTTTCATTGTAGTTGATTCATTCTTTTTGATCAAATCCCTTTGCAACAAGCCTTGCTTTTTGCTTGTCAAGTGAGCCATTTGCTTTGTACTTGTTTCAAAAGACCCACTTGAAATCAATAGGTTGACAATGGATTGGAGGATCACCCGATTTCCAAGTTCCATTTTTTTATCATTGCGTCGTACTTACTTTTCATTGCATTTTTCCATGATCAAACTTTTCAGCTTGTTTGAATTGGGTTTAGAGTCAAAAACAATGTTGACTTCTTCCCGAGGGTCTTCCATGGTAAAGTTTTATATCTTATCTTGAATTCCATCTAGAAACTTGTTTGACTATTGTGCAGGTCTGTGTGCACTTTTAGTTCCTATTTTTCCAACCTCATTAGGTATGACATCTTTCAATGTCTGTTTGGCGCATTTTGGTATCTTTTTCTAAGTAGCTTGCAAAATCACACGTGCTTCATTCTTTGACATCAGACCATTCTATGATGAAGTTTCACTTTCTTTTGTAGGGGGAGTGTTTTCAATTATAGGAGTCAATAAAGATTCAACTGTTTCCCAATTACGGGTTCCCCCTTCACTGTTTGAAACCTTCATATCAACCTCTTTGAAAACATCAAATTTGACATTTTTCAAGTCGATTCAATTGTCAACTGATGCTTGTTGTGTTCTTTACAGTTTCACAAAAGACATCTCTTGCGATGATAAATTTCTTGTTGGTCTCATCAAAAAGCCTATATACCTTTGAATACTTTGAGTATCCCAAAAGCATGCATTTATGACTCTTGTGTTCCAGTTTGTTCCTTTTTTCCTTGGGAGTCGATGCATAGCTTGTGGATCTGAAAATCTAAAGATGTTGCATTGAATGGAAATGACCACACCAGACTTTATATGGAGTCTTCATTTGTAGGGCTGCTAATGATGACCTGTTGCGGAGGCATACTTCTATTTGAGCTGCTTCTACAAAAAAATGTAGATTTACCCTTTTGAAGTACAACATTCCTAGAACCATGTTCATCACAATTCTGTTCATATGCTCAACTACTCCATTTTGTTGAGGTGTGTAAGGGATTGTGAGATGATGTTCGATTCCATTATGCTTGGGATATGTTTCAATCGCCTTTGATGTTCCAATGTGGGATTAGGCTTCATTTTCAACCATAGTTTGAAATTTTTGAAACATTTCGAAGGCTTTTGATTTTTTACTCAGAAAATATTTCCAAGTCATTTTGCTGTAGTGATCAATAAACAATATGAAGTACCTGTGACCACTAGTTGAAAGAATTCACAGCGAATATAGATCATAGTGAACCCATTGTAATTTATTGTCATCTTTCCATTTTGACTTTTGAAATGGTTCCCTTTTGTGTTTGGCCAATATGCAAAGTTCACACTTTTCAATGTTTTTGGGTAGTGTTGGCATGTCTACAACACCATTTTTCTGCATTGTGCGACTGCTGTCATAGTGTGTGCCCAAGTTTGGCATGCCGAAAAAGAATTGCTGGCATTCCTTCTTTAGCGAGATGAGCAAAATTTCTTGGTACCGAGTGCTCACCCTTGAGTTTTAGCAATTTGCCTTCATATTTAGTTAGAATGATTGTTTTGTCACATTTCTCTGTGACCTTCACCTCTCTATCGTCTAGCAGAATGGAGTGGCCTTGTTGTCAAATTATCACAAGAGACAAGTGTGTTTTCAATTGAGGAAGGTATAGTACATTTTGGAGAATGAAATCTAGAAGCCCTAGTGATTTGAGTCAAATCAAACCTTTGCCTTGAGGTTGTAGACTTGTTTTATCTGCCAAATATATTGGACCACAACTTTCTTCATGAAACTCTTTAAAAAAAAGTCCCATTAGAAAGTCATATGTTGCGTGGCATCAGTGTCTAGAACCCAAGCATTATCCAAGGTTGAACTCTCCGAAGTATTATTTTCTTCATAAAAAATGGAAAACACACATTCACAAGAAAATTGAGCTGAATCTGGTTCTGAGTTTTTTTTCGTTTTCTACTTTTTGTTTTCTATAGGCTTCATCTTTGTCCATGATGTTTTGCATTTATGGGTCTCATGATTCCCTTTCTTTTCGCAACGTTTGCAAAATAAATATTGTTTGTCATTTTGCTTTTCTTGATGTTTATTATTTTTCCCTGATTTGTTTCCTTGTCCTTTGTTTTTGCTTTTGCCTCTATCATTTCTTGCATTTTTGGAAGAATTTCCCTTTTGATTAACATAACAAATGTTTTCTTTTGTGGACTCTGTTTTTCTTCCAAAGACTTTATATCTTTTGACCATCTTCTCAACCATTTGATCAAATGTGAGTCTTCAACCGATTGCTTGTTACAAATACTTCAATTATGTGGAGTATGTAGGAAGAAGAGCCTTTATAGGCAATCATATACACATCAATTTTTATACCAGTTGCATCAACATCATGTTTGATTGCACGGATTTTAGAAGCCAAATTCATGACATCGCTATTTTTCAAATGAAGATTGAATAATTTCAATTACAATTATATAAACTCCAATTTTGAGTGAGATTCATAGGAGTTTTTTAATTTGTGAAATGCTTCCCAATGAGTGTTGCACCCCTGTATGTGATGAAAAACCTTTGCATCAATTGAGGCTCTCATTAAGGCCAATGCTTTTGAATTCTTCTGCTTCTAGGATGGTATCTCCTTTGCTTCTTCAGGTTCAACGGTTTGTTCATCCTTGTCACAAATGTTGACCACGAGTCATTGAAAAGTTCACCTTTCTTGACCATTCTAGGCAAGGATCTTTCCAAGTTAGGGTTGTGCAATTGTATTTATGATTGAATGCTTATTTTTTGTATAGGGAGATATCATGGTTCATTATTGCTCCAAAAATATACCCGTTTCTATATACCACTCGACTGATATATCAAACCTCTCTTTACGCTCACCCTTATTATACACTCGTTGGTATGTGAAAGAAACTCATCTTTTCTATAAACCTGACGGTATGTGAAATAGATGTTAAAGCACGTGATAGCATAATGGTACGTGGTACCTAGGTAGTATATGAAAAATATTTGTTCTAACTACGACACCGGCTTAGTGAGAAGTTCTTGTATGTGGTGTGATAACCCTATATACAAGGAGTATTCTTGTTCTCTTTCAGGATTTATGTCTAGCAATCTTTGCAAATGGGTAACGAAGAGAATGGGAAAATGATTTTTTTCCTTATTTCTTCTTGGCGGTTTATAGGGACGATGTCACTAACGTCATTGTTACAACTATATTAGGCTATAAGTGCAGTAGTTCGATTGCAACAACATGACTCGTAAACGTGAATCAAAGGCACTATTGATACTGAACGCTGTGGTTTTGTTTTTGTTTGCACGATTTGATTTGTTTTTCAAATTTTGCTTAATTTGAAAATGGAAAATGATTTTTGGTTTGCAAAATTAACATAGGGAATATCCTTCCAAATGAGATTATATGCTTTTCAAATGATTAAAGAAAAACTTAAAAAAATTCCTTGATGAAATGCTTTTTAATTGAAAAAGCATAGAAGAAATAAAATTAAATTTATTTGAGCCTTTAAAGGCTTTCCTCCGTCTTTGGCACCATGCAGAAGGTGGTTTAAATGTTGAAACGCCTTGGTTTCTGGTCCTTTTCAGCTCCACACACTCCTGAGAACAGCTAAATCAGTTCTATGAACAAACATGAAGCTTAATAATGAGGCATACTACCAAAATGCCACGCCAAACAGCCAATGCACATGGCAGGTAAGATGCCATACAATGTTTGATTAGCAAATAAACAGCTGAAATGCCTTCTTTCCAGCTGTATGTAGTCTTCTTTTCCAAGTACACAGTCAAAAGGAAGCAAAGCGCAGACTTAAAACATCACGTAGCAGCCAATTCAACTATTGAAAACAGGTGCAGTCCTCCAAGGCCAACTCAGATTTGAAACAAGTCAGAAATAGCAGAAAAATAACCAAAACGCTTCCTTGACTCAGCCATATGCTGATTTTAATCACACAAAATTCTTTTGAAGAACCAAAGCACAGTCCTTAACCATAAAATAACTAATTTTGAATGTATTTAATTGACTAAGAATGAAAATGCAATAGAAAAGAAAATAATAAATGAAGCCTGTGCTCTGATAGACTGATACCAATGTCAGGCCAGGAATGGATGACAAAAATAAAACATGAATTTGGTGCAAACCAAAGTGATTGCATTTGATTAATGAAGAGAGATTACAATATTTATAGCCAAACATGTAACTATTCACTTCATATTCCAAGAAAACTATTCAGCTTCCTATGAAAACTATCTATCTACCACTACGAGACAAAAGCTTTCCTACAATTACGCCTAGGATTATTAGTATTATTTACAATATTATTACATAAAGCAGCGAAACATAAGCATCCAAGAATTTTTTAAAGCATAAATTGGCAGATAATGCTTAATCGAATGATGTGGGTAGCAACTTTGTAGGCCAAATTTGGGACCTTTTGGAGCAGAATTAGGGTTGGAAAGGTGGTTAACCTTAATGTTGTGACTGTGTAGAGCTTGTTCTCTATTTCTCAACACAATTTGAGCACCGAATTTTGGGCTACAGCTGAAAAGTTAAGGCCCCAACAAGCTGATCATTGGGAACTATCTTCCAACATCTTCTTGTGGTCATTTATATCTCATTCATAACCACCCAAAGCCAAAATGATACTATGGAAGACAAACCATCATGTTGGGAATACAAACCACTTCATCTTCTTCATGGTCTTCGCAACATCAAATACTTGTATAGTGGAGTGTAGTAGAGTAGAGTAGAGCATAAAGGGAAGCCCATAGTCATTCCCTAATATCACCATACAGCTCGGCATCATAGCGTTCACACTAGCAATGACAGTGACCTGCTTCAATGTTCTTGGAATCCGTGTATGTCAGATGAAACACATCCCAACCGTAGCATACAAGGAGTTTAACACATCCCTTTACATCACATTTTTTATTTATGCCTATCTGAGACAACATTACACCAAGCTGTAATATATGTAACCTTCTCTCATATAGAGTTTACATTCAATATTAATGGGTTCTTTGTTACAATAATTTGTTCTCCATTCATTCTCAATTCATTCAATCACAGTTATGCAATTATCTCCATGCTATATTTGTTATACATGCCTCCACTTATAACACCCATAAGTTGCAACAATTTAGTGTGTTTTCCATTGTGTTTCCTATTTCTCCACATTGCTATTAAAGTAAGTTTCCTCATGCCTTGCAGTGGTATCAATCATGCGCCGTTGCCCACCGCTCTCAAACTCCTCTGCTGGTCATAGACATGGGGTCAGCTTCCAACTTGACCAAGAATTTTTTTCAAGCATTGGAAGATGAAAGTTGAGTGTTGAGGAAAAGACTTGACATCTCAGAGTCAGAATCAAGAGTTGGAGAATGAACTCCGTGCAAGAAAGGAAACCCTCAGCTTATCACGAGGAAGTTAGCAGACGTACAAGCTTGGTGTAGCCACCGTGCTAATATTGCCCTCAAAGGAATAACTCGAACTGAGGAGAGATGTAACCAAGGCATGAAGAAGCTTCATGAAGAATTGTCCTCTTATAACACATCTAAGTTCCAACTTTTTCTACTGCTTTGCAGTGTTATCATAGCAAGATTCATTTTGCTTGCAGTGGTGCCAATCAAATTCCATAGCCCACAGGTCCAAAGTGCTGTCCGTTTTGTCATAGAAATGGTGACAACTCCTGACCTAACCAAGAATTTTTTTAAGTGTTTCAAGACTAAATTTGTGAGTTGGAAGGAAAAGACTCATCTTACAGACAAGAATAAAGAGTTGCAGAATGAAGTCTGTGCAAAAGAGGAAACCCTAGACCTTTTCATGAGGATGTTAGCATACCTACAATCTCGGTGCAGCCACCTTGTTGACCATGTTCTCGAAGGAATAACTTGAGTTGGGGAGAGATGTATCCAAGCCATGAAGAAGCTTCATTAACACATGGCTGCTAAAGAAGAAATGTTGATCGACTACAAATAGAATGCGAGAGTTCTAGATGAGGCACACGTCAACACAAGATACTTGGACAGAACCAAATGAGAGCTGGGTAAGCTCTTCTAAAATCTAGCACCTTAATTAACCGTCAAACACATTTTCTATTTGCCTGTTTTGAACAATACACCAAAGAAATTGGTTTTAAACTTTTGAAGAAAATAGGGTACCATGGCCAAGGTCTTGGCAAAGAAAGTCAAGGAATTCAACATCCTCTTGAGGTAAAAAATGGGGCCCAATAATGCTTGTCTCAGGTACTCTGGAGAATCATATAAAACCACTATGAGTTCCACTGTGATTGAACCAGACCTGCACACATTATGTAATAGACATGCATCCTGATCAATTAATGATCTCTTGAAGGCAGATTTAGTCTAAGTAACCTGTCAACATCCATCGCAGATATGCACTTCATCCCCTTACATGCAGCCATTGTAGCCAAAAAGGTCACGAGTCTGGTCAATGTTAGAATCTTCATCCTTTCAAATTATGTGGGAAGTGCAATCACAACAGTTCTACATTGTTTATTGGCATTCTTATTCAAAGATCCTCAGAATTAGTAAAAATGAATTTTGAATGGATTACCCACTCAAATGGAAGAGATTAACTTTTGCAGTAAGTAGTTCTTATTTGCATGAGAAATCAGAAAATTCATATCATCTGACCCTCCAAATTTGGGCACTTTAGAGTGGAATTTGGGTTGGAAGGTATCCAAGCATACTGGTTGCTTGGGGCCGTGAACTTGTAGAGCTCATTCTCTACTTTCCAATGAGCTTTAGAGCATTAAAATTTGATTTACAGTTGAGAAATTGCAGCCCCAACAAGTTTAACCTTTCGGAACTACCTTCCACACCATCTTTTGGTCATTGCTAAGTCATTTGTAGCCACCAAAAGCCAAAGGGACACTTGTAAAGATGAGCCTTCACACAAGGAACAGAAACCACTTCATCTTCTTCATGGTCTTTGTATCTTCACATACATCTTATATGGCAGAGTATGGTAGACCAGAGCATAGATGGAAGTCCGTAGTCACTCCCTTTGAGCCGAGATATCATTATGTGACTTGTCATGATAGCCTTCATGTGGGCAACCTGCTCACGTGTTCTTGGAATCCCCACATCTCACACTTGGCACATGCAACTGGCAGTATATGGGAAGTCCAACACATCCCTTGCCATCACATTCTGCCTCGATGCTTATCTGAAACAGCATTACACCAAGCTGGAATATATTTAATCTAATATTGTCTAGTTTACATTCACAGTAATTCAATATAGTTATTTCATGTACATATTATAATATGCTCTCTGTTATTATCTACTCTGTTTCAAAATTGTGCTTTCCATTCATTAACTGTTTATTTATTTACAGTTCTGCAATTATCTGTATGTTAAATTTGGTGTTATTACATGCTTCCGCTTATATCCTATCTAAGTTCCAGCTATTTAGAGTGTTGTCCACCGCATTTACCCCTGGGCCTCAGATGTTAGATTAATCTGAGAATAGTGAATAGTTAAAAGAGGCTTTATTTAGGTCATAGCCAAGTGGGTTGCTCTGCTCAAACACTCATGGTTACACGTTTAAGTTACAGACGATATAAAAATCAGCATCTATCAAGGTTCTTATCAATAAAGAATAATGGGAAAAGAGAAGCATTCAGGGCCTTCATATTAAACATGACTGCAATGTAAAATGTGTTTGAATATACTACTTTCTTTTACCGAGCTGTATTGTATTACATTATTTATTGACCTGAAGTCCAGCCAAAGTACATATATATACAAAAAAAATCACGTGGTAATTAGCCAAGAAACCTAGTCAGAAGAATGATCCATGCATGAGACATCTATATTCCTGACCTGAGAGACATTCCAGCTGGAAAATCTAGCAGAATCAACGTATATAATTTCATAAATTATAGCAATGTTGATAAGCAAAAGCATGAAACCATTAACTAGTCATCTGATACTCATTAGACCATGGAAAGCCGTTAGACATGTTTTTTGTTGTTTTAGTGCATTTTAGTACTGTTACTTTCTGTGTGCTGTATGCCTCTGTGTATCTGTATCTATGTATATCTGCTGGCTTGCATTTTTTTGTATCTTAAATTTTGTTATTAATTTTGAGTCTATAAGAGTGCTGGATTTTTATGAAGCTTTCCCTAATATAATGCAGTTGCAAGCATTTTTAGCAGGAGAATAAAGATTCCAGAAGTGTCAGAAGGAACAAATGGAAGAGATCAAGGGCCTTCTTCTCCTACTAGGGAAATTTTTGATCGAACTGGGAGGGAGTCTAAACTGGATTTGTTTGGTTTTGATTCTCTTGTTGACATTTTGGGTCTTAGAAGGTAGGAATGAAATCACATTTACTAGTCGTGAAATTTATATTTTTAAGATCTTAAGAGAACTAAGAAAAGACATTTTCAAGACTTAGATCTACATTGAATGTTGAATAGAGTGGATTATGCAGCATGGCAGGGCAGCAGGCTCCAGCACGACCCAGTCCTATGGAGGGTGAGAATGTCTCAATTACTCTCGGACGTCCCAAGGTGGGTTACATTTTATTTTTTGTTGTATTTTTCTGCCAACCCCCAATTTAATGGTCCAATCTGCTGACTTGTCATGATATATTAGTTACTGCAACTTATTCAGCAATATGATTATGCTAAATCTAACTGTCGCACAGCTTTTGAGTCCAAGAAGTTTGTTTTTAGGTAATTTGATCCACGAGCATTATGAAATGTGAAAGATGGTTGACGTGTAATTTTATTTTCCCATGAACCATCTTCAATATCAAGTTTCAATTGAGTGCACACACACAAATGCTTACTAGTTCGTTCCCCAGTATTATCTCAATGACTAATCACAACACTCTTATAAGTGTATTTTTTTTGTATTTCACCTTTTTTGTGCAACAAGGGAGAAAACTATTTTGATGAAGATTAAGCATTCCCAAGTTTGAGTTTTCCTAGGTCTGCCCTAGTTCCAGTAAATGTATGTGTAATTTGGAGCTTGTAAGAGATCACAACGCATCTGAAATCCATATAAGTCCATTTCCTGTTTAATATTATCTAGCACTTAATAAGAAAGAAAATAAATTCATATACTGTAGAAAAACTCTTGAACACTAGTCTATGCTCAGTTGGGCTGTTCTTTTTACTCTCAACAAATAACATGATTCAAATCTCACACAACATCTGCTCAGTAATGTATCGTCAAAACAAGATTACATCTACAGAACATGCATTGTAATAGAAAATATAGAATAAGGGAAAGAATATTAAGTAATGCTCTTATGGTGACTCAAGATGGAGATGAAGGGTACTTGTAAGCCCTACGAAGTACATGGTATTAATTTACGCTAATGTGTAAATTGTAGTTGTAAGATAGGTGTTGATCACATGGTTTGGCTGCTCTTCCTGGATTATTGTTATTTGAATAGAACTTTGGTCCAAACATGTGAGAAGCTAGAGCCAAGCTCAAGCTCCATTTAATTCTATGTGAATTTTATGGACACGAGGAAAAAAGTGCTTTGAGACTTGTGCATACATTAGGATGTGAGTATCAGCATGAATGTAATGACAGTGTAAGCAATTTTGGCATGAATGTTTCATAATCACACAGTTTCAGACAACTTACAAGGCAACAAACATGACTTGAAATGAAGGCTTTCTTTCAGATTTCCTTGGCGAAAACACCACCAAACTACCAAAGAAATCGTGGGTTCAATAAAAAATCGAGCTATTTTTTTTCTTGAAATGCAACACCCCAAGTGCACACCGAGGGAGAAGATTGAGCAATCGATTCGATACCAAGGTATGAGCAAGGGTAACTTCTCCCATAGGTCACTTATAGGTCCAAGAATGACTGAAGAATAGTCTTGAAAGATGCTAACATCTAACTGATAATCCTGAGTTGTATTGAGCCTAGAATTGGTCTCTACATATAACAAGCCTCTAAGTAGGTAAAAGGTGGAAGACCATTCTAGATCCAACACATAAGATTGCATATCTACAAAGCAGTATAGGGCTAAAAACAAGGGTCATGTTCAAAGGAGGTAAATAACTGAAGATTGGAGTGGATTTAACAAAGGAGGGATTTGCCCATACAATCTCTTATTAGAGGAGGGTAGAGGACCTTACTAGATTTGAGGTGTCATTATATGGTGAATCAAGATCTATGATGATTAGGTCTAGGACCATAATAAAGGCAAGGGTCATAAAATTTTTAGTAATAAAACATATGATAACAAGCATGTGCTATACTATCAAATATATGGAGCATACAACATTCGTAATTTGATCATGCAGAAAGTAAGAGGGATAGGTTTAGAGATACTTAACTTGAGTCAACTTGTTGGCACATTAATCTCCCCCATGACTTTAGCACTTTGTGAGAGATGGTTGTAGGTGAAGTCAAGATTGATAGAAGGAAACTCTAAGTAAACCATAGTTGGGGACTCCAAAGACTTGGTACATCTACAGATAGTTTCCTAGTTTTAATTCCTTTTCTTTCCTAAAGGGGAATTGCGTGCGCAAGTAAATCATAAGTAGTTGTTTGTTGAGAAACAACCAAAGGGAATCTATAAATAGGGGCACATATCCATAAACTGAAGTCTTTGGTTTAGATGATGTCATCGGCTCAACTGAAGATGTTGAAATAAATTAGAACATCACTGGCCTGACTGAGATGTTGCCCAAAACAAAATGCTAATAGAATGTCTTCGGCTGGACCGAAGATGTTGATTACAAGTAGGCAAATTAGGAAGGGGGTCAAAGGGGGGACCGGGTGGTAGGAAAGGACAATGGTGTACAGGCATCTATGACATATCTCTCACATGGTAGTGCTGAAAGCCGACCCACCAAATCTTGAATTTGAGAGATTAATGCACCAACAAGCCTGGGGCAAGAAAAGTGTTAGTAAAGTGAAATTATTGTGTATACAAGAGCCACCAATTTGACAATGCTTAACCGGGATCGAAAAACCATAACCATTTTCTTTGACATACGCATTTAGATGTGCTATCCACCTTAGGATATCGATCCATTGATCAATCTTGGCAAGGATGTATTGAGCTGGAACGTAGATGCTGAAAATTGACAAAGTGCTAAAATCCTGAAAAGTTTCTTGTAGCTGAAAACTGCCAAAAGGGAAAATTGTACTTCCGCCATTGCACTCCAATAGGTTCCAAAACCTATACCAAAAGCCTTGAAAGGGGGTATTCCTATTAAATTTATCTTATAAATTTACGTATGTAGGACATAATGTATAATTAATTTTTTAGATAAACGTTATCAATGTATATGACAATACATTTTTAATTTTTAATATAAGTGTCATCAAAAACATCATAAAGCTATTGTCAAACAGAAAAGAAGTAGATTTTTTTATTACATCACCGCTTTCTAGACAAAACCGCCACCTTTGTGACAACACCATCAGGCAGTATTGGCTAATTTTGGGTGGTTTTGACTGTTTTGGGAAGTATTGTCATAATAGAGGAAATTCTTTTGTTTGGGCCCCTCCATCCTCAAAACAGTATATTGTGAAGTGTCTAAATGCCCTACGGAACTCCTTAGCACTAGGACATCACAACAAGAGAGAGAGGTTATAAATAATGGAATCATTTCAAAAATTTAAGTGTAAAAGCAACTCAACTTTTCTAAGCTGTGGCTGCCAAAAGAGGTAGCCAACCATCTAGCAGTTCGAGCATGTTTGGCTAATATAAATGACCAATTATGTGGCTCATCTAGGTGATTACAAGCTCTACATTAAAACCCACACGCAACCACTAGAAATCAGTAAAATTCTAGCTAAAGGGTTTTCGGCCAACTTATTGTGGGATGGGTCAAGCCCTGCTAACCACAGTTTTCGGTGAGTAACTAACCACGGTTTTCGCAAGTAACTAACTGCGGCTACTCGCTGAAAACTATAGTTAGTAGGCTCGACTTGGCCTTGACCAGACAAGCTCAGTCACGCAGCAAAACAACGAATGTATTAAAAAGTAGTATTAAATAGTGATAAAATCCGCGATTTGGGGTTTGCAGCCTGTTATAGACTGGATTAGCACCTTTGTGAGAGAGTTCTCTCACTTCCAGCTATAAGCATGGGAACAACCTTAAGATGTGGGTGTCCTATAGTGAGGTTGAACCTTTAGACTTTTTTATGAGGCTAGTTCCTCAAGGGTTTCACTTCAAATCCTTGATTTTTACACTAAACTATACTAATGGCCAAGGAAAAGGGGTAGTAGGATTACTTGAAAAGAAACCTAAGCTAATGGGAGGTGATGCCCCAAAAAAGAGTGATCCACTTGGTCTGGAAAAGAGCCAACTATTGATGAAGCTAAACAGGACGCAAGCTTATTTTGGTTCTATCTCAGGGCCGTAGGCAAGGAGCTTTTGCGTGGAGATCGAAGGAGAGCTTTACGCTTTGAAGAATAACAAAATAGGTCTACGGGAAACACTGAGTTAGTAAACTTCAAAGGGAACTAGACACACAGACACTTCACGCAATCCTGCATAAAACCGAAAGAGTCAAAAGCAGGGTGCTTAGAGAAAACACAGGGGATGAACAACAATCATACATTTTGCAAATAAAACCAAAAATGCACACTTCTCTTTGACCAGAAACAGAAAAGCTTTTCTTATATTGCTTCAAAAGAGTCTTTTATAAAGCAATTTCTGCTGAGTGATTTTATCACCAATCTGAGGATGCATTTCTAGCCTCGAAGTCCTCTATTTATAAAGAAAAGGGGGAAGAGAGAAAGGGAGGAAAGAAGAAGTCGCAGATGACTGGAACCTCCTATTGTCCTTCCTTGATGTTCATAAATGCGTCGTTCCAGATCGCTGCCCAATACTCTCGAGCCCCTCTCGTCTTTAAAACTTTCTTTGGCATGTTTGAAAAGTCATTTAGTGAGTAGCTGAAATGTTTCTTTTTGGCGTGACACATTTAAGTGTCGAACGACGATTGCGGGCAATGAACCATGGCGGATGGGAGCCTTCATAACTTCTAGTTACCAGTCGCTCAGAATCTTCCGTGTTTATTGAATATCCTTGTGCCACTTGTCCTTTACTGATTGACTCTTTCTGCTCCAGTTGCAGCGTTCCATTTGTTGCATCATGATTCTAGCGTTGCCAGACCAAGCTTAAGTCGACCCCTTGGAGAATCTCGATTTACTCTATGCAGAGTAATTTAGGTTCTTTGGCCTCTCCAACTTCGGACTTTCCCAGATCCTTCGCTTATAAAGCCTTTTAAGTAGAGTACTTTGAGAAACTCGATTTACTCTATGCAGAGTAATTCGGGTTCTCTAAGCCTACTTACTTCGGGCTTGTCCATCTTGAAGTCTTCTCACTTTGTTGCTTCCGAAGCCTTAAGACTTCGGTCTTTTCAAACCTGGTTACTTCCAATGGCTAGTCGTTTAGCTAGATTTTGACGTCCATTGGCCCGCCATTTCCTTTGGACACTTGGTCTCGGGCTTCTCTCTCGGCTTATTTCTTTCGAGCAAATCTCCTGAAGGAATTTCTTTGCACAATTTGTCCGAAAGAATTCATTTGGACTTTTTGTCCGCTTCTGTCTTTGGAAACTACCTTTCGGGATTTTCATAATGGACTTTCCCAAAGGGTAAGAGACCCTTCGGGCTTTCTCCATGTCCCCTCGAATTTTCGCAAATGATCCTCTTGAAGGGAAATATACCCTTCGGGAATTTTGAAACGGTCCTTCGGAAGGGTAACATGCACTTCAGGAAAATTGCAACTGTCCACTTGGAGAAGAAAAAGCCCTTAGAAAAAGTTGAAGTGTACCTTCGGGAAAGTTGACTGGTCCCTTTTGCCCTAAAAAGACCCTTTGGCATTATGAAAATGCCCTTCGGATTTTTGAAAAAGACTTGTCTCTTGAAGAACCCGATAAGTATTACTTTTCAAGATCAAATCGGGTTTGTTGAGCACCTTTACTCATTTCAGGCTTCTGACTGCTCACTACGTATGAAGTAGTCAAGTAGTGCTCTCTGGGGAACCCGAAATACACTGTCTATGAGTAATTTGGGTTCTTCAACCCGAATTACTTTTACTTATAAAACATTTAGAATCCAAGCACTGTTGGAAACCCGAAGTGCACTGTGCCTTCAAAAAACTCGAAGTTGTCACTGCTGGAAAACCCGAAGTTCTCCCAAAGGCTTACCATTTTCTTCCCTGAAAGCTCCCTTTCCATACTTAGGTAAACTTTGACATGTGGTTCAAAAAATGGCCAACATTTTTGACAATTCGCAGGGAAGCATGCCTGCTATGCTTGAGAACCTAGCTCATTTGCTTTGTTTGATCCATTGGGTGTGGAGTCACTGCTTTTGCACGAAGCTGGCTCTTTCTGGAAATCTCCCTTGAAGCAACAAGGACAATCGAAATGAAACAAACTGTGCCCATGGCACTTAGGGAAGGGAAAACACACAACTGAAAAATATGTGCACCAGGCACTTAGAGGAAAACACAAAATAAAACTAAAAAAAGCGTACATAAATATATACAACCGCTGCAAACTCTCAATAGCAAGGCTTCAGATGAATCCCATTGATTGGGATTGGTAATACCTCTCCATTTAATTGAGCAAGCTGGAAGGTGTTATGCTGTTTGCATTCGTGGATCAAGTAAGGACCACTTCACAAGCTGTCAAACTTGGTATGGTTCCTTGGTTTGGCCTTGTTTGAGCCCCATTTGACAACCAGGTCCCCTTCCTTGAAAGTCCTTGATGTAGCTCTCTTGTCAAAAGCCTTCTTGACTTGAGCTTGATGTGCCTCCAATGTTTTCATTACAAGGTCCCTTGTCTCCTCAAGCTCTGTGAGTTCTGCCAATCTCACACTCATAGGTTCATCTTCCAACAGCTCCAGCTGATGGGCTAGCTCTAATATAGGCAGCTCAAGAGAAATGGGTAACCTGGCCTCCCTTTCATATACTAGAACATATGGAGAATTGCCAACAACTTTAGGAGTTACCCGGTCAGCCCACAAGGCTGTCTTTAGCTTGGTGTGCCACATCCTCTGGTTCTCCATAGTCCACTTGATGATCCTCAACAAATTTTTATTTGTGGACTCAGAGGGTTCGTTTCTGTGAGGATAATAAATTGAGGAAGTGCTGAGGTAGATCCCATTTTGAAAGCCCATTCACTTGTTTTCAAACCAAGGAAAGCCAATGCATTAGCAGATATGATAGTGGATGGAACACCAAACCTGGTCACAATGTTGTCATAGAAGTCTAAGACTGCACTTTTGTTGGCTTCCTTCAATGCAATGGCTTCCACCCACCTGGTGAAGTAATCAGTTGCAATAAGCACACACTTATGCCCTGCACTTGATGGAGGGTTAATTACTCCAATGAATTCCAAACCCCGTTGCATGAATGGTTGCTCCACTTGAATCGGTTTGAGAGGAAGAGCTGCTAACCTTTGCTTTCCTGTGAAGAGAGCACATTCCTGACACTTCCTCACCCATACATAAGCGTCTTTGAAGATGCTGGGCCAGTAGTACCCAACCCTCATGATCTTTGCTGCAGTAGTCTTTGGGGCAAAATGACCTCCTGCAGGCCAATCATGGAAATGCTCCAAAAGCTTGGCAACTTGATCGTCATCTACGCGCCTCAGGAACACTCCATTGAGGTCTCTTTTAAACAAAACCCCATCAACTAAAACATAAGGTATGGACTGAAGTATGTTTGCTCTAGACTAGGCCCTTGTTCATGCAATTGTTTCAGATTTGGAGCTTAAGGATTCCTTAGTTTGTGTGCTGATGGATTTGTCCACTCAACTTGTGGTGTTCGGAAGTTGTGGTGAAGCTAACTGTGAGAAAACAAACCAATCTGTCTGGTTTTAGGATCCCAGTGAGATCTTGCCCTTTGGAGGAACATGTGGTGCTCATTAACAAAGGATGAGTTGAGGTCAAGAAGAGGAAAGAGGGTGGAAAGCAAACCTTATCCAACTAGACAACTCTCAGATCAAGCAAAGGCTAGGGTTATTCTACTATTTTCTGTTAGTTGGTATTGTTTTTGTTAATGAATTGTATTTTGGATTTCTTTGTTTGAAAGCCAATTGTATATCCTTTTATCTAAAAACATACATTTTCTATTACATGTTTACAACTAACAATAATCAAATGAAAGGGGGAGGATAAAGGAATAGAGCCAGCTACATCAAAGGTTGTTTATATGCTCCCCCGAGGGGTGTCCTAGCCTAAAACAACCCAATAAGTATTGCTTGCTCTCCACCCGGTACACTTTCTATAGAGGGTGAAGAGGAGTATAACGAAGTACTTGGAGTCTCAATAAGGGATGCAATCATCATATGATTTCTAAATATAGAGTGTTGATTTATGATTATAAAGTAACCACCCCCTTTCTCAACCCGAGTCCTACAAATTACTGATTTTAACCCTCCAATAGTTCACAGCTTCAAAAGAGACCAGAAAAAAAAACAAAGGGGTGTATCAGCAAAGCATCAACGAACTCCACCAAGAATCTCCAACTAAGGTAGTCTTCCAACTAGCAACGTTGGAGTACACAAGAAGGCTAAGCAACAAGGATAACTTGGATCGATCTTACCCCACTTCATAATCAGCATATTCAATCTAAAATAAGAGCAGTAAGGCTTCAACCAAACACACCAAACAGTTAGGATCACTTCGGTCAATATTCAGTAAATAAACCTCTTCCCAAATCAGCAAATCAAATAAATAAATGATGCTAGATGGCTACATTCAACAAGTCAAAATACGAAGGCAGCTCTCTTTGACTCTTCTCATCATGGGCAAGTTTCATACTTCCCAAACATGGAAGAGGTAGAGTGACCCTTAGGAAAGTGGGTTGGAGGGGAATGTTCTGTGTCCTCAAAAAGATTGAAGGGAGAGATTTGGCAATTGCTCCATCTCAATTACTACAAGAAAAGGCAATGCATATACTCCAACAAGGAAAACGATTGAAATTGTGGTTTGTTTAATTAACAACACAAGAAGCCATCTCATTGATCCCAATGGCACAAAGGTCTTAACTTAACTGTGGAAATTATAACCCTCAAGAAAACAACGAACAAGCAGATGATGTCAAGGGGATTTAACTAATAAGAATAAGGGATAACACCACTAAATCCCAAGAACGTAGAAGTGGGTAAAACTCTCATCTGCTCTTGCTTACCCTAGCAAAATTTGAATTTAACATATCCCTCAACAAACTATTTCTCTCTCTAAAATTTGGAAAGCGCCCTTTAAGATAATCCACATCCTCTAAACTTCTACTTTCTCCAAAATTATTCAACCTGAAGATAAGAACACCTATTTTTTTAAAAATATTTATAGGAACACTTAATGAACCCAATAGCATCCCATAACGAAATAAATTTTGAAATGGAAAGGAGGACTAGTTCATTAATTTAGTTTCCTTGGTAGAAAGATGGATAATTTCTATTAACCTCTATTAATAAATAAATCTAATTCTAATTGTCTTTTCGAGCCATGCTAAGCACGGGATATATTGAGAGGGGGGGTGAATCAGTATATTATATATCTTTTAAATCTTTTACTTAATCTGATTTCTTTTCTTTAACCACGTAATCATACATTCAAGATATGCAATAAATCTGAAATAATAACATGCATGTGGAAACCCAATGTTGGAAAAACCATGGAGAACAATCTCAAGTATATGAATAAGCACCAACTCAAATTACAAAGTTTGTAAGCACCAACTTGCAGGAACACCAACCTGCAGGAACACCAACCCCTTTGTCGAGCACCAACACAACAACTATTTGTGAGCACCAACCTACAAGAGCACCAACCCCTCTTATGTAAAACACAACTACCTCTCAATGTTGCTTTCTCAACAAATGATAGAACTCTACTATATCTCTCTCTTCTCTTCTTTTTTCTTATATAAAACAATTACAAACCATGCACTCTTTTGCATGTATAAAATGACTTCCCAAGCCTCCTTTTATAGCTTTCTAAATGACCTTTGGCATAAACTTTTGTGACTCTTCAATCCACATGGAAAATGGCGCCAAATTTGCATAACCCTTCGAATATTTTCATTTGAAAAGTCACATGGTGACCCTTCATGAGCAAATGCGTCCTTTTCCCCTTTTTTCTCCATCTTGGTGACTTCTCGAATTCTTCAAGGTGACTCTTTATGGAAAAATGCGCACTTCCCTCTTTTGTCTTCAGTTGGTGACTCTTTGAATTCTTCAAGGTGACCTTTCATCAAAAAATGCATCTTTTCCCTCTTTTCTCTCTATCTCGTGACTCTGACTTTTTCATGGGCCCTCTTTTGACTTTATGCAACCAAAAATATATTTGTTAATATTAAATAAATATCAACACACTTTAGCCAAACTATGAACATTAGAAACACCTTAAGACATTAAATGCTATGGGGCCGTTGTCACCAATAATGTTAGACCTTTGACATCAATGACAATATTTCCAACAAGCCAATCAAGCTTGAAGGAGGAAAGCAGAAAACAAAAATCAGAACAAAAGAAAGAAAGAAATTATATTTATGTCCACAGATAACCAAAATAGGTCAAGGGGTCTCAAAAAATATAATAAAAAAGTACTAGGGTAAAAAGACCCTAGTTTATGAAAAGTAACTTAACACAAAGTATAAAGGAAAGGCGTACAAAGAAATAGGTGGTAAACCTAAAGTGGTTAAACCCTAAAAAGACCCTAGTTTATGAAATGGAAAAGGACTAGCCGGTAAATTTATTTTCTTCAGAATTCATCCATAGAAAAATATTAATAATTAAAATACATTCAAAGGATTGGAAGATGATAAATAAATATTGGAAATGCACTCGAATGAAGTTGGAAGGTGAAGGATCACACTTGACCTTTAGTTTTTCCCATGGATTTGAAAGGGTTGTAAACTAATGTATTTTATACATTTGTACATGAATGGAAAATAACAAGCTTGATTGCCGCATAATCTTTGTGCTCATTTGTGTTTATTTTGTCTATCTTAATGGCTTGAAATCAACATGTGGAATCAAAATACGGTAGAGAAGATGTGAACATGAAGAAATTGTTGAAAGGATGGTTGTAGTTTGTATACAATTTTTTAGAGCTATAGCAAGAGCAAAATATGAGTGCAAGTTTGGGAGGAGGAAATGAAGTGGCGTTTTTTATAACATTTTAAGACAATGTCACTAAAACTGCGATATCTTCTTCAATTCTTAATGAAATTTAGTGTTTAATTTTTTTTGGAAAGTTAAACACACCGGAGAACAAAACCCGGAAATGTTTTAAAGAGAGTGTTTGAATTGAAAGAGCAGTTTGGTGCTGAAAGAGAGCAATATTTGAAGAATTATTGTAGTTGTGTGGAGATGTGTGAAGAAACTTTGAAGTTGTTATTTTGTGCATGAATCCAGAGCAAGTTGTGAGGTGTGAGAAAAGGCAATTCTTCTGTTATTTGTTGTTTGACCTCTTCAACCCACTTCATTACCAGGCATACATAAAATTCTGTACATTTTCTTTGTTTTTAAAAGTCTGGGTAAATTTACAATGGGTTATATAGGCGTTTTGAAGTCAAGATCTCAAGTTTCTGCTTAGGGGGATTGGAAAAGTACATTGTGTTAAGCCATTTTATAAGCCTTTGGTCACAAGTTCAAATCTTACAACACACATTTTTGTCTTTAAAATACAACTATCATTATTACACTATGAGAAAGTCTTATAGATGAATTGGTAGACGCTATTTTGCTAAGACATCTATTTTGGGCTTATAGGTCTTGAGTTCAAGTCACAAAAGTGCACTATTTTATAAACTTGTCAATGCTATTGTATAAACTTGTCACCATAACTTTGTCATACTGTGATACTCTCTTTTGAAATTGATTTTTGTTGAAATTAGACTCAGTTGGCTTTCCAACGAGGACAAATACCAAGGTGTTCAGGCTATTAGGCCAGTTCTTTTAACCCTTGAAAATCAGGACAGTTTGCTGATTTTACATTGGCAAGGGGTCCACATTGCTTAAAACAAGTGTCAAAATTTAAAACAACTTAAATTTCTCATACAGTGGTCAAATTTGGCTTATGACCACTTTTTTTTAATGGAACAAACATTCTAAATAAATCTATGAGATCAATGTTTGTGTGTGATGCTTCCGAAGAGCATGTTTTGGCTATTATCATTGTGCATCTTGTTGAAAGATTATTGTAAGTTGCTTGAATAACGGAGAGATAAGAATGTATTGTTTTCTTCTAGAGAAACAAGGGTGTAACACTTAAAAATTGACTTGTTTGAATAAAGTCCAAGCGGTTTCGCTTCTATTAGATCGATGTTTGTGTTTGATGCTTCTAAAGAGTGGGTTTTGGCTATTACCATTGTGCATCCTATTGTAAGATCATTGGAAGTTGATTGGATAATGGATAGATAGGCATTTATTGTATTCTTCTGGAGAAATAAGGGCATAACATTATAAATTGATTTCTTTGAATAAGGTCCAAGTACAAAGACCCATCAAACCAAATATTTTGATTTTCGAGCATCATCCGGTGAGCCCGACTTGGATTGTGTTAAGTGTTTTGATTTGCTTTTATGTATTTACATCATAGGTTATGCCCTCTATTCTTAAAGTATCATGGCATTACATATTCAAGTGATAACTTGTCTTGAGGAAAGTATGATAGCAAAGTGTTGGAGGCAGTTTCGTTTCAACCTACAATTATGCAGTTTTGTAATCAATACACTTTGATACGATAGGATATAGATCATTTACAGGATCATGTCAACTCTCTCAAGGAATAGATCTTACTGTTCATCCTATCAGTGTTGTCAAGAAACTTGTTGTCAAGCTAATTGTAAAACAAACCAAGCCTGTTGCAGCATATGCTAGTGCACAAATTCCTATTGTGAACAATTTCAAGACAAATGCTGTTTCTAAGCCTCTTGTTGTCAAACAAAAACATTTGTCCAAGCTTAGTGCCACCCATGTTATTGAGAAACTAAAGATAAATCTGTTTCCAATCCACAACAAGAGTCTAAGCTCACTGTGGATCATACACCCGTTCAAAATCCTATTGTGGAACCTTTACCTGTTGTGTGAGTATGGGAGACTTTTCCAGTCTATAAGTATTGTGTTGGTCTAGACTTTAGGGTATATTGGTCCTATTGGTTTTCATGTTTGGAACAAATTTAGACCTATTCACTTTGTTTTTGGGAGTAACCTATGCGATAGTTGAGCTGTTGATCCTCTTGTTTCTAATTCACTGTTTGCTCGTAGAGGTAATCATACTTGTTCTCATTGTGGATGTCAAGGCCATGCCTTTTTTTAATAGAACAATCATACCTCCAATGATTGTTTTGATCTACATCTTTGTTTACAATGTTACAAAAACACTCATTCTGTTGAGCATTGTTATATGCAAGATCTGCCTATTGAGTCCATGAGGTGTGTATATTTTGGCTGATTGATCATTCTAGATGGGGATCTGTGATTTGCATGTACCAAAACTTATAGAAGAATACAGTTCACTATAGATGATGATGATAATCTGTCTAGTGGTGATGATAATGTTGATGTTAGCTTCCCATGATGATGATGAGCTCAATCTCATGGATCATGATCGTATTGGTCCAAATATTGTTGCTTCTTTGAGATTTGATGATGATGTTGTTGTTCTTGATATGTCTCTTGGTATATTTGATGAGCAGCCAATTGCTAAGCAGATTGTAGAGTTGCACCAAATTCCCACACATAAATTTAGGTCTTGTGATAGATTGGAGTTGATGGATTTGTAGCACATGTAGGAGATACATTGTCACAATGATATGCTTTGGTTTAAGATGCAACTCATTTGAGCAGGATGTGCAATATAGTATGATGTCTATCTTGTAGCCTGGTTTTGTGTATTTGAGGCTATGGAGATTGGGGTTTTGCCTCATATGGATTTGGTGGGCAGTTTAGGCCCCCATTTATGCACTTGAGTTGTATGCTGCAAAACTGAAAGCGTGGCTTAATGGAGACTTGTGATGAAAAACTGAAAGGATGGCTTAATGGAGACTTGTGATGAAGACCTGAAATGACGTCGTTCTAGGATCCCATGAGTTGTTGATTCAGACTAATACCCTTTTAGTTAGTGGGGTTATAAACAATAGTTCTCCACTCACATCTGTTAGGGGGCGAACATCAAGATTCAGATTTCAATTTTTCAGATTGTTGATTGTCGAATGATTTAATGGACAATTGATTTTGCAGATTTGACTCATAGTTGTTGATGCTTGGTTGAGTCACTGGATATTTTTATTGGATGTTGATTTGACATCTACTTGTGCACATAATGGATCTTTTTATCCACTTGACTTTTAGTTGCGAGATCACCTATTTGTGGAGGATTAGAGCACATGTATGTGTATCTTGTTGCTTGAGATACGATGATTGTGATTGCAATTGGATGTTTGATGTTGGGATTGGATACTTGTGGTTGACACATGGCAATTTTTGGTTGTGGATTTGGCACATTGCCCATTGTGTTCGAGTTATTTCAGATTTGTGAGGAGTTGTCCTAGATGTGTTACTTGGAACTACTCATATTGGATCTTTGGTTGCAGCTTATCACGCAATTTTCAGAATATTGCAGCTTATTATAGCATTGGATAGTGATTGGTCTTGCTTATTGTAGTTTTGAGTTTGGGACATATGACACGGTCCATGATTTTCGGATATCTAAATATTGAGCGAGTGATGTTTAGACCAACTAATACATTAGATTTAAGAGGCTCAACATCTTGTACTTGAACACTTCACTTTGTATGTTGATCATTGGATACATTTTGTGGTGATGTTCCAAATACGTGCACTTGGATATCCTAGATTGTTAGTTTGGAGAGAAGACTTTCAATGTATTGCTAATATGGCGTTTTTCAGACGTTTTGGTTGTGAGATACCTTTACAAGTCTCAGAGGATCAATACTGTTGAGGATTCGAGATTATGATGCTATTCTAGATTAGGAGCTAGCATATCATGGTTGGATTCAGTTCCGTTTGTGCATACTGATTGACTTGTGCATTGAGCACTTGAGTGGGTTCAATATTGATGAAGATTAGAGTTGTGATATGGATATTCCAAATGTTTCATATAGCTGGAAATATTAGGGTTGCAAGGAGACATGTCTCCTCCCCTTCGAGATGTGTGTCTCCGGTATGGGAGACGGGTACAAAATCGTCTTTTGTGTCTAGAGATGATCTTCAGAGACTCTCAACGTCTCTCTCCTCTTGTCCCTGGCCCCTCTCCCAAAAACATATAGAAAAGTAAAGAAAACTTTAAAACACATCTTACCTACATCCCTAAAATTCATTTGATTGTTATAAAAATGCAACAAAATACATTCCATTACCACAACACATCAAAGAAGGCGTGTTTGGAAATGGAGAAGGCACATTGAACAATATAGTTGAAGCAAAATGAGTCAAACTAGGGATTTCATGTCATTTGAATCTACATTTTGTCGGTTGTTCGTCTCGTGTTTACCTTTTTTTGTGTGTTCATCGTTTGTTGTGCCTGGTTTTCTCTGCATTTTTGTGTATGCTTTTCTCTGTATTTGTGTTCACATAGACTGCCGTGGCAATGCGATGCTAATGTCACGCAGCTTGTTGGCAACCACCATAGATAGTCTTAGGTTTATAGTATATTTAATTTTTTTAATAATATTTAATATTTTAATTTTATTATATATTTGTTTTTTTAATAATATGTATTTTTAAAATTCAAATGAAATTATTTTTAAAATTATCAATAAATATTTTAGATTTTAATTTTATGTTTTAATTACACCTTTTAATGTTAAGGCTATTAAATTATTAAAATATTATTATTATTTTTACAGTTTATTTTATTTTTAAATTTTTTTAAATTTGCTAATTAAAATTTAGTGTGTTTTACTTTTTCCATTTTTATTTAATTTTGTATTTCTATTTTTTCCCTATTTTGTTAGAATTTCAGTAAGGAAGATGCCTTATGCCTATTGTGGAAGTACTACAATCACATTTTTGCAGGCAAAGGGAGTGGCGGAATAGCGGTTATCACAATTTATTTTTCAAAAAAACTTTTAGGGAACTTATTCGAAGGTGAGGGCTCATTTTTTCCGCTGAATGAGGAAAAGGGTTGAGGCTCGCTTGAATGAGGAAGAGCAGTATGATGCTATGAGGGAACATGAAAGAGTTGAAGACATAGGGCCTAATTTAAGCTCTCGCACTTCAGAAACAATTTTAACTTAGACTCAACCTAGAAGAGAAATTGGGGAAAAAAAATTAAAGGTAAACGTGTCTTCTAGATATGGCAGATGCACCGCAGGGTGTAGGGCCTTCTTGTTAGAAGCCAAACATTGATAGTTCAAACCCCATTGGAGGCATGTTCGATATGTGTGGTTGAGATGCAGTTGATGCAGTGATTGCACACTTCTTCTATGCTAATGAAATACCATTCAACGTTGCCCATTTACCTTATTATGAGGGGAGGGTTCATGCAATTAACATGTGTCGGTGGGGTATAAACCACCTGGATATGAGAATCTTCTCATGACTCTTATTGACAAAGAGAAAACAAAGATAGAAGAACAAACAACAATTAAAAGAGTGTGGTCTACATAAGGGTGCAACATTGTGATGGATGGTTGAATTGATACTAGAGAGTGTCCACTACAGAATGTTATGATAACCTGTACCAAAGGCCCTTATTTTCTAAAGACAATAGATTGTTTGGGGCAAGAGAAAAATGTATATTTCTTGAAGAACCATTTAGATTGTTTGGGGCAAGAGAAAAATGTATATTTCTTGAAGAACCAGCTATGTGATGCAATTGAGGAAGTGGGGGCATCACTTGTTGTACAAGTTGTTACAGATATTGCCCCGGTTTGTAAAGAAGCTGGTTTGTTAATACAAAAAACAAACAAACATGTATTCTGGTAGCAATGTTGCATGTATGCATTGAATAATGCAACATCGACAGGTTTTAGTGGACTTCTGAGGTCATTGTCAAGGGAAGGAAAATACAGATGTTCATATTCAATCATCATCATATGCAAGCTATTTATTGAAGATTTTCTAGGGTGGAACTACTCAAACTTTTAGATACATGATTTGCTTCTTTCATCGTACTTCATGAATGTCTTTATGCGGTCAAAGGGTCCTTATGTTCCACTATAGTTAGTGATACATGGGCAGCTTTAAGGTGAGACAAATGTTTTGTTGAAAGTTTTTTGCTAACTTCATCCAACTCTTTCATGAGGTAATCCGTTTTGTAGATTCAGACAAGCTATATTTGGGGGAGGTTTATGAATAAATTGACTTTGTGTTAAAGAATAAGAAAAGTCATAGACCTAAGGGATCCTTCTCTATGTCCTTTGATTAAGGAAAAAAAACATGGCAGATAGATCAAACTTAACACACCTCTACATTGCGCTGCCTACGCTTTTGATCTAAAGGTCACCAAGAAGTGGGATCCATATGGGAAAATAGAGGTAATGAAGGGATTTTGGATTGTAGTGAAAAAGATTTATGGCTGAGAACATGAGGCATTTATTATCAGGGCTTAGTGGAATAACTTTTCACATGGGCGTGTTGAGTTTTCTACGGTGGAGGCCTTGTATGATATGCGTGTGAAAGACCCAAAAGAGTGGTGGTGGAGCCATGGCAGTGAATTGACTGAATTGTAATAATTTGCAATATGATTGCTCTCACAGATAGCCAGGTCTTCATCTTGTGAGAAGAATTGGAGTACTTACGGTTTCATTCATTCATTGAAAAGGAACCGATTAGGGTCAAAGAAGGTAGAGAACTTGGTTTTCATTCATAGCACGTTCTGTCTTCTTTCCTACATAGACCCAGAGTACAAGAAAGGTCCTTCAACAAAATAGTTACAAATTCCACTTGATAGAGCAGCAGACACAGCTTTGGAGGGTGAGGGGTTTGAGGCAGATGTTCTCAACGATTTACCCCTTGTTCAATTACTTGTGGAGTAGCCAAAGCTTGAGAGTGACGAGTATCTAGAGAGCATCCTGATAGAGGAGCTAGAGGGTGATGACATAGCTTATGCATTAGTTGATCCTATTCCATCAAATGAGATATGATTCAATTTCACATTTGTGATTTTTGTTCTGTGCATGCCTATTTGCTGGCATTTCAGTGTGTTACAACGTACCTTGACCCTAATTATATTGCGATGAGATGAAATATCAATATAATTACTCGTGACCTTGTCTTTTGCCAATATCTAATTTATTTACTTCAAAATTTGAAGTTCAAAAAGTTATTTTTAATACATTTTACATTTTGTAAAGTGCCATGGCCATTGGATTTTTTTAAATTTTTTCTCTAATATATATATATATATTTATATCATTAGATAATTTTCTTTTTGTCATCTCTAAATACCTGTCTCCCGTACCCGTCTCCTAGTAACTATAGGAAATATATATGCATTTTAGAGTTTTCTACAGAGTTTATAGGTCATCTTAGTTGGTGGTATTTGGAGAATACTCTTCATTTTAGGATTGAATTTTTTAGATATGAGTTTGTGAGTTGAGATTGTAATCGAGGAAACAACAGTTACACATCGATTGAGAGCACAGGTAGTTGTTTTTGTGTTAGCATGATTTTCCAGAGACAGGAGTCATTGACGTTAGAGACCACATGAGAATGGTCGTTCATCAGCTTGACATGATGAGAAGTCATGTGTTTGAGAGCACTCTTGAAGTACATTGAGGCTGTTCACCTTGCAGAGATTTAGATATTTATGGTAAAGACAACATAAGAAATCCCATTGAAGGTATTTGAAGACTTGTAGCAGAAGAGAGCGTGAGCTTCTTATAAAGGGAAATTTGGCACATATAGCTCACCTTTGTAGTGAACATTTTAGGATTGTTGGACACATGAGTGGACAATGTAGGACCAACATATTGAGAGGATTGCAATGTACAAAGTTTGAGATATGATTCTTGCATCATTTTAGTTGTAGAGAATGGGTTGAGTAGATTGTGGATCATGGGGAGTACATTAGGAATTGATTTAAAGAAAAAAATTAATATTGAAAATACGTTCAAGGGATTAGAAGATATTAAATAGATATTGGAAATTTACTTGAATAAACTTGGAAGGTGAAAGGTTGCACTTAACCTTTGGTTTCACCCTTGGATTTGAAATGGTCGTAAACTAATATATTATATACTTTTGTACGCGAATGGAAAATAACAAACTTGATTGCTGCATAATATGTGCTCATTGGTGTTTATTTTGTCTATATGGCTTGAAATCAATAGAAAGATTGATAATTTCTATTAAACCCCACGCCGCCGCTGGCCCGCCGCCGGCGTCCCTCCCCCGCCCACACACACACACACATTTGTTTGTGGAAACCATCTACAAAGAGATGCCACTTTGGGTAAGACCCAAGGAGGCAGGGGTATCTAGTAACCCATATTAATAAATAATTTTATTTTTGGTTTTCTTTTCAAGCCAATCAGACTTGAATGAAGAAATCAAAAAACTAAAATTAGAACAAAAGAAAATAAGAAGTTATATTTATGTCCACAAATAACCAAAAAGTACAATCAGCTATAAGAAAGTGATACTAAGGTTTTAAAAATCCCTAGTTTATGAAAATTCACTAAAAACAAAATACAAAGGAAAGATGAACAAAGGAATAGGTGGTAAACAAAGAGTGGTTAAACTCCAACTCATAAGACATAGTAGAAGTATAATTAGCCTTGCGAGCGAAGGACCCTTCCAAGAAACATGGAGGTAATGAAGATTAGACATGGGACCTTGAAAGGAGACCAACACTATCAAATTTCTACAGTAAGGGCCAAACTAGAAGAACCAATGACATTGTTGACCCCTACAACAAAATTGCCCACTCAGGATTTGAGAATGCTCAAAGGGGAATGTCCAGGGCTGAGGGGCCCTAGGGTTGAAATTCTAGGAGGAAGCTGAAAAACTAAAAACTAGTAGCAAAGAAAAAACTAGTAATGTGTGTCTGTCTCAATGACCTCTGTTGTGGACAAGTGGAAGGATCTCAGTATCTAAACAAAGCATATCTGTTCCACTTGGAATAAGATTGAGGGGGTTAGGATTCTTTGGTAGTAATACACAAAAAGGAACATCATCTCACTCATTTATCTCCCTGTGGGCATGAGACGATCATATCCAAGGGCATTTGATGCCTCCAATGCTTGTAAAGGCTGAAAGAAGGAAACAATCAGTGTGGGAGCTTTATAGGGCCCTTGTAAGGACTTGTGTATGAGAATAGTAGCCTCTCAAATTAAAAGAGAAGAACACTGAGCATAGAAAGGATAACCAATAAGAGATGTCCCCAAATCTCACTCTCTTTTTTCCAATGAAATTCCTGGAACTTAACTCTCAAAATTTTACAAAGCATTCTTCCCGTCTGTCCCCAAATATCACTCTCTTTTTTCCAATGAAATTCCTGGAACTTAAATCTCAAAATTTTACAAAGCACTCTTCCCGTTCTTTTATCCCTTTCTCTAAAATGACTTGCTCTCTCTCTCAAGCAAAGAAAATGCTAAAATTCCTTACAACATCTCTACTTATTTTTTTGGGAAAATAAGAATAAAATTGCAGGCGAAAGTGAACAAACTGATGAGATCTCTTGACATTTCTTAAATTTATGATATCTTTCATTTCTTTTGGGAAAAGAAAAGTAAAAATCAGCAACTAAGATTTATTCCCAGCAAGGAATACTTACCTCTAATGGCTGCAAAGACTGAAAATAAGGGTAGGAATGTAGTCTCCCAGCTCTCACAAGAATCCACCATTATCTACTCCAAATAGCTCTTAACTAGGTTTGAAAAATCTCATCATTTTAAAGCTACAAATTTCTCTAAGTCCCAGTAGCAAGAAATGAATGCCAAATCCAAGCTTCTGAATTGTTGTTTTCCTCCTATGCTATTCTCATCAACCAAGGAGCTCTCTTACAGATGTATGTGCAGATTTCTCTTTCTATTAAAGTTGTAATCTAAGAAATATGATATGCCGCCTACCCCTTGTATCCCGTATCTGCATGTCGGACACGTGGATACATGGTTCTCATGTGTCTGACATGTCTCGTATATGTGTCTTGTCCCAGACACATTCCGACATGTTGGACATGTGAGACCCACGTGTCCCCACGTGTTCGACACATTGGCTTAAAAATTCACACTCAAAGGAGAAATGTAGGGTTTGTTTTGGTCTTTAAAGGGACTGTTTACAATCAGTCACCATTCAAGCAGGGAGGCAAGTACAGTGTGGAGGTTGACTTATCTTTGAGATTCTTGCCGTTTTGTGCAAGAGAAATCTAGATTTCATTTTCTGAGTTTTATTGCAGCTGAGTGTTCTTCCATGGAAACCATGGCTCAGTTATCAAGGGTTGCTGCTCAAAAAAGGGAAAATTGTTCTTGTTGGTGTTCCTCCTTCATCCCCATGTCCAAGTATCCTATGTAACCTGTTTCGGGGGAACAATGTGCTGCATATTGGATACATGTATCTCATATCCCCATAACCACGTGTTATGTGACTTAGGCGGTCAAATATTCCATGGCCGTTCAGTTGGTCTCCTAATATAATTTAGGCAGCCTTATTTCACATTTGTGAGATCCATGTCCCCCACATGGCCATGTCTTTAATTTCCAAACTTTTAAAGTGAAAATATAATAAAATATCTGCTTTAAGTCTCCCAAGGTATATGAGGTGTCATTTTTGTTTGCTAAGTCATGTGCCCTCTCCATGTAATTCACCATGGATGAATTGCATGCGATGTCACCAATTGTTCCACGCCACTAACTAGACACATGGTCTATTAAATGGGTCAGATTTACATGTTATTACCAAACTAGGTCATGCTATATCTTGCCGAGATGATCTTGAGACAATTGACATTCTTTTAATATTCCATCTAATCGAAATTGCCATTTGTTCCTGACGTGGCTCCGATAACCAATCAACTCATTTGTCTCCCTATATATTTGTCTACTGTAGATCCTAGAGGTTCTTTCATGGGCTCTTGTAATCTGCACAAGCCTCCAGAGGGATCAAAGCACCACATGTATGATATAAATCAATGATATCATATTTGTAAATAATACATTTTTGTGCAGGGCATAATAGATGCTAGAACTTGAAAAGCGGTAAAATATTAAAATAATAGAATTTTTGAGTTTGCAATTTGAGATAATAATATCTATCTAGTGTTACTAGGGTATGGGGATGAGTACCAGTACGAGAGATGAGGATGCATATTGGTAGAAGAGACAAATATGGGTAACAGTACTCCGTTTTTTGAAAAAGTGGGAGATGTTTACCAGAAGACGCCAAAAATTATAAAACAAAATTTAAATATATATTTATGGTTTGGAAAAATAATATTAGTATACTCTGCATAAACAACTTTAAAAAGACATAGAATGCATAATTTTTTTAAAGATTTAAAGCACATATATGAGATTAGGGCATGGGGGTTAGTCAACTGGGGTTAGGGTCACTCTTGCCTATTTTTAATATTTTTTTTAATTTTCTATTCCTTTTTTGAATAGGAGACTGCAGCTCAAGTTAGGAAACTATGTAGGAGATACAAGGAGACTTGGAATGAAATCTCCTAGTATTGGGAGACGTCTCGGTACTAGTCTTTGGTATTGGAGATGTGTCTCCATCTCCGACATGCACCTCAAGTCCCCAAAGACATGTCTCCTAGTAACACTGTATCTATCAAATGTCCCACAGTAATGCAGCTATATACTATCAGATGTCTGAAAATAACATATTGGAATATCAAATACTGGCTATTGATTTGCCTCGATAAGTGAGACAATATTACAACCCAGTTCTAATCGAAATACATGGCTAACTAGCATGATGGTAAAATACATCATAATATGCGGATATGAAGGGTGATTTGATTTGACTCCATGTTAAACTCATATGAGAGGAAACAGCTGACAATCTCCTAGGAATGAGATGAACAATATAGTAGGCCAAATTTTGCAGGATTACAAGAATAGCTATTGCCGAAGATTTTCTAGAGGGAGAAGTAATGTGCAAGTGGCCAGACCTTTGACGAGGAGAATTGTAACTTTGCAGGAGTGACAACCTTGCAAAAGAAGGTGAATTTTAGTCTGACGTACCTTGTTTTGCAAAAATCACTGTTGAATAGAGGAACCAAGACTTCGATCGTTCACAAGGGACAGGATTTATGATGACTGTTCAGCACAATATCGATTGAAATTTTATTACAATGTTGATTGAGATGTATATTTTCTGAGAGCAACTGAACTAAAGTTGATTCTGTATGAAATGGCTTCATTTGTCAGATTGCCGAGCATTTACCTCACTAGGACTTTGTTATTTATTAAGGTGACATGGCTTTGAATGAGAGCATGCTTTGCTTCATCTTTTCAAGTTTTCTGGATTCTTTCAAGATTGTGGAATCCAAGGCAAGAGAATCGTCTAGAAAATTTGAGTTGTAGAATGAACCAACAGTGTCCATCTGCTTATCAAGGGGGAAGAACTGCAGAATATAGTGGTTGGGGATGCGAAGAAGGGGCAGGATACTTAAGAAGCAAAGAATGGAATTAGTATGCGGAGATGGAGTATTATTATCATCCTGAGCTAAATGATTGAAAGTGTTAGATTGGATCACAGGTAATGACGGATTAGCATTAGAAGGTTTGGCCTTTGGGCTTCCTTTTTGAAAGCTGGACTAGTTTTGAGGGATGATTTGCAGATTCGAACGGCTGAGTTTGGTGAAGAGGAGATGAGATAGCCATCAGAAGGCAAAAAATTAGGCTGAAGATCAGGCAAGCACGAGTAAGATGACCTTTTTGATGGTGGTGCTTACACTCAAAAGGGAATGTTCTTGGAGTCGATAAACTGTTCCTGTATGCTTACAATTAGTGATAAATTTTTATTGAACAAAGGATTTTCAAGATCTATATTTAGACACACATAATTAAGCAAAGTCTGGAGCAAAGCAAGTTCAGATTCAGCATACTTTTCATTAGCATTACGAATTGTTCTAATAGAACCCTCACCCCAAAACTCTATGGTAAGAGCAAATAGGAAATCCTTATTGATGAACCATGACCCTCCTTGAAAGCTAGCATCTTTATCCTCAGACGAAAAGGTGACTTGAAGATATCCTTGAAGCATAATCATGATTCATAGCATTAATAAGAGTGGCTAGTTTCCAATTTGCAACAATTTAATCCCTTTGATGTTTTTAATTTTTGGATAAAGTACCATGAAATGGAAAATTAAAGCCCATTCCTTTAGTCTCCAAATATGACACTCACCGGAAAATATGGGTACAGGGATGTGGACAGGGATGCAATCCACATCACTATACTGGAGTTTCCTAGTAACTATTCGCAATACCCTTGAGGCATAATGATTAACAGCCCATTCACAGCATTAAAGCCCATTCCTTCAGCCTCCAAATATGCCACTCAATATTCTAAGGGACTATGTACCTTTGAAATGCAATCTGCTGCTGGGCAACCTTGAAGAGGCCACAGGCTGAATGGATTTAGAACAAACTTGTTTTTACAAAATTGCAGTTCATGTCTGTGATGCTGCAAACTGTGATCTGTAATAGGTGAACTGTAAGAGTTTTGGAGGATGGAAAAAGGCAAAACTAAAGGACAATGGAGATCTAAGTTAATAAAATAATAATCAATAATCAGATCTGAACTATGACCAAAATGTCGAATGAAAGTACCAAGAATTGAATGAAAAAGCATGGAAAGGAAAGGAGGGGAAGAAGACTGAAATGTACAACCCTGGGCACTGAAACTGAAAATTTAGATTTGGGAAGAAGGTTTGGAATTGGCACAAAAGATGCTTGTTAAATGTGACTATGATCTGCAACTAGGTCAGAATTGGCAAAGGGCTGATTGTGTCTATACATTAGAATCGGTGGAGGGCTGATTCTGTCCTCCGATTGTGTTCTTTGCTGTTTTCTGGGCTTTGTTACTTTTAGGGTTGCTTCGCAGACTGAGACTAATTTGGATTCCAGCTTTGCTTCGCTGATTTGACCAGCACAACTCCCTGATTTGCTTCATGATCTTGACCTAATCTTCAATAAATGTATGCCGCGAAGAGTGCATGCAATTTATTTGGCTTGAACAACCTCTTGAGGTGTTGCAGCTACATATTCCACATGCTTGGAATCAGGGCTCTATGTAGTTTTAGTGCTTGTGAGTGAATCCCAACCCAATGAGAGATAGGACTTTACCTCCTCTTCCTAGATAATCAAATGCAACTATATGCTTTGCTGTGACCTTCTTTCACAATATTTGATGACATAAGACCTGGATTGATGGTGATGATATGTAGGTTTAATTTGCAGACTCCTTGGACAAATGTGCAAAACTTTTGATAAGGCTTGATGTTGTGCACTAGACAAACGACTTGTGAGATATCTTTGAGATAGGAATCGATGATGAATGGCTAAGGATATATTTGTAAATTTAGATCTCCTAACAAAGGCCTACCCTAAAGAATGGTGACAAGCGAAAGTCAAGGAACAGGGAATCAGGGCAAGGTAGAATGGACCCACAAAAGGATGAGGGTTAGAATCGATGGAGGGCTGATTCTAACTTAGAGGGAAAAAACGTTGAGAATAGAGACCAAGCTGAACAGAGGATGATTAGATGGGATCTTGGTGTTGACCACTATCAAATCTGAGGCGTATTTGAGGAAATATAGATGATTCAAGGCCAATTAAACTCTAATGTGTGGTGAAAGTGTTCGAAAATAGCCAAATGTACCCAAGACCAAGTGCGATAAAACTTGACAAAGATGCAAGGGAAAGGGATGTTGTACCAAAATTAGGTGTCGACACTATTCTTCAAAGTGAATCTTCTAATGAGGGGAATGTATTGGTGGAAAATATTAGGAGATCATTGATGGCAGTAAAAAACACAAGTAGTGAAAGAGGCTCCTTATCATAGATCTTATTTATGGGGATCTATTTTAGAAATTAATGATGATATTTTTGGTCCACTCTCACCTAGATTTGCTACAAAAGTTGTTGATACAAAATTCTCTCCATTTCCACAATTCTCATTGCACATGAATATTGCTGGAAATTGTAATAAAATGTTGTAAATGGTCAATTTCTTGGTTGATCTATACACAAATCCATATGATTACCTTGAGCATTTACATCAAAGTACAATGGACGAGTTTATCAAGTTCATCGAAATAGACTATTGTCAAAGCTTCTACCCATTCAAGTTGTACATGATCATATCCAAGGAAAGGAAATAGAAGTAAGAGAAAAGATGTATGGGAGAGCTTCAGTTTTGTCGTCAAGCTTTGGGTACAACTTCCCAAGGGGGAAAGCATGTTGTGTTCCTAAACAAAACATATTTTATAATGCAAAGTAAATGAAATGTTTTGATAAGAAGCTCATAGTTTAAGTATATTGGGTTTTAGTAAGTAGCTTGCTCCACAAGCTACCTAAAGTCAATGTATCTAGACATGCCAGGTTCTAGCTAGTGAGCTTGCTCCACAACCTACCTTTTAGAATATTCTAGTTATTGGTTGTAGGTGAATACCACTCTTTGTGTCAAACTACATGTGGAATACAACTATGGTTTAGGGTGTGGGAAGTTACTTTATTATAAATAGAGGGTTTATCCTCTATATGTACTCAATTTATTTTCATATCAATAAATAGTGGTGTTATATTTTCACATATTTGGAAAAGTCTTTCTACATTATTGTTTTGGATTTGTAGGTACAATCCACTTATATTTTGGGTGTGCATGTATCCCCATACATTTTTATATTTTGTGTAGTTGTGCCTCTTGTGTTTGCAGGTACATTGCACAAAAGTTGTACAATAATGTGATTCACAGCTTTCTTTTGGCCTTCTTTTTGTAGATGAAACATTGTAGACCTGTCTAGTTTAGCCTAGACTTACACACACCAATGGACACATGCAATTAGACATAGTACTCATAATTGGAAACCCAAACCACTCTTTATTGAATGGATATCAAGGTTACAAGGATTTCATTACACACACACTCCCCTCACTAAACTATGAAGAAGACAACTCATTCTCAGTCTCTCATGGAGGGGTTGCACCCTCTTCTTAACATAGATCACGCTAGCAAGCTCCTCAAACTTATGATTTTGTTTCTTTCTCTGGTGCCAACACTCCTCTACCTCCCTTGGAGTTGGAACTAATTGAAGATGCCTCTCTGACTAATTCTTCCCAGCATAGTTTAAAGACTCAAACTTGGCAGCCCAATTTTTTCTTTCTTTCTTTTTTTAAAATAAAGAAGAAAAGGATTTGTATTATGGAAAGATCAAAAGATACATCTTCTACTGTGCCAAGCCAAGAAGCTATTGGTCTAGGCCTCGGCATTAAACATTGAAGCAAACATAGTCATCACAATCATTGATACAAATCTAACTCTACAATCTGTCGAAGGTCTAGTTGAAGCTTGCTGGACCACCATAGTGGTGGGGGACCAAAACAAGATATATTCCCATTGTCAAGAGCCCAATTTACTAAAGCATCTACAACTCTGTTGAGCTCTCGCGACTTTGCAAAAAAATTGGTAAATTAAAAAATATAAATTCTTAAAATAAACTTTAATAGCATGCAAAATGTTGTTATAAGGCATACAAATTGAATTTATAGAATGCATAGGTATATTTTATTTTAGTATTAGGCCAAAAACAAAAAAAATAGAAAAAAAAATCGATTTTTTTTTCGTTGACTAAAGCGTTACTTGGCGATTTCTCAACAACGTTTTTGACTTGTGTTTCTCAACAAATTTTCAATGTTCCTCACAAGTTTTAATATTATTCTTCTCAGCTCCCACCAACTAATCCAAATATCATCCGACTGTTTTGAAAAGTTGCATTGACTCTTCAAGCTCCCTCTGTCTTGAAAACGGTCCACATGTCAAAAAGGGATGATTTGGATAGTTAACTTAATTTTGCCTCCACTACAGGAAAACTGTTGGTTACTACAGACCGACAATCTTGTCCCTTTCCCAGAATGGGGTCATTTGACCTTTGGTAGATGACTGAAATTGGCTCCACTTGAATTTTTTGATATGAGGGAGTCTTGATGATCTTTCTCGGGCTATTGTTGATCTTCTTCAACATGCACAATGTTGTCAACATTCTCGGCAAGTCAGAATCACACACATCTGCGCACAGAACCCAACTTGTGTTTTTGGTTGATGCAAGATTGATTGTGAACTTGGATGTTCCTGCATCATACACCATGGGTAAAAGAATTTGTCCATGTGATCTTGCTCATGAACTTTTTGTGTGGCCTTTTTTATTGATGTTTTGTACTTGGCAACCTCAAATGTATTCGCCCAAATTGCATCTTCAGCTGCTCTATTTTCCCACTTGACCAAATATTCTATGTACTTGTGGTCTCTTGTTCTCTTACCGACTCTTGTATGTAACACCATCTCAATCTCTTCCCTTGCCTTCTTTGGCAAATGCTGTCTCCAATTTGCGACTGAAGAATTTGAACTCGTTCCTCTATAACTCCCTTGCCTCTTATATTAAGGGTACGAAATACAAATCAGCTACATTTAAGATAGACGAGTTATCAATCCCATCTAGTAGTTGTATCTTATACGCATTCACTGCAAACTTTCTCATAATATTTCAAGGCTCAATATTCTTCCCTTAAAAGTTTATTATGTGTTCTCTTTGGGAACCTCTACTTTCTCAAATTAGCTTAAACCAAGTCATCCACTTGGAATTCTTGTTGTCTTCCTCTCTGATTTGCATGTTGTTTTTAATCCCTGATGGTCTTCTCCAACATCCTCTTCACTTCCGTATGCACCTCATGCATACACACTACATAATCCTCTGCTTCAACACTTCTATTCATACATATCTCTCGATACACAAACCCCTTTGGGGCTGAAACCATACACCATCTGAAAAAGACTCATTATTGTACTTTTGTTGACTAAGTTGTTAGTAAACTCAATTTGTGCCAAATTCATATCTCACCATTTAGGCTTGTCTCTTACCAAGCATCTTAGCAAATTTTTGAGGCTTCTATTTACCACCTCTGTTTGCCCATTTGTTTGAGTAATAGGCTGAATTGAAACTCAACCTTGTGCCCAATTTCCTTCACAAAGTTCTTCAAAAGTGCCCAACAAACTTTGTATCCCTATCTAAGACTATGCTCTTTGGCAAACATTGCAATCTCACTACTTTTTTGAAAAACAAATTGGCAATGTGTGTGGCATCACTTGCCTTCGTACATGCAATTATGTGTGCCATCTGTGAAAATCTATCAACAACAACAAAGATAGAATCATTACTTTTTTCTGTTCTTGGCAGGCCAAGAATGAAATCTATACTTATGTCTTCCCGTGACATCTCTGGTATTGGTAAAGGCTGATACAAACTTGCATTTTGACGTTTGGCCTTGGTATGTTGGCAGACTCTACATCCTTGCATGAACTTCCTCACATCAACACTCATCCTTGGCCAATAGTAATTTTGACTCTGCTGCACTAATGTTTTATCAACACTGAAATGACCAGCTAGGCCTCCACCATGTTTCTCTCTTATCAAATACTCCCTCATAGATCCCTGAAGTATACACAATTGTTGTTCCTTGAACAACAAACCATCTTACAAAAAGTATTCCAGCCATGGAGTTCTATCAATGCCGGTTGGATTCATGCATATTTCCCATGCATCTTGAAAATCCAAATCTTTTTCATACAACTTCCTTGTTGATTCAAACCCAACTACTTCCAATCACATTATATTCAAAATAAGACAACTTCTACTCAATACATATGCAGCTTTATTTGACTTACCACTACCATGCCTTAAAACAAATGAATAACTTTGAAGAAATTCAACCCATTTCATATTCTTTTGATTCAACTTACCTAGGCAGTTTATGGATTGTCGAGCTTGCAAATTCGTATACAACAAAAACTTCATGGGAAAACAAATAATGCCTCCACTTTTGATATTTTGTATCATAGCATAAAATTATTGGTCATAATCATAATATTTCCACTTTGCTCCATTCAACTTCTCACTAAAGGAAGCAATGGGCTTACCTTCTTGACTCAAAACTGCTTCAATTGCCTCCCAATAGCATCACAATTAACCTGAAATACTTTGGTAAAATTCAGCAATGCTAACAATGGCCGTTCCATCACCTTCTTCAAAATTTGAAAATTGCTTTCTGGTGCAACAGTCCACTTAAACTCTTTCCTATCAACTTTCATTGTCTCGTCACATACTCTTGTCAATGCCGTGATCTTTGCTGAAATCAGTTGCTGATGTCAGCAATACTATCTACCTGTGAAATCCCCTTTTCTGCCCTTGAAGAAGCTAGTGCAAGTCAAAAGAGAATGAAAGTTTAACATTAGAGTAGATATAAAAGTTTATATGTATAATATGCATGCAGATATACTTTATGAAATATATGAGGATTGCTACACTATTTCCAAATTTATATGAAATGCGTAATTCCCATTTTTTTCTTTCTGAAATAGAAATTTATGTTGATGATTGTAAAAGTTTAGAAATATATGTTTTCAAGGCTTCTGTAATTTCCGCTTTATTGGCTTTTGAAATTTATTCTATTTTCTTTGTTGTTTTTTAAAGTGGGATGGGGCTTGCATACTGTACCAGTCATAAAGTATATGGTTCTCAGCAATTCCCTGGTCATAAAGTATATGACTGAATGCAGGCTGTATCCCAGATGTGTCGTATCCATATCAATAATGGATATACAGATGCATTTTTTGGAGAGAGAGCCATGCCCGACATCGTAGCCTTGTTTACTTTTTTAGTTAGCATATCCCATTCTGGTAGTATCCTCATCCCCAATGATTTGCATGTAACCTGTTTTGTCTATTGTTTCTTGAGAATATCGCTGGCCGGAATGTTTCATTTCAAACTTCATTTCTGACATTCCATTCTGGCCAACTGTATAACTACAGAGGGGGCTTGTTAGAATTCAAAATAGACACAGTGTCCCATCTAACATAATTTACAATTTTTTGATACAATTTTGTATTCCAATTTCGTTGAGCCAGCAATTTCTTTTAACTTTAATCAAGTTCAGGTTAACCTGTATAGACTATCAATATAAATAGTTTTGTAGATTTGTTTTGCTGATTTAGCTGCTATGAATCTAACCATAGTAATTTCAACACGCAGGAAAAAGATGTTAAACTGGGGACACTCATGGGGGTGTTTGTACCGTGTCTGCAAAACATTTTAGGAATTATATTCTATATTCGCTTTACTTGGTAAGTATTTCTTTTATCTACCATTATGCACAATATATTTTTATCTGTTGAAATTTTAAATTCTTCCCCATAATAGAATTAAAGAATTGAAAACCATAGGAGTTAATAAAACATAATTATCCCATTGAATTTTATGTAGTTAATAGTTACCTTGGAAGAATTGTGAAGATTTTGCTTGGGTCCAGAAGAACTATGACATTATGGAAACCAGTTGGAGATGTTTACCGTCTGCTTATTTTCTGTGCCAGTACTTGGAGTGTATGCAATTTTCAGGGCTTGGAAGCCAGCAAATAAACATCATCAAACCTACAACTTAATATATATACAAGAAAAGAGGGGCAGTATATAGGCATAGGGTGTTCGTCGTACTTGACAGAGATGAATATAACATTAAGTTGGCCTGATACATGGGTGAAGTCCTAGCACTAAGGGCATGCAATGATCAAGCTGTTGTGATGGTCCCTATATAACACACATTTTTAGGGAAGCTGTTGTGATCATTGAAAATTTTCCCATAAGAGCATAACTGCGACTGTTAGCACCACTAAATCATTCATACCTCCATTTGGGAACAGCTCACTTTGTACTTCATGCACCTCATCAGTACAAGATGGAAAAATTTACCATAAGAACATAAATGCTATTGTTAGCACCACTAAATCATTCATACCTCCATTTGGGAACAGCTCACTTTGTGATTCTATGCACCTCATCAGCACAAGATGGCTTTACTTTGTTCCTCAAAGCTTTTCCCTAACCAAAAGATTATGCCTTATGCTAAGGGGGAGGATTCATTCAACCTCTTTTAAATGGAATCACCACTTTATGCAAGCATCTTATTGTCTCTTTACTGCCTACGTGCAGAAAAGAACCACCCGTTAGAGAATTGTTGGAGTCATGTATGCAAGAAAAGCACACTCATTGGAAGAAGATGATGTGCAAGCAAGACCCCAAAACAATAATACAGTAGGCATACTTCCTAACCAATCTTGGGTGACATACCAGTATCATTGTAATGCCACCTATAGGCTATACCAATGGCATGCAAACTGGGCCTATCATCAATTAAGAGGAACACATGGCCGGCATGAGCCAACAATTTTTTTCAACTGGGCCATAACAAAACAAACATGTATTTCTTTATTGCAAGTGCATGCATCACACCAATCACCACCATTCCTACTTGCTCATGCTTGATTTTGTCCCAAGAAAAGGTCTAGGGCTTATGAATGCATTTTTGTGTCAATATTGCCATGATTATAAACAAATTTTATCAATAACTGATCATTCTCACGGTATCTACTTTCAGCCAAGAGTATGTACTATAAGGTAAAATTCATATATAAAAACATAAATAAAATTCATATATAAAAACATAAATATACATTAAAAAAGGAAAGGCCAGGTATATAAGTCTGTCCTGAAAAATCTGAATAAACATGAAAGGTAGTCATAGACTAGGACAAAGTACAAGCAGTTACTTGTAGACTAGGAAGTGCTAGTGTCTACAACGCAGGATCATTGTAGCATAGCTCCGCCAAGAGTTTGAGTCCATTGAGCCATCGATCTGTCTGCCAACTAGACTAGAATGGGCGTTGGGAAGGATGTTTCTTATAGCTTAGAATCTGTCTTCTGTCACATATAATGAATAGGGAAACTACTGCCCAATCTGTACAGGGCATGTCAAATTGAATATAGGACAAATTTAGATGAATCAAATATATGTAATGTGTGATGTAATAGTCTCTGTACTGAAATTTATGCATGATAATTTAGTATGCCTTCATTTCCATGATAGTATTGTTCTATTTTTTAGAGGAATCTGTGGCTGATGCCAATGTGATTATTTCTGCAGGATTATTGGCATTGCAGGCATTGGAGGGACTCTTATACTTATATGTCTTTGTTGTCTGTGCACATTTTTAACTGGAATATCATTAAGTGCTATAGCAACCAATGGAGCCATGAAGGTAGGTTAAGAACAATTTAGCGATGTGTGAATTTAAGAGAACTATGTTCTAGATTTATAGAGAGTAGAAATGTGCACAACCAATATAAATCTATAATGTTTTCACAATTCTTATTTTCTTGCGTTAAAGTGGGCTTTTTGCTGATGTCTTAGTGCTTAAGCATCCTTACTAGGGATTACAAAGTCTCATTTTATATTGGTGTTTCGATGTGAGATTGCTGGGCAATACATTGAACATTTTTTTTTTAAATTCTCCAAATTTTGCAAAGGGAAATGAATGGGGAATTTTTGGAAAAAACATACCTATTAAAAATGGAAAAAATTATCCATATTATGAAGATACTTCTATATTTATTTATGCCGATCATCACTATTTATTGCCTTTAATTTCTTTTTTTTAAAATTTACTTTAGGTTGAAGCCTTGATCATCATTATCAGTAGCACACCTGTTGTGAAAGATTTTTGTTTCATTCCAAAGATCAAACTTAAGCAATCACATATGAAAATTGTATCCACGATGAAAGGATGGAGAATGCAAATGTTGGTAGGGATAAAATAAGGTATGAAGAGAAATGGAAGGCACACTGACATACTCGTGTGACTTGTGTTTTATTAATTAAAAAGAAGTTACTGCAGTTGAGGAAGTTGATAACTGAACATTAATTAATAGACAACTAATAACTAATATCTTTAATACCTTCCCTTAATGGCCAAACCGGAGACCACTGCAAGTCTGTTTAAAAACTTACAAACAAAATGGGACCAAGGGGTTTAGTCATTAGATCTGCAGGCTGCTCCTTAAGGTACAATAGTGAAGAGAAATATCACTAGATCAACCAACTGTTGTATGTCGTGATGATGAATCTCAATGTGTTTGGTGCAAGCACTATACACTGGATCATCTTCAATGCACCCTAATTGTCACATAAAATGGAAAATGGAGTAGGTGCTGTTTGAGGAAGTTGAAGATCAATGAAAATTGGACGTAGCCAAATTGCTTCAAAATTGGCATTGACTGCTAATTTGTACTCTGCTTTGGTGGAATATATAGCCACAGTGTGTTGAAGCTTGCTTTGCCACGAAACAACCCTTGAACCAAAGGAAAAGATGTACCCGGTGGTGGACTTCCGAATATCCATGGATCCTCCCCAATTAGAGTTTGTGTAATTTGCTAGTGTGAAATTTGCTGACCTTTGATATATAATGTCAAAGTCAAGAGTTCTTTTGACATATTGCAAAATTCATTTTGTTGTTGTCCATTATATGAGCTTTGGTTGAGAAAAAAACTAAGAAAGATAGCTAACTACAAAACATAGATCCGGTCAGGTGGATGTAAGGTATATCAGTTTCCCTGCCAATTGTCTGTAGCATAGAATCAAATCTCAGCGATTTCTTGCCGTTTCTTGGCAGATCTTGTGGTAAACTTGCTAGCCGAGAAATCAGGCTCTATCTTGCAAGATGAGAAGCCCTGATTTTCTCGGTGATTGTCACCAAGAAATCTCAGTGATTTTTTGGTGAAAGTCGTCGAGAAAATCGTATTTCTCGGCTACCCAAAAAAAACTGATGCATTAAAAGTTAAAGGTAAACAACTGCGGATTTGTGGAATGTTTTATCACGATTCGTCATTCTTCTTTTGCACAGGGCACAGACAATATTGCTAAGTGAAAAGCAAAAAACGTGCCTTCATATTAGTATTTTACAGTCATCTCATCATTTCTCATGCATATTCAAGTTGCACATTCGCCGCCAAACCCTACACTATGCAGTGTGCACAGCCATAGCCTTTGTGATTTGTAATATTCAAGTGCAAGTTTGGAGTTGAACTTTGTAGTTTGTAATATTATTTTGCAGCTTGACACTTCATAGTGAGAACAGAGAATCGATTGATTGTTGACACTTCAAGTTCACAGTGAGAATCGATTGGAATCTAGCCTCTTATACTATAGTTTACAACTCTGTTGGATTGTGCACACTGCATAGTGATAGGGCTGCTGGCAAGCTACAATATTACTATAATACTATTACTATTTGGCAAGCTACAATATACAACTGAAGCTTGAAAGTTGAGATTGAGAATGAGTGACACCTTGGTGTCCTGCAACACACAATGTACATCAAAGAGTTAGATTCTAGGTATTTTAAAAAAAAAATTCATTATCTTTCTAATTTTTAACATAAAGTTTAAAAGTTGAAAATTTCTATCAATAATCATGATCATTGAAATTTTATTTCTAGATTCGAGCTATATCTAAATTTTAAATTCTAAAGACTAACACATATTTTATTAAATAGGGTTCAAGTTGTTGTTTGAATATGGCATCAGGATCGACATCTTTTCCTACGATTCCTATTTGCAGCAAGCCTAAATCTAATGACCCTGGTTGGAAGCATTGTGAATGGACAGAGGGCAACCATGTAATATGCAACTATTGCGAGATGAAGATGACTGGAGGTGTTTGTTGCCTAAAAAACCACATTGCACTGTTGGCAATGAATGATGTGGTAATGTGCCATCAATCAGGAGAGTTGGTTGCTTACATTGCAGTGAATGATGAAAAAAAAGAAAAGAAGAGGAAAGCCGATGCACTTGCACTCCTAATGAGTAGGAGGACAACGAGAAGTGATAGTGACGTTGAGGGCTATTCTATTGCCCCAACTCCACCATGTCACATTCAAGGACGAGAATTATCCATTAGTAATAGTTTAGCTACTTTTTTGTTCCTAGAATTAGCCCTAGGTCACAACTTTCATTGGAAGGTACTGCTTGGAACAAAGAATTGCAAAATGAAGCGAAGATAGTTGTAGAATTTTTTTGGTACTACAACAATATTCCTTTCAATGTGGCAAAAAGTTATTGGGATAATTTGGTCACTGCATTGACTGTTGCCTGGAAGGGGTTCAAATTTCCTACTCCTCATGACTTGAGTGGCTCGTTGTTGGAGGATTCTATGAGACATACACAAGTCTTTGTAGAAGACAAAAAAAAATGGTAGAAAAAGGGGTGCACCATTTTATTTGATGGGTGGATGGATGGGAAAAAACGTACACTGATTAACTTTTTAGTGGCGTCAAGTGGGCAATTGGTCTTCTTGAAGTCAATCGATGCCTCTCATCAAGTAAAAACAATAAACACTCTATATGACATGTTGGATGAGGTGGTGATGCAAGTAGGAGTGGAGAATGTTGTTCAAGTTGTGATGGACAACGCGGCCGCATATGTAGCAACAAACAAACTTTTTGAGGAGAGGCACCCTACACTTTTTTGGACTCCTTGTGCGGCCCATTGCATTGATCTTTTGCTCGAGGACATAGGAAAGATCTCATGGGTGAAGAGTGTGGTTGATGAGGGAAAAAGTATCACGAAGTTCATCTACAATCACACTTGGGTGCTACAGTTGATGAGAGAGCAAACCCATGGAAAGGAGCTTGTGCGATCGGGGGTCACACGATTTGCCACAAATTGTCTCACATTGCAGTGCATTGCGGGCTCACTAGCATACCTTAAGTAGATGGTGGTGAGCGATCGGTGGGTGGGATCTCCCTATGCTAAGAAGGACGAAGGGGTAAAGCTTGTGAAGACCATTTTTGATGAGGTCTTTGCAAAGCGCACGGAGAAATTCATTAAGGTAACCTTAAAGACTTAAACTGAATTATTATTTTTATTTATCATTTATTTGTTATTATTTTTTTCTTAATTTTCATTTTAAATTTGTTTATTATTTTGTTATAGGTGTCAGAGCCTTTGGTTCGAGTTCTCTAGTTGATGGATGGGGAGATAAACCCAATGGGTTATTTGTATGAGGCCATGGATGTGACCAAGGAGGCCATAGCTAAATATTATGAGCATAATCAAAGAAAATATGAATCCATATGACGCATAATTGATCGTAGATGGAACAAGATACTCCATTGACATATTCATGCAACAACCTACTATTTGAATCCTAAGGTTTTCTATTATGATTCATTTAAGGCAGATGAGGAGGTTATGGATGGCCTCAATACATGCATAGAGAGGATGATCCTTGATGATGAGACTAGAGATGCAATTATTGATGAGCTATAGATTTACAACAATGCAACAGGGAGACTCTTTTTTTCGGCTCTATGCATTAAAAGAAGAAACACCTCTCAGCCAGATAAACTATAAAAACAAATTGAGTCATTTGTTTATTTTTTCTAGTAGACTTCTTTCATTTATTCAATCCTAGTTGACTATTTCCTTTTTGTAGATGTGTGGTGGGAAGATTATGGTTCAGGTGTTTCAAATCTTCAAAAGCTAGCCATCTGCATTTTGTGTCAACCGTGTAGCTCTTCTGAGTGTGAACGTAATTGGAGCATGTTTGAAGTTGTTCACACAAAGAAGTGTAATAGGTTGATGGCACAACACCTCATGACCTTGTCTTTATGCAATACAATCTTCATCTTTGCGTGAGAGTAGTGGAGGGGCAAGATAACTATGATGCTATTGACTTGGATGAGATCGATCCATATGGTGACCGGATTGTTGATGATGCAGAGTCCGAGCCCATGTTTATAGTGAAGGAGATTGCAAATTTAGAGAGGAAGGCAGAAGAAGCCATAGCATCTGGGGTAGCAAAGATATCAAGAGGTGTAGGTGAGGATCCAGACGGTACATTTGGCTTTGTTGATGATGTTGGCATTGGAGAGGAAGAATTTTTACCTTCCATTGCTGTTAGGCAGCCACATCAAACTTATTCTAGGTGCTAGAGATGAAAGATAATATATATATATATATATATATATATATATATTTGATATTTCATGATTCTATGAGCATTGCAGTTTGTAGTCTGCACTTTGAGTTTGTAGTTTTCAACTTTGTACTATTGTTACTATTGTACTCTTTTTGGTTCTCACATTGATGGAAAATATACTTATGGGCCTATGGCATTCTCTACATTCATTTTTCATGTCATTTAACAATGTTTTACATTTAATCTAAGTTTATTTTATGAATTTATATGTTTTTTTAAAGTAGCAATAAAGTTGCTGAGAAATGCCGAGATTTGAGATCTGGTTCAAATTTTGCCCTCTCGAGAAATCTTTGAGATCGAGATTTCGAATTATGGTCTATAGAGTGATTCATCGATTGGGGATGAGTCATCATTGGTTGACAAATTTAGCTTGGCCTCCATAGGTGTCGAAGAGGGATGGTAATCCATCATCCTAAACTTCTTGAAGAGAATTGTGGCATACTTGACCTAAGCTATGATAATGAAATGGCCATGTTGCCAGAATTCCACACCTAAGCAATAGTGTGGGAGGCCTAGATTGGTCATGTCAAAAGCAACACGTAAATTTGAATTTACTTGTTGAATGACGAGCCTTGTATTTGTCCAAAGTACCATCAGCTTTGCATTTGAGTTTGTACACCCATTTGCATCTAATGGGTTATTTACTTGGAGGCAATTCCACTAGTTTCTAGGTGTGGTTCTTCATCAAAGCATCAAATTTAGCTTGCATGGTAGTCTCCCAATCAGGGTTGCCTTTTGTGTTGGAATATTGTTGTGGTTCAAGTACTTTAAAAATATTAGAAGCGAGAGCAAAATGAACATGCTCTGTTGAATCAACAACTTTCTTTTTGGGCCTCTAGGGCTGTGCATCTGATTGAGGCATATTTTATCCTCCCACAGACTTTGTATAGTGGAGTAAAACTACTTAGGCCTTCGTTGCACTGAAGAATTCTATGATGGCTGAATCTTAGCTAGAATGTGACCAACTTAGGTTGGTGTCGTTGATAGAGGAGTGTATTGGAAATATCAACCATGGGATGTTATACTGGAGTTTGTGAAGGAGTACCAATGAACTAGATTCCTCATCTTTCGCTGGAACCACAACACTAGATTTAGGTACCTCAATGATTGTTTGTTGGTTACAAACAAAGGAGGAATTTGTCTCCTTCACATCAACATCTCGGCTAACGATTATATTGTTAGCATAAATATTAGTAAGTGTATAGGCCTTAGATTTGTCACTATAGCCAACAAAGAAATATCATGTTTTCATGGAATCTAGTTTACTCCTTTTTCTAGGAGGAACTAGAGTATATGCAATAGAACGAAAAACACAAAAAGTCATTACCTCAGGTTTGATTTTGGATCAAGCTTCCTTAGATATGACATTAGGGAAAGCTTTGCAAGGATCTCTATTCATAATACACATAGCTGTGTTCATTGCTTTTCCCCAATATTTGTACGACACGCCTCTATCGTGCATCATGTACCAAGCCATCTCTATGATAGTTTTATTCCGCCTCTCAACCACCCCATTCTGCTATGGAGTGTACGACACTGTCAATTGTCGTTGAATACCTTCCTTGCAGTAGCCCTTGAACTACTTGGAAGTGAATTCACGCCCATTGTCGGATCTCAGTGTTTTGATCCGTTTGCTTGTCTAGTTTTTCACCAATGCTTTTAATGTTTCAAATGATGCAAAAGAACCAGACTTTTTTTTCAAGAAGTAGACCCACATTTTCCTGAAGAAATTATCCACGAGCAACAAAAAAAAACCTTGCACTGAGGATTGTAGGTGATTTCTAGGATGGATTGCAAAGATATGTATGAACGAGATCTAAGAACCCCTTTGCACCCCAGTTACCTTCAGTCATAAATGGATTCCGCTTGTGCTTTATATCCAAACGACTTGCATGCATACCCTGTTTTTCGTGGATAGCAGGGAACCCAAGAACCATGTTGGATCTGCTAAATTTTGCCAATTACTGAAGGTTGAGATGGCCAAATCTCTCATTGCTCAAAATGCTGGTATTACCCTCCACAACTAATGCATGTAAGTTGACTATGACAGGGTCAACAAGCCTATACAAGCCACCTTGCCCAATGCCTAGGGCTCCTACCTTGTCTTGTTTTACATCAGAGACAATACACTTAGAGAAATTCATAGAAATATTTGCATTTCCAATTAATTGACAAATAGATAAGAGATTTTTGTTCATCCTAAGAACATACCTATCATCCCTTACTATGAATTTTGTAGCATTATTCAATACTATGCAGATATCTCCTATCCCTTCTATGACATGTTATCTCCCATCACCTAATGGAAACTAAATCAGAAAAAAATGAATTTGCACTAAATATACATACCAATCCTTACAACATGTGAAATGTCTAGATGCATTGAAATCAAAGAACCATCAATTGGTAGTACTATTGTTCAAGCATGATGCCATGAGGGCATACTCCTGAGAATCCTGTTCAACTTCAACTGCTGCTACATGTGCTTGATCCTATGGCTTTTTGATGTGGGAAAGAGCATTCTGTCACTTATGGCAATCCTTTTTGACATGCTCAAGTTTATGACAATAATAACACTTGGTGTTTGGAAAATGAATCACCAGGGTTATGTTTCCATTTCCCCTTTGATTTTGCAACAAATGCACTCTCGGTTTGCCCAGAACTAAACCCACTTGTCTGTGTCGGCTTGTGTTCCTTCTATAGCAAATTGGAACTAACGTGATCAAAAGTTAGGGTATAGATTTCTGCCATCAAGTGTAAAACCTCCACAAATGATTCATAGGAGGGCATCAAGCTGTTCAGAGCAAGAACAATTAGGGCGTTGTCATCCACCTTGTTTATGGCAATAAGCTGGTCTCAGAGATCTTTCATCCAAAGAAGATGTTTTGATAGGGACCCACCCTCATTCATATTTGCAGAAAACAACAAATTATTCAAGTACATGACTCAACGTTTCTCTGAATTTTGATACTTGTCTTGAAGAATGGCCCAAAGATCACTTGCCACAGTGGCATTCCTGACCTCAGGGATTAAATCATCTGAAATAGACATTTTCAACAGCAGAAGAGCCTCCCTAGATGTTTGTCATAGTCGGTAGGATTTGCAGCAAGTCCTAACTCCTTTTTGAGAATAATCTGACTGCAATCCCAATACTCCACAATAGTGAGTGTCTTGTGACTCCAGACATTATAATTCTAAGCAGTTAGTTTCTGCACTTCTGGAAGAACTAAATTCTGAATATTAGCCATTTTTCGGAAATAGTGTGGACTACAGTGCTCTATAAGAATGCTACAGTAATTTTTCTAATTACTACAGTGAATTCAGAATTGTTGTAAAAATTTATTACATTTCAAGCCTCTAAGGTGTTGATGTTCTCTCTCTTAACCCTTGGCTGTTCTCTTCTGCTCTCAGCAATGTCACGAGACTCCAATGAGTCAGATCTATTTATTCTCAACTTTAGCTTCAAAAATGAAGCTTTGCCCAACTCTGCTGCCTCCTTCGAATCACCACGAGATTCTTCCTGCCACTGCTGTCCTCTTGGAAATTGTGGCTGTCTGGATCTGATCTCGTCACACTTCTCTCTGAAAATCGCAGCTCATGCTCACGTTCTGCCCTTGTCTGGTTACGGGAATGATGAAAATCGCAATTGGAACACAATGGAAATCGCATCTAGCATGTGCCCTTTCAACTTGTCCTTTTTTCTACGGAAGTCATATTTTTCTGGTTAGGTCTACACGGATTTCCATCGTGTTCTCCTTCCACTAGTTCTTCTGTGCCCCAGCATGATCAACTTATTCATTAACACGTTCGTCTCTACACACATGATGCATACACAAATGCCTTTGCACTGTACATGAACATGTGAATGGCTTCACTGCAAAACCTTCTTTGCAAATCACGACCTCGCTTCACTATTGTGATCTTCCCCTGGGTTGCAAACTGCATTCTGAACCTCGTCAACTCTTTTTTGTTCGTACCTGACTAGGGCTTTCCCGAATGCCTACTCTGATACCAATGTTGGTAAGGATAAGAGAAGGAATGAAGAAAAATGAAAGGCACATGGATATACTCGTGTGGCCTGTGTTTTATTATTAAATATTAAAAAAGAAGTTACATACATTTGACGAGGTTGATAACTGAACATTAGTCAACAGATAATTAATAGTTAATCAAGGAGGTCATATCATTTATAAAAGTGATTTGGATCTCGAATTCTGTGGAAAGTTTATCTTTCCAATGACATGATACAGCAATATTCAAAGCCCTTTCTTGACAAAATTTTGGGCTGAAAACAAACTGCTTGCCACTTGGGGGACTTCATCTACTGATGATGTTGATGATTCCATTTGATGCTCTACACTTTTAGGTGATCCACGTCTTGTGAAGTGCTGTGATAAATCAATCATAAGGTAAATCTGATACGAAAACACAGCCCAATGGGAGCAATGTGAAGATTCATTCACTCCAAGAGGAGAACCCATGGCTGCAGAAAGAGGTGCAACATTTGGAAAGAAAGAACCAAATGCTGCAAGTTGAGGCGGATAGCCAAAATGTTTCCTCATTGGTGATGTCATGGAGGAGATGGAAATGTAAATGGCATGTTTCATGTGTGTGGGCGAATATCTTTGAGCGGATGGGTAAGGTAGAGATCAAGTGTTCTCAAGCGATGGAAAAGTTTCTGGAAGAGTTGGTTGCAAGAGATTTCTGCCTTCTCTCTGAAATAAGACAGGCAAGCTAAGCATGTTAATTGAATCCTCAAAGATATGTTGGTAGTTGTTTAAAATAAAATGATTCTTGCGAATATGACATCCATTTTTAGAGGTTTTTTTCCAGCAATTCCCTGTTCTATCCATGGTTTGCAGCATCTCAACTCAGTTTATTTATAAGTTAACTTGGCTTCAAAACAAGAAATCTCGAAATGATCTCAAATAGTCCATAGGATCATGGTTATAGTTTTAAGTAGAGCAAGTTAGCAGCTCTAACTTTTACATATATGATATGCAGTGTGTCGTGCTTAATCACCTGGTTTAAATTTTAAAGTCATTTCTTGCTTTTTTTCAACTTGATTTTTTACATTTTTGGTGTGGTTGTGTTGTTTATCTTGTGACTTTTTAATTAGCTTCTGCTGAATTTCCAAGGTACAACTCAATTTGAGAATGTAATTACATTGTCCACATGCAAGCAACAAGTTCTTATCTGGAAAGGTTATTCAATGGAAATAACACATGGCATATCAAACGAGAAAGGCAAGTAATAATGCATTTCAAAATAGATTTTTCTTAATGGTGAACAATAAGGTCACTGCTTACAGATGCACGGAGGCACATAGTAGATTATGTTTTGCAAATTAAATCAGTTATTGAATCGATATGTTCCTGGAGTTGAATAATAAACCAGAAACGTTTCTTTCAAAATTTGAACTAAGGAGGCATACTATGAGATCACCTTTTCACAATATTTGTCAACACAACTACCTGTATACTTAAATTGGATTTCTTACTTCAAGCAACCCAAGAGAACCGGCCTTAGATTCCTAATCTATTTTGTGGAACAATATTCATCATGTACTTTAATTTTATGTTTGGGTCCTTCAAGACCATTTACTAGGGAACCTCTAATTATATCTTTCCTCGTGTTTTTTGCAAAAACACGTATTAGAATGTCATTTTCTGGATAAGGACGTGGCTATTGACATTTTTATTAACTGTAGTCAGGTGCAACGACTTTTTGGGCTCATCAAAGACGGATGTATGCTTGAAATGTAAATAAGAGAATCTTGATGCTTAATTTTGTGCTTTTAACACTCTGGGTGTGTTGGGCAGCCGTTACTGATTGATATCAGATTTGCACTAATGTGCATCACCTGTAACGATATGTTTTAAGTCATTGAACTTAGCGAAAGTAGTAGTGCCTTTTTGTGTGTCCTAAAGGGCATTAAATATATCAACCTTATATATGATTTTTGTATTGGAAGATCCTATGAGACAACAGGGCTTCATAATATTGCATTCTAGTCCTTCAAGATCAATTTTGTTACTTTTAATTTCTATATAAGTTTTTTATATTTCCTTACTAAAAAATTAAAAAAAATGCAGGGTGGTGGGCCATATTATCTCATTGGTAGAGCACTGGGTCCTGAGGTTGGTGTAAGCATTGGCCTGTGTTTCTTCCTTGGTAATGCAATCGCGGGTGCATTGTAAGCAGTTTTATATCCTTTTGTTTCCATTTTTGTAATCTGAAATTATAGTTGTCTGTTAAAGTCAAGGAAGCCTACAAAATGATTTAAATCTTTGGAACATAAAATCTGTTGTGTGTAACAGTTGAAGGATCCTGTCTCAGACTAGGCAATCCTTTTTTGTTACGTCCTTTAAGCAGCCACTGTTAGATATATCATTCAAATATTTTTTTAAATATGGGATAAGGTGTGGTCTTTTTAATAAGCAGATACAGGCGTTAGAAGTAAATGGAGCAAATCGGACAAACACAACAGTAAAGCAACATTAGCAAGAACAAGGATTGCAAACAATTCATATGATGTAGATACAAGTTATATTTTGCTGAACAAGTATGGGATGCAACTTGTCATCATTTGTGTGATGTCAATTTGAAAAATAAGTAAAGCTACATGTAATACAGGTTGATCAATTTCAACTGCTACTTGGACATAATTTATTTCCCAGTAAATAGGTAAATGAGGTCTTAATGATAATAACTAAATCTTATTATCAGGATAATGCCTTACCATTGTGGTAGTCTTTCTTTCAATGTTGTAAGAGGAATGCTGCATGTAAGGGCTACTCTTGAAGCTAAAACTAGACTCAAGAACATGCAGTCCCAAACTAAGTCATCATGGTGATACAGAACTTGAAAGTTTTATTTGAACCTACTTGATTTATAAGACACGAACTAGAATGAGGTTTCACGAATAGTGTGGTGGACAATTCTCACAGTAGACTGAAGGATTTGAAATCTTAAAAGCTTAATTCCTTCTAGTGGCGTCACTTTAAGAACCATATATTTTCTCTTCTCATCGATTCCTTTGTTTGGGATGGCTTAAAGCATATTTAGTTAACAAAACAGTGACACAAGAAGTTTCTAATTATGATCAAGCTATATATTGTAGTTATCATTGAATATCTTCCAAGCAGAGATGGTGAGTGGAAAGGCCTCATGGTTGGGCATTTCAGAATTACTTACAAATTTATATATTCACACCACCGTACTATGTGGTCACATAGTACTCTGGGTGTAGGTGTATTGGAAAGGTTGTGTTTACTCCCAAGCCTGGTCATGTGGTTGAAACTAAGTGGTACAAAATTTGAACAATGTATAAGCTAAATGGACAAATAAATTGTCTTTTAGGATTTATACAAGGGGGATCTCATATGCTAAATTGCCGTTTGGCTTGGCCATGACCTAAAAAACTACCTCTACCTTTACCTTTATGGCTTGATGTATTATTTCCTAGAATTTAAATATACCCTGTTGGGGCAGACCTCAGACTGACCATAATAATTTTTCTTTGTTTCAATGCAACTAGAACTTTTTGAATTCACATATTAAATGTCTCTGGAAATGCCCATGAATGTGCCAAAAACGTATTGTACACTTCTGGCATGTGCCCGGGCATTTCTGACGACACAAGTCTTTGGTCAAGTTTAGAAAAACAGGTAAAACATTTAAAAAAACCCTAGTCTTCTATAATACACTATGTTAAACATGTATAAACACACTCAGTGCAATGGAAAAACACACACTCTCATTCTTGCTTTTTTTTTACAAGAACAAGGAGGAATTTAGGAGACAATTATTGTAACAAGGAGGAGTTTGGAGGCAATTTGCACCTCCTGTCACACAAATCTGAGGACTATACTAGAGGGCCTAAGAAACATTGGAATATTCATCTAGAGACTATTGACTTCGATGCTTCTACAACTACTCTTGCCCAACTATTATTACATGATGACAATCAAGGGAGTTCTACACAAGGGGTGGGGAGTGGAGTTAATGGGAGTGACATTCATGGTTTTGAGGAAAATTTAGATGATTTATTCTAGATTATAAATTATAATCATTTGCATTTGCATTTTGTCTTTAAAGTTTGAACCTGTTCTATAACATGTGATATGGCATATGATTCATGAACACGGGAAATTTTAAGCATGTTGAATGTCTTGATCTTTCATGAATACTATATTTTTAAAATGTTTTATCTTTTATGGACTAAAAATGAATATTATGTATTGTTTTTATATATACTTATATTTTTTACAGTATATTGTACAGATGTTTCCGAACCAAGGATTTTTTAAAATCCGTGTTTCCATGTTTCGGATCCATTTCTGTTACCATTTCCTGGCAAAGTTTAGATGTCACGGTCTTTCAAATATGTAAACATGTAACAATATTATAATTATGCTAAAACTGTGGGAAAATGAGACAAAGCATGAATTTTACTCAATCTCTTTAGATCCTCTGGATTGGAAGGAAATTGGTTTAAGTACCTAGGAGTCTAAGACGATGATTGGGTTCTATGAGGTTCATTCTGTTTGTATTTGTGGTGACGAAGACTAGAATGATGATTGGGTAGTTTAGGCAGTGCTTCAAAAGGCATTGATATTTCATGGACTAAATGGGATTGCTTTTATTCCAGTGCCATTGAGGTATTTCATATGAGTTGGAATAAATAAAGCGAGCTTAAAAATTTGGGCATACAAAGATCATTTCCAATCATGAAGCAAGCCCTGCCGGATATGGACAAATAGGCTGTAATTTTGTAATGAAGCGCCCACTGAAATGAAGGTGATTGCAAAAGGTTGTAAAGGGGATTTGGATTTAGATCGAGTAGGTAGTAGACTCTGTTGTTGACAACATTTCATATAAAGGATACTCACATGAGTCATCTTGCACCCTTGTAATTTTATATACAAGTTAAATTATGGCATTATTGGAGATTTCTTCTTTTTTAACTCCACTCTAAATCTTTACCATGTTCGCGGTAGAGATCTTAGATAAAATTATCTATGTGAACTTATCAAACTAAAAGAATCTATAGGATTAATCACACAGACACCAAGATATATCTAAACCAATTTAACAGCAGGACTCTCATCTTTCCTGAAACCTTCTAGATCCAAATTTTAAACAAGTGAATACAAGAGAAAGATTTGAACACATACAAGATCTAGTGCATAAACTGTGAATGAGGTTTTATCAAAGCATCATTAAGCACCTGGGATGCACCGGCTGATGGATTATTGGTGTCTTGGAAATGTGATTTCTGTCTGCGTAGAGCAGTGGCATTGGGGTTGTGTGATAGCCAGAATGACAGATCTTTTTTTATGAGGTCAATATTCCATTTTCAATGAGTTGCTGTAATCAATGGGATTCTTTGTAAAGTTTTTAAATGCCTGCTAATGCAAGCTGATGTTTTTGAGCTTGGACATATATCTTTTTTGCTTTTTCTTTGCATATTGCTTTGCATAAAATTTTCACATTCTATTGAAGCCTAAGGTTAGGATTTTAGTTTCTTGGAAGTTTTCTTTGGAGTATTCAATATCTCTTATATAAATTGCTCTTACATGAGAGGATGCATTGAAATGTACCGACACATGTAGATTCTGGATGTGAAAGAGAGTCGAGTATCTAAAAGACGATTTCAATTCTTCAAAAACTCATTCTCTTCTTTCTGAGTAGGAAACAATGACTCTGTGGAATGGCTATCTGCTTAGAAATATGTACACCTAATTGTGTGGCAAGCATAACTGCATAGGGGATTAATCTGACCCTGCGATTTATTATTGACTCTGTGGCATGCACAACTGCACGTGGATTTTGTCAAGTTTCCACTTCTGGTTGTGAAGTGATTTGGCCGGGGTTATGAGAGATGAAGAAATAAAAATTGAGGGTGATCAAGCTTTGACATCAACACTGATCCCGGCATGATCATTATGTGAGGGTACTGGGATAACGATCATTTGTAATTACCAAATATTAGGTGTCTTGAAAATTAAAGTGCAAGGTATTAGGAAAATGTGAGGTTAAGTTGTCATGTCAGGTATATGAAGTGTCATAGGGAATGTAACCTTTGGAGTCTTTGTAAAGTATTTAAATACTTGCTAATGGAAGGTGTTTTTGTTAGGCCCCAAAGGCAGGTATGCCCCATTTCCTTGTTACATATTCATTAAAATAATGA